>OY821520.1:202610726-202959220 GCA_963682025.1 Cordilura impudica | reverse complement strand
ATAATGAATAATGAATAATGAATAATGAATAATGAATAATGAATAATGAATAATGAATAATGAATAATGAATAATGAATAATGAATAATGAATAATGAATAATGAATAATGAATAATGAATAATGAATAATGAATAATGAATAATGAATAATGAATAATGAATAATGAATAATGAATAATGAATAATGAATAATGAATAATGAATAATGAATAATGAATAATGAATAATGAATAATGAATAATGAATAATGAATAATGAATAATGAATAATGAATAATGAATAATGAATAATGAATAATGAATAATGAATAATGAATAATGAATAATGAATAATGAATAATGAATAATGAATAATGAATAATGAATAATGAATAATGAATAATGAATAATGAATAATGAATAATGAATAATGAATAATGAATAATGAATAATGAATAATGAATAATGAATAATGAATAATGAATAATGAATAATGAATAATGAATAATGAATAATGAATAATGAATAATGAATAATGAATAATGAATAATGAATAATGAATAATGAATAATGAATAATGAATAATGAATAATGAATAATGAATAATGAATAATGAATAATGAATAATGAATAATGAATAATGAATAATGAATAATGAATAATGAATAATGAATAATGAATAATGAATAATGAATAATGAATAATGAATAATGAATAATGAATAATGAATAATGAATAATGAATAATGAATAATGAATAATGAATAATGAATAATGAAAATGAATAATGAATAATGAATAATGAATAATGAATAATGAATAATGAATAATGAATAATGAATAATGAATAATGAATAATGAATAATGAATAATGAATAATGAATAATGAATAATGAATAATGAATAATGAATAATGAATAATGAATAATGAATAATGAATAATGAATAATGAATAATGAATAATGAATAATGAATAATGAATAATGAATAATGAATAATGAATAATGAATAATGAATAATGAATAATGAATAATGAATAATGAATAATGAATAATGAATAATGAATAATGAATAATGAATAATGAATAATGAATAATGAATAATGAATAATGAATAATGAATAATGAATAATGAATAATGAATAATGAATAATGAATAATGAATAATGAATAATGAATAATGAATAATGAATAATGAATAATGAATAATGAATAATGAATAATGAATAATGAATAATGAATAATGAATAATGAATAATGAATAATGAATAATGAATAATGAATAATGAATAATGAATAATGAATAATGAATAATGAATAATGAATAATGAATAATGAATAATGAATAATGAATAATGAATAATGAATAATGAATAATGAATAATGAATAATGAATAATGAATAATGAATAATGAATAATGAATAATGAATAATGAATAATGAATAATGAATAATGAATAATGAATAATGAATAATGAATAATGAATAATGAATAATGAATAATGAATAATGAATAATGAATAATGAATAATGAATAATGAATAATGAATAATGAATAATGAATAATGAATAATGAATAATGAATAATGAATAATGAATAATGAATAATGAATAATGAATAATGAATAATGAATAATGAATAATGAATAATGAATAATGAATAATGAATAATGAATAATGAATAATGAATAATGAATAATGAATAATGAATAATGAATAATGAATAATGAATAATGAATAATGAATAATGAATAATGAATAATGAATAATGAATAATGAATAATGAATAATGAATAATGAATAATGAATAATGAATAATGAATAATGAATAATGAATAATGAATAATGAATAATGAATAATGAATAATGAATAATGAATAATGAATAATGAATAATGAATAATGAATAATGAATAATGAATAATGAATAATGAATAATGAATAATGAATAATGAATAATGAATAATGAATAATGAATAATGAATAATGAATAATGAATAATGAATATGAATAATGAATAATGAATAATGAATAATGAATAATGAATAATGAATAATGAATAATGAATAATGAATAATGAATAATGAATAATGAATAATGAAAATGAATAATGAATAATGAATAATGAATAATGAATAATGAATAATGAATAATGAATAATGAATAATGAATAATGAATAATGAATAATGAATAATGAATAATGAATAATGAATAATGAATAATGAATAATGAATAATGAATAATGAATAATGAATAATGAATAATGAATAATGAATAATGAATAATGAATAATGAATAATGAATAATGAATAATGAATAATGAATAATGAATAATGAATAATGAATAATGAATAATGAATAATGAATAATGAATAATGAATAATGAATAATGAATAATGAATATTGAATAATGAATAATGAATAATGAATAATGAATAATGAATAATGAATAATGAATAATGAATAATGAATAATGAATAATGAATAATGAATAATGAATAATGAATAATGAATAATGAATAATGAATAATGAATAATGAATAATGAATAATGAATAATGAATAATGAATAATGAATAATGAATAATGAATAATGAATAATGAATAATGAATAATGAATAATGAATAATGAATAATGAATAATGAATAATGAATAATGAATAATGAATAATGAATAATGAATAATGAATAATGAATAATGAATAATGAATAATGAATAATGAATAATGAATAATGAATAATGAATAATGAATAATGAATAATGAATAATGAATAATGAATAATGAATAATGAATAATGAATAATGAATAATGAATAATGAATAATGAATAATGAATAATGAATAATGAATAATGAATAATGAATAATGAATAATGAATAATGAATAATGAATAATGAATAATGAATAATGAATAATGAATAATGAATAATGAATAATGAATAATGAATAATGAATAATGAATAATGAATAATGAATAATGAATAATGAATAATGAATAATGAATAATGAATAATGAATAATGAATAATGAATAATGAATAATGAATAATGAATAATGAATAATGAATAATGAATAATGAATAATGAATAATGAATAATGAATAATGAATAATGAATAATGAATAATGAATAATGAATAATGAATAATGAATAATGAATAATGAATAATGAATAATGAATAATGAATAATGAATAATGAATAATGAATAATGAATAATGAATAATGAATAATGAATAATGAATAATGAATAATGAATAATGAATAATGAATAATGAATAATGAATAATGAATAATGAATAATGAATAATGAATAATGATAATGAATAATGAATAATGAATAATGAATAATGAATAATGAATAATGAATAATGAATAATGAATAATGAATAATGAATAATGAATAATGAATAATGAATAATGAATAATGAATAATGAATAATGAATAATGAATAATGAATAATGAATAATGAATAATGAATAATGAATAATGAATAATGAATAATGAATAATGAATAATGAATAATGAATAATGAATAATGAATAATGAATAATGAATAATGAATAATGAATAATGAATAATGAATAATGAATAATGAATAATGAATAATGAATAATGAATAATGAATAATGAATAATGAATAATGAATAATGAATAATGAATAATGAATAATGAATAATGAATAATGAATAATGAATAATGAATAATGAATAATGAATAATGAATAATGAATAAATGAATAATGAATAATGAATAATGAATAATGAATAATGAATAATGAATAATGAATAATGAATAATGAATAATGAATAATGAATAATGAATAATGAATAATGAATAATGAATAATGAATAATGAATAATGAATAATGAATAATGAATAATGAATAATGAATAATGAATAATGAATAATGAATAATGAATAATGAATAATGAATAATGAATAATGAATAATGAATAATGAATAATGAATAATGAATAATGAATAATGAATAATGAATAATGAATAATGAATAATGAATAATGAATAATGAATAATGAATAATGAATAATGAATAATGAATAATGAATAATGAATAATGAATAATGAATAATGAATAATGAATAATGAATAATGAATAATGAATAATGAATAATGAATAATGAATAATGAATAATGAATAATGAATAATGAATAATGAATAATGAATAATGAATAATGAATAATGAATAATGAAATGAATAATGAATAATGAATAATGAATAATGAATAATGAATAATGAATAATGAATAATGAATAATGAATAATGAATAATGAATAATGAATAATGAATAATGAATAATGAATAATGAATAATGAATAATGAATAATGAATAATGAATAATGAATAATGAATAATGAATAATGAATAATGAATAATGAATAATGAATATTTGAATAATGAATAATGAATAATGAATAATGAATAATGAATAATGAATAATGAATAATGAATAATGAATAATGAATAATGAATAATGAATAATGAATAATGAATAATGAATAATGAATAATGAATAATGAATAATGAATAATGAATAATGAATAATGAATAATGAATAATGAATAATGAAATAATGAATAATGAATAATGAATAATGAATAATGAATAATGAATAATGAATAATGAATAATGAATAATGAATAATGAATAATGAATAATGAATAATGAATAATGAATAATGAATAATGAATAATGAATAATGAATAATGAATAATGAATAATGAATAATGAATAATGAATAATGAATAATGAATAATGAATAATGAATAATGAATAATGAATAATGAATAATGAAAATGAATAATGAATAATGAATAATGAATAATGAATAATGAATAATGAATAATGAATAATGAATAATGAATAATGAATAATGAATAATGAATAATGAATAATGAATAATGAATAATGAATAATGAATAATGAATAATGAATAATGAATAATGAATAATGAATAATGAATAATGAATAATGAATAATGAATAATGAATAATGAATAATGAATAATGAATAATGAATAATGAATAATGAATAATGAATAATGAATAATGAATAATGAATAATGAATAATGAATAATGAATAATGAATAATGAATAATGAATAATGAATAATGAATAATGAATAATGAATAATGAATAATGAATAATGAATAATGAATAATGAATAATGAATAATGAATAATGATAATGAATAATGAATAATGAATAATGAATAATGAATAATGAATAATGAATAATGAATAATGAATAATGAATAATGAATAATGAATAATGAATAATGAATAATGAATAATGAATAATGAATAATGAATAATGAATAATGAATAATGAATAATGAATAATGAATAATGAATAATGAATAATGAATAATGAATAATGAATAATGAATAATGAATAATGAATAATGAATAATGAATAATGAATAATGAATAATGAATAATGAATAATGAATAATGAATAATGAATAATGAATAATGAATAATGAATAATGAATAATGAATAATGAATAATGAATAATGAATAATGAATAATGAATAATGAATAATGAATAATGAATAATGAATAATGAATAATGAATAATGAATAATGAATAATGAATAATGAATAATGAATAATGAATAATGAATAATGAATAATGAATAATGAATAATGAATAATGAATAATGAAATAATGAATAATGAATAATGAATAATGAATAATGAATAATGAATAATGAATAATGAATAATGAATAATGAATAATGAATAATGAATAATGAATAATGAATAATGAATAATGAATAATGAATAATGAATAATGAATAATGAATAATGAATAATGAATAATGAATAATGAATAATGAATAATGAATAATGAATAATGAATAATGAATAATGAATAATGAATAATGAATAATGAATAATGAATAATGAATAATGAATAATGAATAATGAATAATGAATAATGAATAATGAATAATGAATAATGAATAATGAATAATGAATAATGAATAATGAATAATGAATAATGAATAATGAATAATGAATAATGAATAATGAATAATGAATAATGAATAATGAATAATGAATAATGAATAATGAATAATGAATAATGAATAATGAATAATGAATAATGAATAATGAATAATGAATAATGAATAATGAATAATGAATAATGAATAATGAATAATGAATAATGAATAATGAATAATGAATAATGAATAATGAATAATGAATAATGAATAATGAATAATGAATAATGAATAATGAATAATGAATAATGAATAATGAATAATGAATAATGAATAATGAATAATGAATAATGAATAATGAATAATGAATAATGAATAATGAATAATGAATAATGAATAATGAATAATGAATAATGAATAATGAATAATGAATAATGAATAATGAATAATGAATAATGAATAATGAATAATGAATAATGAATAATGAATAATGAATAATGAATAATGAATAATGAATAATGAATAATGAATAATGAATAATGAATAATGAATAATGAATAATGAATAATGAATAATGAATAATGAATAATGAATAATGAATAATGAATAATGAATAATGAATAATGAATAATGAATAATGAATAATGAATAATGAATAATGAATAATGAATAATGAATAATGAATAATGAATAATGAATAATGAATAATGAATAATGAATAATGAATAATGAATAATGAATAATGAATAATGAATAATGAATAATGAATAATGAATAATGAATAATGAATAATGAATAATGAATAATGAATAATGAATAATGAATAATGAATAATGAATAATGAATAATGAATAATGAATAATGAATAATGAATAATGAATAATGAATAATGAATAATGAATAATGAATAATGAATAATGAATAATGAATAATGAATAATGAATAATGAATAATGAATAATGAATAATGAATAATGAATAATGAATAATGAATAATGAATAATGAATAATGAATAATGAATAATGAATAATGAATAATGAATAATGAATAATGAATAATGAATAATGAATAATGAATAATGAATAATGAATAATGAATAATGAATAATGAATAATGAATAATGAATAATGAATAATGAATAATGAATAATGAATAATGAATAATGAATAATGAATAATGAATAATGAATAATGAATAATGAATAATGAATAATGAATAATGAATAATGAATAATGAATAATGAATAATGAATAATGAATAATGAATAATGAATAATGAATAATGAATAATGAATAATGAATAATGAATAATGAATAATGAATAATGAATAATGAATAATGAATAATGAATAATGAATAATGAATAATGAATAATGAATAATGAATAATGAATAATGAATAATGAATAATGAATAATGAATAATGAATAATGAATAATGAATAATGAATAATGAATAATGAATAATGAATAATGAATAATGAATAATGAATAATGAATAATGAATAATGAATAATGAATAATGAATAATGAATAATGAATAATGAATAATGAATAATGAATAATGAATAATGAATAATGAATAATGAATAATGAATAATGAATAATGAATAATGAATAATGAATAATGAATAATGAATAATGAATAATGAATAATGAATAATGAATAATGAATAATGAATAATGAATAATGAATAATGAATAATGAATAATGAATAATGAATAATGAATAATGAATAATGAATAATGAATAATGAATAATGAATAATGAATAATGAATAATGAATAATGAATAATGAATAATGAATAATGAATAATGAATAATGAATAATGAATAATGAATAATGAATAATGAATAATGAATAATGAATAATGAATAATGAATAATGAATAATGAATAATGAATAATGAATAATGAATAATGAATAATGAATAATGAATAATGAATAATGAATAATGAATAATGAATAATGAATAATGAATAATGAATAATGAATAATGAATAATGAATAATGAATAATGAATAATGAGTAATGAATAATGAATAATGAATAATGAATAATGAATAATGAATAATGAATAATGAATAATGAATAATGAATAATGAATAATGAATAATGAATAATGAATAATGAATAATGAATAATGAATAATGAATAATGAATAATGAATAATGAATAATGAATAATGAATAATGAATAATGAATAATGAATAATGAATAATGAATAATGAATAATGAATAATGAATAATGAATAATGAATAATGAATAATGAATAATGAATAATGAATAATGAATAATGAATAATGAATAATGAATAATGAATAATGAATAATGAATAATGAATAATGAATAATGAATAATGAATAATGAATAATGAATAATGAATAATGAATAATGAATAATGAATAATGAATAATGAATAATGAATAATGAATAATGAATAATGAATAATGAATAATGAATAATGAATAATGAATAATGAATAATGAATAATGAATAATGAATAATGAATAATGAATAATGAATAATGAATAATGAATAATGAATAATGAATAATGAATAATGAATAATGAATAATGAATAATGAATAATGAATAATGAATAATGAATAATGAATAATGAATAATGAATAATGAATAATGAATAATGAATAATGAATAATGAATAATGAATAATGAATAATGAATAATGAATAATGAATAATGAATAATGAATAATGAATAATGAATAATGAATAATGAATAATGAATAATGAATAATGAATAATGAATAATGAATAATGAATAATGAATAATGAATAATGAATAATGAATAATGAATAATGAATAATGAATAATGAATAATGAATAATGAATAATGAATAATGAATAATGAATAATGAATAATGAATAATGAATAATGAATAATGAATAATGAATAATGAATAATGAATAATGAATAATGAATAATGAATAATGAATAATGAATAATGAATAATGAATAATGAATAATGAATAATGAATAATGAATAATGAATAATGAATAATGAATAATGAATAATGAATAATGAATAATGAATAATGAATAATGAATAATGAATAATGAATAATGAATAATGAATAATGAATAATGAATAATGAATAATGAATAATGAATAATGAATAATGAATAATGAATAATGAATAATGAATAATGAATAATGAATAATGAATAATGAATAATGAATAATGAATAATGAATAATGAATAATGAATAATGAATAATGAATAATGAATAATGAATAATGAATAATGAATAATGAATAATGAATAATGAATAATGAATAATGAATAATGAATAATGAATAATGAATAATGAATAATGAATAATGAATAATGAATAATGAATAATGAATAATGAATAATGAATAATGAATAATGAATAATGAATAATGAATAATGAATAATGAATAATGAATAATGAATAATGAATAATGAATAATGAATAATGAATAATGAATAATGAATAATGAATAATGAATAATGAATAATGAATAATGAATAATGAATAATGAATAATGAATAATGAATAATGAATAATGAATAATGAATAATGAATAATGAATAATGAATAATGAATAATGAATAATGAATAATGAATAATGAATAATGAATAATGAATAATGAATAATGAATAATGAATAATGAATAATGAATAATGAATAATGAATAATGAATAATGAATAATGAATAATGAATAATGAATAATGAATAATGAATAATGAATAATGAATAATGAATAATGAATAATGAATAATGAATAATGAATAATGAATAATGAATAATGAATAATGAATAATGAATAATGAATAATGAATAATGAATAATGAATAATGAATAATGAATAATGAATAATGAATAATGAATAATGAATAATGAATAATGAATAATGAATAATGAATAATGAATAATGAATAATGAATAATGAATAATGAATAATGAATAATGAATAATGAATAATGAATAATGAATAATGAATAATGAATAATGAATAATGAATAATGAATAATGAATAATGAATAATGAATAATGAATAATGAATAATGAATAATGAATAATGAATAATGAATAATGAATAATGAATAATGAATAATGAATAATGAATAATGAATAATGAATAATGAATAATGAATAATGAATAATGAATAATGAATAATGAATAATGAATAATGAATAATGAATAATGAATAATGAATAATGAATAATGAATAATGAATAATGAATAATGAATAATGAATAATGAATAATGAATAATGAATAATGAATAATGAATAATGAATAATGAATAATGAATAATGAATAATGAATAATGAATAATGAATAATGAATAATGAATAATGAATAATGAATAATGAATAATGAATAATGAATAATGAATAATGAATAATGAATAATGAATAATGAATAATGAATAATGAATAATGAATAATGAATAATGAATAATGAATACTGAATAATGAATAATGTATAATGAATAACGAATAACGAATAATGAATACTGAATAATGAATAATGTATAATGAATAATGGATAATGAATAATGAATAATGGATAATGAATAATGGATAATGGATAATGAATAATGAATAATACATAATGGATAATGAATAATGAATAATGAATAATAATGAATAATGAATAATAATGAATAATCGATAATGAATAATGAATAATGAATAATGGATAATGAATAATGAATTATGTATAATGAATAATGATTAATGAATAATGAATAGTGAATAATGAATAATTATGAATAATGTATAATGTATAATGTATAATGTATAATGTATAATGTATAATGTATAATGTATAATGTATAATGTATAATGTATAATTTATAATGTATAATGTATAATGTATAATGTATAATGTATAATGTATAATGTATAATGTATAATGTATAATGTATAATGTATAATGTATAATGTATAATGTATAATGTATAATGTATAATGTATAATGTATAATAATGAATAATGAATATTGAATAATTGAATAATGAATGATGAATGATGAGTAACTCTGCATTTGTCTTTAGAAATAGGATAGCCTCAATAATATCTGGTTTCATTGATGCTCTCAAATACGATCTGATGATTCTGAGTGCAGAGGATATTACTTCTATGGACACTTGTTTCGGTGGCAATGCCACGGTGATTAGAACAGCACCCTGGATAATCTCAGGGTACTTTGGAATTGCATCTTATTTGCTAAATCTGAAGAACGGTCAAATTTCTCTACCTCTTTTAATGCCTGGTAAAAGTCCATTTTAAATGTAGCTAAGACTGCTGTAGTTTCTGCGTCTTTCATGATTTTTTCAAAATCATGTGTATATATGTAGTATTTTTTATTTAGTTTTTATTAAAAAAAAAAAAATAAAATTATATCAAATATTTGGTGTTCAAATTATTTATTTGTTTGCTAAAAGCTTAAACTCCACTTTGACTTTCAGTTTTTAATATAATTCCTTTTTTTAAATAAGAAATTAACTAAAACACTAGACCTATAATATACACATTATATGAACTATACACAATACACAAACAAATCAATTTTAATTTTATGCTGAATATTTTTCAAATTCAATTAAATTAACCACAAATCTTAAAAAACCACAAACGTCTATTTTCAACTTGATCAATAACCGAGTATAAGTTCTGCTAATTCAATTTAGACTCATGCCCGCACTAATAAATAAAATTCCAAAATAATTTCAATTATGAAATACTTTTATATTATTTAATAAAAAAATATATTAAAATCATAATATAAAATATATTAAAATCTACTTATTCATAGTGATCTGTAAAATATTACATCGCCAATTTCAACGAATTTTTTTTTTTTTGATTTTTTTTTTTTAATTATTTGACTTTTTCAGCGATTCCGACTCCACAGCCCTTGTATTTACGTAGATTGTGTTTTGAATCAGATTTATTATTGTTACAAAAAAATACTCTGTACAGAAAATACAGAAGAAAAATTGGAGCAAACCCCATCACCAAACATGCTACATAGATAGTTGATTTTGCTTACGTATGTTTAAGTGGAACAGGAACTAAATCGTATCAACAAAATTTAAAATTAAAATGCATTGATACTACTAACACCACTACATAGACATCCACATCTACATCAGCAATAACAAACAACAACGACAATAACAGCAGCCGTATTAGTAAATTTTTTCATTATTTTAAATCTTGATTATTCGCAATCACAAAAAAATAACGTAATTTTGACTGACGCAACAATGAATAACAAATAGCATCGACGACTGGTTTTTAACGAATGGATCGAATGAGCAAACGATTTATTTCAACCGATGCAAGTCAGTCTGTCCAGAGCTGCTGCAAGTGTTATGAGTTTTAACTCCTATTATCGTTGTTAATCCACAGTATTTGGGCGTCATAGACGCACATAAGTATGAAAATAAAGTTGCCATATAGTTCTTGAAAATAGAATAAAAATTAAGTTTTTCTAAAAAACTAACGATTTTCCAGTAAACATTTGGGCTTTGGAGAGATTTACTTAAACCGTCTAAAATCAAATTTTTAAAAGGTTTTCATTAATTTAATTTCTGAAAATTTAACAAATTTAAGAGTCATAAATCCATAGATGTCAAATTCCTTATCTAGTTTCAGTCTGGCAACACAATCAAAGTGTAGGTAGTAAAACTGGTGGCAAAACAAAAAAATAAAAATAAAATAAAATAAAAAAATAAAAACACAGCCAATATGGTTAACTGGTTAAAATGTTGTGTGCTGTGCTTTGTTCGTCCTAAGATTTGTTTCTGGTTTCAATGGCTAGCTTGGTTATTTTGTTGGCCAATTCAATGGATTTGTTTAGCTATAGATCTATGGTGGTTTCTTGCTTGACTATTTTGAATTGTTGAGCAATGCTGCTATTGTAGACACATTCATTTTTACTTTTATTTAAAAAAAAAAATTAATATTCGAGTATATACATACATACTTATACGTACATATATATCTATATATTTGTTAACTCATAGTAAAGTAATTACGCGAATTTAATTCACAAACCGCCAAAATTGTATTTATATTATTTTTTTTTTTTCAATATTTTTAACACATTTTGCTTATAAAAGGGGTATAACTTTTGAACCATCAAATCAGCAGAAAAAGAAAATTGGAGATTTTGAATAGTGCTAATAAATACGTACCGTTTTCACATTAATTTAGAACGGCTAACAATAGAAGAGATGCAAAATACTTTACATAAGATTATTTTGGGATCAGAAGAATGCAAAAATGTTGTTGTTGTAAATTATTTCAACGTCTTTTAAAATGTGAGCACGATTTTCTTAATCAAGTGGTCTGCGGCGCATTTATTGCCTGGGGAACTTGATATAACTTGGCTGTTTTCAACCGATAATATTTAGATTTTGTTGTTTTATTAGAAAGATAATTTACTATAGATTGTGGTTTATTAATTAATTTAATTGAAGCGCAATTATTAATATCAAAATTTTTGTGAAAAATGATTTTTTTTTTATAATTTTTACATATCGCTCCTAAAGTGAGTCAACTCAAAATTTACAAATTTTTAGTAGAGGCAAAAAACGGGTTTTTTTTTAATATTAACTATAAAATTTAAAAACAGTTGTTTTATTTTAAAGAATTGCGAATAATAAGTATACAACATTAGTTGTTGTTGAGATTTTTCAGTGATCATCAAAAATAACAAGTTTTTTGGGTGCAACTCAAAATATGTCTTTTATGTGGATTCTAAAGAAGCTACTCTTATAACACAAAGAGGGTTACAACTGTATTTATACTATAACAAACATTAATTATGAATCACCATATAACAAACAAGATAAGTTAATTTGTTATTTTATATGTTTATTTAGTTCTTCAGCTCTATCTAGGAGCTGAGTCTTTTAATGCTAAATTATTAAATGATTAATTTATTATAGAATGTTCTTCTTTATATACATATTTTCAACCTATATTAACAACATTGTGTTACCTGCACTTGGGTCAGCATAAACATAAGTGTGCCAGCGTAACAACAACATACAACAACAATATACGCAGTCATACAATGTTTTGTAAATGCAGTGGTCAACAATATTGATATTTGTTATTTCCGCTTTGCAAATATTGTACGCTATGCAGTGTGGGTATTATACAGCACACTACGAAAGTCGTGTTACGCTACACCTTCCTTTTTTATAAGAATGTTCATATAACATTTTTGTTCTATGGACATTCTTTTATTAATTGTACTGTTGTTTTTGTTTTTTTTTTTTTGTGGTTGTATCAAGTGCAGGTTTCACATTTTACAATAAATTTATTTTATTTTATTTACAATTGTATAACTTAAGTCTATTCTTATGAACTATTTGTTCTTTATTTGTTTTCTTATCAACTATGGTTGCATTATTTCTGAAATCTATTTTCTTAATTTTATAGTGCCCTTTATATGCCATCTCTAACTTATGTCCTGCATCATTTCTTACTAAGACTAAATCTCCTATTTTAAAATTGTAATCTAATTTTGTTTTATCATAATTAATTTTTTGTTTCATTTTATTTATATCTAATAGTTTTTTAACTCTATCTATTGCTACTTCTAATCTAAATTCTATCTAATAGTTTTTTAACTCTATCTATTGCTACTTCTAATCTAAATTTAATTTCCTTAGCATAATTATCTATATTATAAAGTGGTGCAACTCTATCTACTTCACTAAATTGTCTAAAATTGTTTGGAATTTTTCCAAAAATAGATGGTGTAGTATTAAAACAGTACGTGAAATATTTGAGCCATTCATCCCAGTCGTCTTTATCTACTGATATGTAGTTTCGTACGTATTCCTTAAAAGTCCGGTGACTTCTTTCGATCGTACCTAGTGTCTGGTGATGATGTGCTGTCGATGTGCGTTTATCTATCTTCAATAGCTTGCAAAGTTCTGTCAGTATAGAGTTCTTGTATTCTGTGCCCATATCCGAAATGAACGTCTTCATTGGACCGTATATAAGCACAAAATTTTCAAATATCGCTTTTGCGATCGTCTTAGCTGATTTATCTTTTATTGGTATTGTTACCAAGTATTTAGTTAAGTCACATATCATTGTGACTGCATATTCATTTCCATAAATTGACTTTGGAAATGGTCCAATTGTATCTACGTACACCGTATCAAAAGTCCTATTTGGTGTCTCCGTTATTGTCATTGGACTTTTTATATGTTTCTCCGTTTTCGCCAATTGACATTTATGGCATGTTTTCACATATTTGGCAATGTCTTTTGTCATATTTTTTCCAGTAATAGTATCTCCTGATCTTCTCAGTGGTTCTATATATCCCACAATGTCCTCCTTCTATGGGATCATCATGGTATTTCAGCATTATCTCACGTATTGCCTTTGCATTCGTGTTATCAATTTCAGTTACTTCGTTTAATAGCGCTATTCTGATTTTATTCAGTGTTTTATTGCCCATATTCTCAAATTCACTTGTCGAGACAAATTCGAAAATATTAAAATTAAAATATTAAAATTTATTAATATTTAGTTTACAGGCTATTCGTTCTAGCCTGGGGAAAAATTGTCCTAAGTCAATATTTCCTTTAGTAAACAAATCATCTATTCTTATGCTAGCATATATGGATTTTCCCTTTTTGATGTAACATCTGTTGGGTAAAATCTTTAATTTATAATATCTTTTGACGTCTATATTATTCAATCGTATATATACCTTGGGCTTATTATTGTTATTGATATTTTGCTGATTTACTACTGGTTTACTAATTTTCTCTTCCTTAGTCATCGATCTTGTCGTGACCCTAAAAACGGATGAAATCTTTAAGTTATTTATTGTAATGCGCGACAGTGCGTCGGCAACATAATTATCTTTTCCCCTAAGATATTCTACTGTGAAATCATATTCCTCCAGATCGAGTCTCATTCTCGTTAGCTTAGAACTTATATTTTTCATGGAGAACAGGTATGAAAGTGGTCTATGGTCTGTTCGGACCAAAAAAAGTTTTCCATATATATATGTTCTGAAATATGTGACAGCCCAGTGTATGGCAGTTAATTCCTGTTCAATGGTCGATTTGTTGCTTTCGCCTTTAGTGAAAGTTTTAGATGCATAGGCCAAAGGTAGGTGTCTACCTTCATGTTCCTGTGTTAAAACAGCACCTCAAGCATGCTTACTCGCATCTGTTGTTATGCAAAATTCCTTCGTAAAGTCTGGATACTGAAGCAATGTTGGGCTCATTAATGCCTTCTTTAGGTATTTAAACGCGCACTCACAATCTTTTGTCCACTCAAATGGTACTCCCTTTTTGGATAGCCTTGTAAGGTGTCTGGAATATTCAGAGAAGTTTCTAATAAATCGTCGGTAATAGTTGCAAAACGCGACAAACCTTCGTGCGCTATCGGCGTCCGTAGGCGTCGGGTAATTTTCTATCACCGAATATTTACTATCATCCGGTAATATTCCTCTATCCGTACATTTGTGGCCAAGGTAGGTTACCTCTCTCACAAAGAATGAACATTTTTGGGGGTGTAGTTTAAGATTGTGTTTACGGCAAAGATCGAATACATCCTTCAAATTTGAAAGCATATGTTTTTCAGAACATCCCAATACAACCAAGTCATCCATATATAGGAATGCTTGATTCGGCTTCAGACCACTGAAGGCTAATGTCATCATTCTTTGGAATGAATTCGGTGCTATTTTTAAGCCATATGGTAGTCTAGTAAATCTTTATGAACCATTGTTTGTTGAAAATGACGTCAAGTCTCTAGAGTTCTTTTCCAAACCAATTTGATGAAACCCGGACATCAAGTCCAAACAAGAAAAATATTTTGCTCTACCTAGTTGGTCTATTATATCGTCTATTCTAGGCAATGGGAATTTATCTGATATTAGTTTTTTATTTATCTGCCTATAATCTATCACCAAGCGCCATCTTTTTTCATCTGATCCGGGAAGTGATTTCTTTGGTACCAACAGAATTGGGCTATTGTATTCCGAAAATGATGGTTCGATTTACATCGTCTTCAAGCTCCGGAAACCTGATTTGACGAATCACTTCTGACTTTGGTGGGAATGTTATTCCATTGAAGCCGTTCGTAAGTGGAATTTCTATTATATGCGACAGATTGAGTGGTCGTAGTACGAGGTAATCATGGTTCCCATTGAAATCAAGTATACGTTTATACTTCTTAAAAAAATCCATTCCAAGGATACCGTCTCAAGGTATTGGAAATTTATTTTGCACTACTTGGAAATCATGTGGTATCAAGAAACCTCTAAATTTTAGGTCAATAAATACATTACCTATTGAACGAATTTTACCCTGCCCTATTCCACTCAATGTGGTTGTTCTGTTTCTGTTAATTTGTGTTTGATAAAAATGTTTAGTTTTTATAACCGTAATGTCTGCTCCTGTATCTACCAACAGTGTTACCGTGTTGTTCGTGTCGTTAATTTTTATATTAACATAAAAACTTAAGCTGAGGTTAAGGTTGTATATGTAGTTGGTATTGTTATTATGATATGTATATCTCAGAGGATTTTAGCAGTTTTCTGAATCATTTTCATGTGACTCTGTCTGCTGCTCTGACGTAATTTCTGTTACGTCTGTAGTTCTGATTTTGTTGACCTCTGTTATGAATAGGTTTTTGTTGGGGTCTGCCGTTACTGTTATTACTATTATTGCGTGGGTAATTGTACCTTCCACGATATTGTCTGTAGTAATTATTTCGGTTAAACTTCTGCCCGAAATATAATACGGCATTTTGTTGCCCTGTTGCTTCAGTGCAACTGTTTATGAATTTGCCAACGGCCTCATTCATGTTACTGAATTGGCCTGCTTCCATGATAAGTCTAACTGTATCAATGGTGCAATTTTTGGTTAGTGCCTTTACTGCAACCTGTGTTGAATATTTACATGCCAATTCGCATGGCAAACCATCTGATAAATAGGCATTTTCTAATGACTTCGTTAAATTCTCTATTTCACTGCAATAATTACACTGTCCAACAAATTAAGACTTTTTGAATGGAACAGAATAGCGACCCCATAATTTTGAAAGGGTATGTTGAGTAGATAATTTTTGTAGAACAAACTTATGGTCCAGCACATCTGAGTATTTTTTTTTACAGTGGGTCAAAGTTTTCATTTTTTGGTCGAAGGGAGCATACTTTATGAAAAAAATGCTGTAAGTTAATGTCTGAGAGAATTCTTATGGTCAGAGTTGTATTGTGGAATTGTATGAGGATTATTTTTGTGGAATATCTTAACCCTCTAACTGGTCTCTTTATGGGTCAATTTGACCCTTTTTTCGAGAAAATCCAAAAATATCCTTTAAAAAAGGACATTTAAGGATTAAAATATTCTACGAAAATGTTTGCCGAAAAATTTCAGTGGGGGTCACCAAAGACACCATTGTTGTAAATAAAGCTCTTTATGCTTAATTAGTAAAATTATACACCAACATATACAAAACAGGTAAAAACGGCGTCAAGTTCGGCCGGGCCAAACACTGAGTTCTCGCGTCTAGTCAGCTGTGACTTACAAATCGGGTGTGATATTTATTAAAATTAATAATAAAAAATAAAAGAAAAAATTCAAGCATAATTGAGCTACGAAGCAGTACATATCGGGTGTGATTTTTACTTAAATTAATATAAAAAAAGAAAAATTAAAGCTTAAATAAGCATGGCGGATTCTGTTTGCAAATTTAGAGATTGGTTTTGTTTTATTTGTGGACATTTTACGCACCATCAAAGCAGAAGAAAGATATTGCCTACAATTGAAGAACCATATTTTCTTTTCTTTGGAATACGATTTTTATCTGAAGCTTGGATACCAAAAACCGTATGTACTACTTGCGAAAGTGGTCTTTTGACCTGGTACAAAGGCGGTACTATGGCGCTGCCATTTACTGCGCCTATTACATGGATTGAACCTGAAGATCACAAATCAGATACATGCTATTTCTGCGTAAATTACAAAGTTGGTAGAAGCCAAAGGCACTACGCGACAATGACATACGAAGCAACAAATAATGTCATTTTACCAGAAGTGCGCTGTGAAGGTGTTCCGGTGCCTCAACCGCCTACACATACATTTTCGGCCAATATGACAGTCGCCAATACAGAAATAACAGCGGCGGTTGAAAACATATCAGATATAAGTTACTTGCCTCTTGATGGTTTAAACATATGTCCTAATTTGATAGACCAAGCTTATTTTGAAGATCTTGTAAGAGATTTAGGACTAACAAAAGAGAAAGCTGAAATATTATGTTCCAGATTGAAAAACAGGAATTTGATAAAAGCCGATGTAAAAGTTACATTTCCAAGAAAAAGACACGCCGATCTGGAAAGTTATTTTAAAAAATCAGAAGAACTTGTGTACAGTTGCAGTATTGAAGAGGTTCTAAAATATCTAAAGCTTCCACTGGACTCTTCCGCTTGGCGACTATTTATAGATAGTTCAAAACACAGCTTAAAACCAGTTTTATAAAGATGTACATACTATAATAAACCAGTATTAAAACAAAATTATAATTTTTTTATAGAAGTTGGCGTGTAATTTTGCCAATTAATCGTAAAGAGCTTTATTTACAACAATGGTGTCTTTGGTGGCCCCCACTGAAATTTTTCGGCAAACATTTTCGTAGAATATTTTAATCCTTAAATGTCCTTTTTTAAAGGATATTTTTGGATTTTCTCAAAAGAAGGGTCAAATTGACCCATAAAGAGACCAGTTAGAGGGTTAAGATCTTCCAGAAAAATAATCCTCATACAATTCCACAATACAACTCTGACCATAAGAATTCTCTCAGACATTAACTTACAGCATTTTTTTCATAAAGTATAATGCTCCCTTCGACCAAAAAATGAAAACTTTGACCCACTGTAAAAAAATACTCAGACGTGCTGGACCATAAGTTTGTTCTACAAAAATGATCTACTCAACATACCCTTTCAGAATTATAGGGTCGCTATTCTGTTCCAAAAATGCTGTTGGACAGTGTTATTGGCAGTTTTATTGTTTTGTCGGGTATTCATTATTTTTGCTGTCAATACCTCAACTGACTCGCCCTTTACCGATTTTTTAGTTTATGTATTATCTCAGTAATGTTTTCTTCATTACCTATTAAATTTCTTGCACTTCCCTTTAACTTTGTTTTTATTAGAGAGACTGCGATAGATTCGTGGTTACCTTTGATGTATTCTATTAACTGTAATGAGTCTATAAAGGAAACTAAATTTTCTGGTTTTCCATCAAATTCTATGATCAGCTTTGAAGCTCAGAAAGTTCAGAAAGTCAACGACTGTTTGTGTCATTTTTACTTCTGTACTTTCCAAAGAGGTTCCAATATTCTTTGAATTTTCAGTTTCTATTAAGAATTTTACCTCTTCATGTAGTGTATCTGGTAATTTTACCTTAACACCCTTCTTAGACGATATAATCAGGAAAGAAGGGTCAAATTGACCCATAAAGAGATCAGTTAGAGGGTTAAGATCTTCCACAAAAATAATCCTCATACAATTCCACAATACAACTCTGACCATAAGAATTCTCTCAGACATTAACTTACAGCATTTTTTTCATAAAGTATAATGCTCCCTTCGACCAAAAAATGAAAACTTTGACCCACTGTAAAAAAATACTCAGACGTGCTGGACCATAAGTTTGTTCTACAAAAATGATCTACTCAACATACCCTTTCAGAATTATAGGGTCGCTATTCTGTTCCAAAAATGCTGTTGGACAGTGTTATCGGCAGTTTTATTGTTTTGTCGGGTATTCATTATTTTTGCTGTCAATACCTCAACTGACTCGCCCTTTACCGATTTTTTAGTTTATGTATTATCTCAGTAATGTTTTGTTCATTACCTATTAAATTTCTTGCACTTCCCTTTAACTTTGTTTTTATTAAAGAGACTGCGATAGATTCGTGGTTACCTTTGATGTATTCTATTAACTGTAATGAGTCTATAAAGGAACGTAAATTTTCTGGTTTTCCATCAAATTCTATGATCAGCTTTGAAGCTCAGAAAGTTCAGAAAGTCAACGACTGTTTGTGTCATTTTTACTTCTGTACTTTCCAAAGAGGTTCCAATATTCTTTGAATTTTCAGTTTCTACTAAGAATTTTACCTCTTCATGTAGTGTATCTGGTAATTTTACCTTAACACCCTTCTTAGACGATATAATCAGGATTCTAGTCTTGACATCTAAGAAAAAAACTTTCAGCAGCTGTCCTATGTGGTGTCGTTAGTCTGTTATTAATTTGCATTTAGCAAAACCCTGATTTGTTCTAACTTTTCGCATAAGATTCTAATATGTTTTATTATTGTTTCCTCTTTTGTGCTTCTATCTATATTTAAACATTTATAAGATTTGTCGAACTCCTCTTTGATTAGTCTCACCTTCTGAATTATTTCTTGCCAATCCATGGGAAAATTATTTAAATTTTGTTTAAGTCATTGGCCCTGCTCAAATATTTCTTTTTGAGTTTCTTGGTGTTTAAGGCATAAATATGTAATGCAAAATTTAAGCTATCCAGTATGGTTATTATTAGTAAACAACACTCAATTAATTTTAAGTCGATTGAGTCTTCTTTTATTTCTACCTCGTTAATAACATTTGCATTGGGATCCTCTATTTTTGATTGACGACCTCCCATTTTCCTTCGCTATTTATTTTGTATTTTTTTTCTATTATTTATTTCTATTAAATATTTTTCTGACTGCCTCAATAATCTAACCGAATCTTATATCTTGCTAATTATATATCTTCCCTAGTAATTCATTATTTTTATCAATAGCTTATACTATTTTACATGCATCAGTTTTATTTATGTATGTATTTAATTTATAAAATATTTCATTTTAATTAAATTTTTTTTTTATTTTTTTTTTTTAATATGTATATAACTAGCTGGACCCGGCAAACGTTGTTTTGCCCTCAATGAATTTTTATTTTAGTTAGAATCTGTATATACCTATATAAAATGTGTGACGAAGATCTCCAGATAATAAAATGAGAGCTTCACCAAAAAATCTTTCATTGCCTTTCAAATCTTTTATCAAATCAAATCACAATGTTTGTGAGCCATGGTACATTCATCCCCAAAAAAAAAAATACAGCATTTTTGCAGAACTTTTGCCATACCGGAATGTTTTTTGATATTACAGACGGCATTCTCATTTTTTTGTACGTTTAACGGTGATTTGAGTGCTGAATGAGCTGTGCGGCCACCATGCAATAATGTAGCGGCTTTTCCCTTCTTTTTCGTTAGAATATTTATATATAAAAACGTTTGTGAGTTTATTTATTAAAATTTATATAAATTTGACAACTCATTATTTTTCGAACAAAAGCGCCATCTACCGGGTCCAGTAAAAAAATGTTTCTAACATACATATATGTACATTCTTAGTTTCATTAAAATCACACCATAAATAAGAATATTCGAAATAACTTTACGCAGCGCCACCTATCGGGTCCATTTATACATAGAAAAATTTCTTATGACGAAACATACGTTCATTCTGAATTGCAGTCAAATCGCGCTGAAAGTAAAAATTTTTGTTTTTAACTTGACCCCAACGCCAGCTAGAGGGTTAAAACTAAAAAAAAACACAGAAGAGCTCGAACCGAACCTATGCTGGAAATCCTACCTCGACAGCTCTTATGGTTCCGGAGATCATTCGTTACAATCAAATGCATCAACGTTTTTATATATACGCCACGCCCCTTTGCCCACTAACAACTTTATATAGCTAAGGTCTTATTATTTCGCAAAAATATCCTTTTGTGAAAATTTCATGACGATCCTTCCAGTAGTTTAGAAGATATTACGATTTTTTATTTTTCTAAAAAGGGGCGTGGTCCCGCCCACTTTTCTTCTTGTATGTATTTCTATTCATGCTAATACCATATGTACCAAATATGACTGCTGTAGGTAAAAAAATTCCCGTGATATGACTTTTTCAAATTTTGGGTTATATGGGCGTGGCACCGCCCCTTTGTCCAATCAAAAATTTATATAGCATATTATTCCTTCCAGAGTCACAGTAACACGCTCTGAAAATTTCAGGAAGATCGGTTCTTTGGTTTGGCCTCCTATAAAGCACAAACAAACACACATTCATTTTTATATATATATGTAGATAGATTGAAAGCAGATTAATTATGATTTAAGGTAAAATGGGGCGAAAAAGGGGGACTTGGTAATAAAAAAATATATGGCTACCTTACCTGTAGATAAAAAGTGTATAAAACTTTAGATAAATACATATTACAAAAAAATTATTTTGTATAGCAAACATTGTTAGTGGTATAAGTAAAAAAAAGGGGGCGGTGAAATGGGCGTGGTTCATAGTTATATGGCGACGTTAACAGTATTAAGAGCAATATACTACCAAATAAAAAAATCCGTTGGAAGGAACAAATTTGTACAGAGAAAAAAAAGTTTAAAACTTTCAAACAAAATTTGGCTTGAAAAGGGGCGTGAAAGGGGGCGTGGCGTAAGAAATGTTTATTTCTACCTCGCCTGGAGTATAATGTGTATACAATTTGAAGTAAATCTGTTAAAAACTATATGGGAGCAATTACATAATTTTAAAAAAGTGGGCGTAAAAGTGGGCGTGGTCAAAAAAAAAGTACGCTATTAATCATGCCAGAGTCCCAGTTAAATGCTGTGAAAATTTCAGGAAGATCGGTCCAGAGGTTTGGTCTCCTATAAGGTACACACAAACAAATAAACAAACACACATTCAATTTTATATATATAGATTGTATCAAACAGAACAAATCAGATTTTTTCCTTTTTTTTTTTTGTTTAAATTTAGTTATTAATTTATTTGTCAAGAGCGGTTAACGCTTTTCGACCTACGGGTGCATAATGGGATGCTCCACTTTTTGAACTAAAACTATGATAAACTACCTGTACGTTGTTTAATTAGATGATCAATATCATCAATTTTCGCAAAGAGTCTCGTGGCCTGGTCCCACGGTGGTGGTGTTTCGTTGAGGATTCTTAATAGAATTGCCTTTTCTCTTCTAAGTCTGGCGACGTAGCCGCCTCTCCTCTTTTTTTCGTCACCAGTGGTATTTTGACTTGTTCTTCCTTTGTTTTCTGCTGGCCCGTCCTTCTTCTGTGTTCTTCTATAGTGATCGGTTTTGGCCCTTCCGCCATTGATTTTTAAGCCACTGCCTTTAGTCCAGACAGTACCTTCCTTCAGCGCAGCTGATGGATCGTTGTGGCTGATCCACCAGTACAATATTATTATTATTTTTTCTTTTTTAATGCTCATCCAAGGAGCACTGGCAGGATCGCCATATAACAAACATTAATTATGAATCACCATATAACAAACAAGATAAGTTAATTTGTTATTTACGCTACAATACCCTATACCACTATGTGGTTTGGGTATAATGATTTTGTGCTGCTGTTTGTAACTACCAAATATATTTGACCTGGACCAATCTTTTATTATACCGATCGAATCAGAATCACTATCTGATTCGATTTAACGATGTCCGTCCGTCTGTGTGTCCATGTAAAGCTTGTAATCAAACTGCAGGTCGCAAATATGAATATATTTTGATGAAATTTGGTACATAAGCTTTTATCGGCCATAGGATGAACGCTATTGAAATTGGTGAGAATCGGTCCATGTTCAGACCTAGCCCCTATACAAATGTCCCCTAAATTGCCATAAGATCCAAATTATCATATAAATCGTAGCCAAATTGGGTTTGTATGTTTTTATTACATCCATTAATCAGTAGTCCAAAAATGATCCCTATTGGACAACTCTTATCATAGGCCCCATATAGAGTTGCTTCCCGATCTTCACTTAAATCTATCAAAAAACAAAAATATTGCACTGATTCTTCTCAAATTTTGTTTGTATATATTTTTGCAAAATACAAGAAACTTTACCAAACATGGTCAGGATCGGTCCATTTTGGGGCCTAGTCCCCATATAGATATAGCATCCGATATGAACTTTTTCATATTCAAATTTGGTTTATGCTTATTTTCTATATCAAGTTAGTAGGACCTGAGAGATGGGGTCTCTAAACACATGGTATAGGGTATCGTATAATTTTCTTACTTGTTTCTTTTGCGAAAGACTTGAAAAACCGATGTAAGATTTTTACAGTGGATAGATATGACCACTCTGTGTCGTTTTCTTACGAAAAGTGAAAATTGAAAAATTTTGAGTTGACTCACTTAAGAGGTACAGGTGCGATATATGTACATAAATGCATAATTGAACTTTGAAATCAATGCGCGTCCCGAAAGCATTGGCCGATTTGGCTCAAATTTTGCACACTAAAGTTTTTTTTTCGTACAAACCGCTGTCACCCTAATGTCCATGAGAGTAATTAAATTATTCGACTTTCGATTTTAACTCAATATTCGTTTTTCGGTAGAATGCTGAATACATTGTTCGTAACATCTCAACCTTCTATTATTAAAAGAAAATGTTGTGTGTTCTTTCAGAAACGGGTTTATTTATAAGATCAATTTAAAAAATGTTACATATGAGAACAATTTAAAAATCTAAATTACCTATTTGAAGCTAAAAATATTTCAATAATTTTATCAATTATTACTTCCTCCCGATATATTATGGTATTACGAAGTTATGTTTTAGTCCTTAACGTAGAAAAGCTTCTTTCTGTGGAAACTGTTGTGAAAAGAAGGACAATTAAGTTTTTTATCAAAATATATTTGGATAAAGATTTGCATCGCACATTCCGATAGTATCTAATGGATTACAGGGTTTTTCTTTGTTATCCTTCCAAAAATCAATCCAAAGAGATAATTCAGCTAAAATAATTTGATGTGACTCGTTCAAATCATTTTTGTAAAAAATTATAAGATTTTCGAAATCATTGCATGAGAAGTCAACGTTGATGGGAACTTGTTGTATAGAGATTTTATAATATTTTCCTGACAGGTAAATCAATCTTTTAGACTAAAAACTATTTCTTCTAAATATGGAATAAATAATGTTGCACTGTTGTATTACTTTGGGCCTTTTGGTTTTTGTATTTTAGCGATACTTTTGCGTTCTTACTCTTCTGGGAAGTTGAAGGCTGAAACCAAAGGCTGATACAATTTTTCAAATTCGTTGTCCACATTTCGGCATATTGAATTTAATCGATTTATAACTAAATTAATTTGGTTATAAGCTTTCACAATATCTAAATTTACTGATCGTAAGTACTTTGACAACTGGTAAGTAAAATTCAAAACAAAGCTGCATATTCCCACATTTAAGATGAACTCAGATTTACATATACGGTTATGTAAACACCGTCCAATATTACAACCTAAAAAAATTCTGTCCATAAAAATTATATTTTTAATGAAAAAAAGAAAGAAATATCTTTTTTTTTATCATTTTATCATTTATAATTACCAATTTAGTTAAAGGATACCTAATATGTAAACGAATGGGTAAAATTTTATTATGATTATTAGAGAATTGAATGTTATGAAAACGAATTATTTATTTAAAGTCAATTTTAGTTTCAAGATAGAAAAGAGTTAAAAGATTGCATACAAAAATTTTGAGAAAAGATAATTATGAGTTGAAAAAGTGGCATATTTAATATTTCATAAACCGCCGAGACCCAATCAAATCCCTAATTTAAATTGGTAATATTCTTTTTTGTCGAAATTTTAGGGAAAGTATTTGTAAATCATTTTGGATGCGAAAAATACTTATCAAATATGGATTTATTTTTAGAAAAATATACATATGTACATACAAATGTATGTACGCACATTAGGGGTGTAATGAAATCGTGATGGCCAATTTTGTATTAATAATGAAAACATTCAAGAAATTTGTATTTAGCCTTCACATCATATTTTTTAAATACAAAAAAAAAAAATTTAATTTTATGAAATTCATTCATAGGTGGTGGCCAAAATTTTTATTTTTTGGTTGCGTGTTTTTACCCAATACTTACATTAAGTCTTCTATTTTTAAAAAAGTATTTCTTTTAAAACTTTATCGACCATGTTTTCCAAGGCTTCAATTAATTTTGGTATTGAATTGTAAAATATTTGTACACGTTGTCTTATTATGGCTTGAACGCCATTATGCCGTACAGATATGTTTGCGGCACCGTCATAGCATTGTTACTCTCAACATATTCAAATCAAGGCATAAGTTTTTGACTGTCTCAAGTTATGTTTGTGAAACTTTAAAAATATTTTTTAATTTGCTTAGAACTTTTGTCAAAAAATCTAAAGGTCTTATTACACGACGTGTTTTTTACATATGTACTGTCAAATTTTCCCACTGCAAAAGTTATACACATCTTCCACTGACAAGCTGCTTATTATTTCTTAATTAATTGAAATTTCAAAGTTAACGCTAGTTTAGGATATTATTGTAATCAATTTTCGAAAATGAACTATTTATTGAAAACCTACTTACATTTTTTGACGCAAAAAACCTTTTTTGAATTAATGTACATATTTTATAAAAAACGCAACGATACCCTTGAAATTTTTCGATTTTCGATTGTGGTCGAATTAACTGATCGAACGCATTTTCATTTGGTATTATGGCACACATTCGATAAAAATGGCGCTAAATAAATATTTTTTGTTTACAAATTTATAAAAGAAAAAATTTAAATAATTATTAATTAACATGACCACGACGGAATTATGGTTCGATGATTCGTCTGATGAAAATTAATGCTAACTGCAAGAAGCAAAATTATTTTTTTTTTAAAGCAGAATACCAGGTATTATTGGATGTGTTTTGGCTCCTAAGAAGGAATTGCAGCATTTATATTATAACAGAAAAGGATTTTTTAGCATAAATGCTATGATTGTGAGTATACATACATAAATACATACTTATGCACATGATATATAAATGCTATGAATTCCTATTTGTAAATGTTTACTAATTTTACAGGTTTGTGATCATACAATGAAAATCCGATATATAAATGCGAAAAATCCGGGCGTAGCGCATGATTGAATGATTTTTAATATGTCATCATTGAAAGCACATTTAGAACTGCGAAATCAAAATGGTATTCGAAATACTTGGCTGCTTGGTATTTAACTTAATATAAAGCCAATATACGTATATGTTCACATTTCCTCATTGAATATTTTTTTAGTGGTTTCAGGTGATGCTGGATATGCTTTAAAACCGTATTTAACACATTTAGCGCCATGTGCGGCACTGGTGCACACAACCTGAGTACTCGTTCGGGACGCGTGTTCACATATCCACACGCAACCTTGATGTCTTTAAGCGTGAATATGGCATAGTGCATACGATTTACATTGGGTTTATATACATGGAATGAATCCAGGAGAACGTGGATTTGTGCTTGGCCCGAGCGTTCTGCATACCCATAATGCGTCAGGGGCGGACAAAATATACGGTTATTTGGTTCAATGAGAACAGGTGGATAGATTTTTTTAATAGTATTTTTTATCATTTATATACTGAAATAAACAATTTTTACCATACCAAAACAATGTTGACATTCACATCCATTTTTTTTTATTTTTCAAATATATGCATGTTTTTACTTGTATCTGTTAGTATTAGGGAAAAAAAGTAAATTTAATATTCAAAATTTCAAAATCTATACATGACCTAAGCAGAGTGTTGTTCAAAGCACTTGATACAAATGGTTATGTTGATACAGAAGGTATTGATAATATTTGCAGTTTTTCGAGCATAAGGAGTTCCCGTTCTTTCTAGTCTGCCTCTTGGATCCTTCAGCTTCCTTCAGAATATGCTTGATTGTAACAGGGGCATCTGCGGTGGCTGTGGTTGCTCAGAGACCACGGTCATATCTGCTGGTTCCTCTTCTTCCTCAGATGATGGTTGGTCAGATTGGCCTAGAACCAGCTATCTCACTAGTTCTTTGAATTTTTTGATGTTCATTTTTTTATTGTTGAATTTATTGTACAGGTGCAGAGCATTGACGACAGTTGTTGCAGTGATTAGATGGAAAGCTAATCGTTTGTACCATTTTACAGTCCGGCGCAAGTATGGTGAATATGCTGAGAGCTGGTCAGAGAAATCAAAATACAACTTTCCTATGTTGTAGTCAAACACCATCTCTTGCTTTGTGATCTCTTTACCGCGGTTTACCTTTGTCACCATTGTATCCCCATGTTTCGTGCTCAGCATTAACACAACCCGTTTGTCTTGCCATTTGAGAACAACAATTTTTTGTTGGTTTTGCTGAGCTTTCTGTGCTCTCCTTTTCAATTTTGCTTGTACAACATCAGGGGGATTACCTCTTCGATTCTCTCAGAAACAGCTGTCTCGTCAACTTTATCTTTTCCCGTATATACTTTCAAATTCCAGATATATACGCAACCGACACACAGTTCCCATAACTTTAAGTCGTCCTCTAAAAAGGGTACATTACTTTCATCGATACAGGATTCCTCTTCTGGAATGTATGATGTCTGATATTTTCTTTGAAGAAGAATGAGAACTTCTGCAGTTTGAATATACGGTCAGACATCGGAGTTTGTTCTTCATTGTTGCAAAGATGGAACATAGATAACAGCAACTCAAATCGGTTTCTGTTCATTACTTCTGAAATACCATTCTTATAAATAGGATCATTCGACCAATAATCTCTTAGATGTCGCAATAGCAAAAGACCCATCCAGAATAAAATTCCAATGAATTTTATCATTTCAACAATATTGGTATCAATCCACTTTTTGACTCTAGCGTTAGGGAGTGACGTTTCTGTCAGAGTTGGCGCCGCAAATCTATTGGTTTCAATGACTAATAGACCAATTATTTCATCGTCCAATAAATGACACATGATGGACACATTTAATGGACCCTTTCTGATGTAATTTCGTCCAGATATCAGTTGGAACTCCGATGTTTTCAAGTATTACATGTCGTTCTTTCCCCTTCTACTGACTGCCATATTGACCCAAAAACTGTTTCTGATACATCCGGATTTATATTATTTTCCTTAAAAATATTGTCCGGGTCATTCACTTGCTCCTGAAGAACACGAGATGCTGATGGCGTTGAACTAAAATCTGGTAGAAGGAACTAGATGTTGACGGTTTAGAGAACGTGAGGATTGACTAGCTGTTACCAGATTGTCTAGCATTTCTTGAGAATCGTCGCACGCAGATGGAGGTGGTGCTGTGATGCATATTGTTTGGTCCACACTCGTTGAAGTGGACGGAACAACTTCTATATCTGACTCTTCCTCGCAAATACCAGAAGGAATGTATTCCCTGTCTATCAACATCATCATCATCTTCTAAGTCACCAAAATCTGACAGATCAGAGAGATCAGCATATAAAGTTTCATTTATCTCTTTATTACTAAGTTTTTTCCTTGACATCTTTTATTTCTTTTTCAAATTAGCTGAATTAATTCATCTGAAACCATAAAGAAATTAAAAATGTTAATTTACTTCCTGGGGCCGCGTGAAATTTCTGAAAAACCATGGAAAAGTGAAAGTTTTCACTTTCTGTTTTCAAATATACAATAAGTAGACCTAAACAGAATGTTTTCAGGAAAAAAAAAATTTTGGTCCGATGAGTGAAATGCGATTTTGGGGCTTGGAGCGAGATGTGTTAATAACACCCTTCAGAAATCCAGAGGAAGGATCTCAACGAAGCACTTACAACACACAACATGCAAAAGCAAGAAATATTGTTGGATTTTTGAAAAATGAAAATGTTTTGTACAACCATAGACCTGCATGATATTAAAATAAAATAATTTACAACTGGAATTTGTAAAAAAAACAAAAAACATTTGACAAACACTTACGTTTTCAATAAGTTCTATAAAAAGTGTTACAAACAACTTTTGCATCGACAGCAAAATGGTGTTCGATTGAAAATTCGTTGTACAACGAACTTTTCGACAGTGCTGCCAGCTCATAATCCGAATTTGAAATTCGACACTCGATGTTCGATAGCCAGCGAAGATCAAAGATCGAAAGCAAGTGAATTTAAAAAAAATCTGATTTTTCTATACAAATTCAAACCGAAACCCAAACCCAAAAGATGCAAACTGAGGGCCTAAGGGTAGTGGTAGCTCTATCTTATATATAAAAATGGAGTTTTGTATGTTTGTACGTTTGTTTGTGATTTATAGGAGACTACACCATTGGACGATCGTCTTGAAATCTTTATAGTAGGTGACTGCCTATCCGGAAGGACTTTTGGACTTTTCAAGTGGTCGTGGCACCTCCCATATAAAGTGGATTTTTAACCTCTAATTTTAACATATAATATCTGGAGTACAATGGCAGCAAGAGTTCTGCAACTATGTACATGTACATATTAAACTAATTTGAAGAGTTACGGAAAAAATGGGCGGGATCGGACCAATGGGCGTGTCAACCACCATACAAAATAAATATTTAATATATAACCGGAGTACTATAATAGTGAAAGCCTTGGCGCTTTGTGTGAGTTCATAAGTTATCAATGTTAATAATCGGAAAAGAAATGGGCAGGATCAGATCAGTGGACTTGGCATCCCCATAGAGAGTACTGTGATAGTGAAAGAGTACTGTGATAGTGAAAGTCTTGGGACTTTGTCTAAGTTCATGGGTTATTAATGTTAGTAGTCGAAAAAAAATGGGCGGGATCGGATTAATAGGTGTGGCACCCCATACAAAGTAAATATTTAATGTCATATATCTGGAGTACTGTAGTTTCTAAAGCCTTGGGACTTTGTGTGTTATTAATGTGAATAGTCGGACAAAAAATGGGCGGGATCGAACTAATGGGCTTACAAAGTAAATATTTAATATCATATAACCGGAGTACTATAATAGAAACAGCATTGGAAGTTTGTCTAAGTTCATGCATTATTAATGTGAATAGTCGCGGAAAAGCAAAAATCGCCAAAACCGAAAATCGCCAAAATCAAAGATCGTAATAAACAATAATCGCCAAAGTCAAAAAGCCCCAAAATCAAAGATCGCCAAAAATGTTTACTCTCATTTTGAAGTGCTTTTAAATTACTCTAAAAATATAAAGAAAAGTGATGATATAATGGAAAGTGTATATGAAATTAGAAACTTTCAAATGATTTCGGGGGCGGGCCACCCCTGGCTACGTCACTGCTTACATCGTTATTTTAAATTTCTGGGAAAAGCCTAAACATTTTGTGACAAATTTGTACTGATCACTTCATTTACTTCACTAAAAATCATTTTTAGTTGATTTGTACTAATTAATAATAACTAAGAAGATTAAAACAAAATATTCTCATTACGCGAAAGCAAACAGCGGCTTATACTCGAAAAATTATTTTAGATTGAAAAGAAAAAAAAAGTTCATCCTCGCGTGAAAGTGTCGAAATTATGGGTAGGAGCCACTGCACAATAAAAATATAGTTGATAAATACGCCAAACACCATCAGAAAGAAATCTTCACGCCTAAAGCGGGTTAGTGGTACTGAACTTAGACCTGTTGTAAGAGAGGTAAAGGCATATCCAGCCTCAAGTGCAGTTAAATTATCAGAAAACATAACGCATACATCAGGCAAACCAGTCAGTAAGTACAGTTAGGAGAGCGCTTCACAAAAATGGAAGGATACCATGCAAAAAGCCATTCATATCCAAGGCGAAACAGAGCCATCATATGGATTTCGCCAAAAAGTAAAAAAATGAGGCTCTATTTTTTTGGGAAAACATATTATATACAGATAAGAGCAACTCCGAAATTTTCGGCGCGAAAAGGCCCTTAAAAATATCGTGCTAAGAATGAAGCCTTCAAAGAAAAGTGTGTTTACCAACACTGTCAAACACGGTGCAGGCTCAGTTATGATTTGGGGCTGTATGGCGCCAACAGGTATTGGTAATATTGTTTTTATTGACTCCACTATGTACAAAATGGATTACTTAGCCATTTTGAAGGTCAATGTTGCCCCTAGCGTCGAGAAATTATGCTTGGCTGGAAACTGAATCTGTCAACAGAACAACGATCCAAAGCATACGTCTAAAATTCTGAAAGAGTGGCTACTTTACCGGACACCTAAGAGACTTGAACCCGATCGAGCATCTGTGAGAACACATTGACAGAAAAATCAGACAAAGGGCCATTTCCAGCAAGGCAGACTTAAAGAAGGCTCTAAAGTAAGGATTGAGCGAAATCTCCCCCAACACAACAAAATAACTTCTGGAGTTGGTGCCAAGGAGACTAAATGAGGTATTTATGGCCAAAAGAAAACAAGTCAAATATTAAAAAATTTAAAAGTTTACTTTTTGTATTGAAGTTCTGAATTACTTCATTTAAATAATATGAGCAACTAAGGTGTTTTCTTTATTTTGACGCTCACAACACGTGAGAAAGTAAAATTTATATTGCTGATACTAAAATAATATATCGAACTTTTGTTGAAATTGAAAAAAATAAATAATTTCAAATATTTTTCTATTTAACCTTGTCATCAATTTTAATAATCAATTTTGAACAACTTTTAAATCAGAATAATATTTTTTAAATGTCAAATAAAGTCAATTGCTATTCAAAATAGCAATATATGGCCAATAATTATTCTTCTAATGTCATAACTTCAATGAATAGATATTTAACAAATTTCTTACGACTAATCGACTGTGAATTACATGCATTTAAAAGTGCTGATAAGTAACCAAATTGGAATCGAGATAGATAACATTTAACGAGATAAGATAATTATTTGTATTAAAAACTAATCGTTTCAAGTTGATATGTTTGTAAACATAAAATGACTGTCGATCTTATCCGGAAATTTTAATATTTATGCCGAAGCTGCTAAATTTAACCTTTTAAATCGAATATGATGGACTTTTTGTTGGACAAAATTTATTTGCGAAAAAATATAATTTTAAAATAATAATAATTAGAGGCCATTTTAGCTTTATTAATATTATATATAGACAATATTTAAAAGAAAATCATGGTAGTTCACAAGCTAGAGAATTTAAAATTAAAAGATACATTTACAAATATGAAATTTCGAAATGATCGTGAATTACAAATGCCTACATGATTTTGCTGCACTGAGATCTGAGGGTGGTTTTGGACGTCAGCTTTTTTTCGCTGAATCTGCATCTGGCAACATATTTTTTTTTACTTACCTAAAAGTACCCTTTACAGCATTATCAAATAATAATATCTGGCGAATAGATTCGGATTCCTCAAGGTTTTCTTTATGCAATATTTCCAATTTTAAAACCTTTTATACTCGGACAAAGTTTTTTATTTATATATGATTTTTCTCGAATTGGTAGCAGTTTGCGTTTTATTTCCACTTAATTTAAAATGATTCCTATAACTTTTGAACGGAGTTTTTAAATAACTGGAGATGTGATCAACTTTATAGAATTAACGTTTGTATCCTACCTGTGAGTACAAAACAGAATTTAACTCAATTTGTTGACTAGAAGCGGATACAGTTGGAAATATTGAAACATATCGGAAATTTCGTATATGCATTTTCGTAGAGAAAAACATTATTAACGAATTATTTATGAATCTGCTTCGTTATTGCTATATGAAAATGTTGTTAAAGGACATTTTTTGCATTTCTAGTTTAGAATATATCAACTCTCGCGACGCTACATCTCTTTGAAGGTTATGACTCGATATGTTAAACCCAAAAATACTTAACTAAACGCTGGCTTATATGTATGTAAGTAAAATACACGATAAAAAACACTACATTTTTTTGATCCCCTATAGTCACCTAACTGCAAAAATCAACATTATTTAAAATTCTATGGTAAGTTTTTTAAATTTTTTTCTAAAATTTTAGAATTTTGAAAAGGCTACTTACTTTACGACGTATTCGATTTACGCAATATAATTCCTAATATCATTTTTTGATATTACCATTAGTTTTGAAATTATTGAATTATTGGCACAAGTACCAGTTTTAGTACTTAATATTAATGCTGTATGTAATAGAAATAAAATAAATATTGTTTCATGAAAATCTATGGATAAATCCGTATTTTATTCCCAATAAAGTGAAATTACCTAGTTTTGACAGAAAAAAGATTTTTTACTAGCATTACCAAAAATTCAAACAACAGTTCATTTGAGTAGCATTTAATAGATATTTTTTAACAACCAAAGTTTAAGAAGATGAACAAAGCATAATCTAAAAATAATCTCGACTTTTGTTTTGTCTCCTATGATATCCTGAGTTTGATTCTCTTATAGGAAACCAAATAAAATCCCTTATCATATTTTCATTCCATAGTCCCTGATAACGTTGCTGATAAAACCATTCACCATGCTCATCGCTTACAGCACCAAGGTTGTCCGGAAAAAATCGAAATGCTAATGCAAGAAATGTATTTTTAGTGACATTTTTACACCTAAAGTTAGAAAAATAATCAAACATGAAAAAGGCTAATTTAATGACTATATACAATTTTTCGAAATTAATTCGACGCAGCTTTCTCATCTGGTGATAATAACTCTTTAAAGGTAGGGCTTAGAAGCAGTTTTCGAATTTGAGGACCATCGAAAACGCCTTCACAAATTTTTGCAAACAAAAGATTTTTTGCTGTTGTTGTTTGGCCAAGTTTATGATAATTTATGATAATAAGATTTTAATTTTTAGCTAATAAGGCCTAAATTTTAATAATGTAATTAAAAATGCATCAATTACAGTTTGGTCCCGACGTTTCGTCGATTTTATGTCGACTTCCTCTGGGGATTTTCTCTATTTAATGATAAAAACAAATAAAGTAAGTTAAAAATTATTACACCAAAACATTAAAAACTTACAATCTTAACGCTATTACATTAAAAAATATTACATATACTTTTAACAAATAACATTTAAACATATATCGTAACAAAAACACGCATTATCTTTTGTTGTATAAAAATTGGCATATGGCTTATGTCGGTTCCGGCACGCAGTTGACTTGACGTCATTTTCTAAGAAGTTTCGGTGGTAAAATTTTAGTATATGGTATATCTCACTGATTTTCAAGAAGTGACTTCCTATCTTGATGTAGAACGGGAAGTGTAAATCTGAAATGGTTGGGTAGGATATTGCATATGTTTTCCAAAACTGCTTTTAGTACTTAAACAAAAATAGCAATCAGATTCATGGCTCGATGTTTCTGTCCACAGCATAGGTTGTAAAGTTTTCTTGTGTGTTCTGTAAGTTGATAAAAAGTTGCAGTGAGAAAAAGTATACATATATTTCGAACTTTATTTAAAAGTACTTATAGTGCGTTTACATCTAAGCAAAATCTAGTATATACGAGATTTCGAGCGAAATCTAGCTCATTTTTACTAGATTTCCCATACAAAAAAAACTAGCTCCTTACTAGCGTTGTGCAAAATCTCACAAAATCTTGTCAAACTTGGACACTACCAAATGATACTACTGTGTTTTTTTAATGTTGTAGTATAAAATTACAACGCAGTAACTGAAAAATTGGCATTTAAAAACAAAAACAAACAAGTTGAATAAAAAGAAATAAAATATTAATTATAAAAAAAAAAAAATGACAAATCTATAATAAAACAAGTAAGAGTGTTAAATTCGGCTATGCCGAATCTTTGATACCCTCCACCTAGGTTTTCTTGCACTATTTGTAACAAATGTAAATAAAATATATGAAAATGTAAACAATTTGATCAATTTGGTAATTTATTACAACAAATACTCTGAATTTTCAGCATTCACGTTTAACAATTTTAAAGTCAATAGAAGATAGTAAACAAAATACATTTTTAAATTTCGGATCTTTTTCGGAATACTTGTCCATGTCTTATATTTTAAAAGCACTAGCGTTAATCAGTTTTATTTTTCCGATCTTATTACATCAGTTTGTCATTCCATTTGTAACGCATCGATAAATGAATAAACGTCTATGTGTTTAATGCAAAAGATTTCTTACTTTTGTCGAATAGTAGGGCTTTTTTGCAAGTTTTTTTTTAACAACTTAATATTATATATATTTCAATTTTAAACTTTAAAATTAAAAATATATATCTTTTTTTAAATCTGGTAATAACTCTATAATGTGGAGAAAGTAAATACGTGGCTTCTTTAATAAGAATGACAAGTAAAAAACACTTTTGTGCATTTTTTTAATACATACGCCATCCTTGTAAATCTCTTCGATTTTATTAAGTTTGTAAATAAAAAGAACATTAAAATATTATAAATGTAAACATAATTAATTTTAGAAAAATGTCCGATTCGTTTTTCGATGATGCTGAAAACACATCAAAGAAATACAGAAAACCAAGGTTTTACTCAAGTTAGTTGAGAGACGAGAAGCTAACGGGATGGAACAGGTCGAAGATGACGACTTTAAATACAGATGCAAGGCTTGTGAAAAAATATTTAATTGCGATAAATCAGATCTAAGTATACATGCTAATAACCAATGTCTTAAAAAAAATATATTTTAAAACCAACAACCAAAATTCTGTTTACGTTATAAGATCCCATTTGCAAGCCATTTTAATTAATTGTGTAAATTTTAAATGCACATCTAGCCATATAAAAGATGAATTATACAGAATAGTAAAAATATTTCTTTTGTAATATCTGTTGGTTTTTTATGTTGTTTTTATGTAATTCTAATGATATTCTTATCTTATTTTTTATGCTATTTTCTTCGTTTTTATGTTATTTTTGCATTATTGAAATTGAAAATTAACAAATTAAAAAATTTTTTTTGAAAAATTTAAAAAAGTAGTGTAGGGAAAATGTAGAGAGAAAAAAGTGGGTGTAGGGAAAAAAAGGGATTTTTTTTCATTAGCATAGAGATTTCTGTAAAAATCTCCTGGCATCACTGGTACCTATTAAAAAACAATGTAAGATTTCACAAAACAGTGCGACGTATATCTGCTTTGTTCAAAAGCTTTCATAAGACTAAATGAAATTGTTATTTATGCATGAAACCCATAGACGACAGAGGCTACACAAACACACGGATACAAATGCTAATGGCTGCAATTGTAGTCGTGTAGTCAACTTCTTAATTTTTTTGAAAACGACAGCAACATATAACAACAATATAAACAGCTGTTTTTATACAAAAGCATTTTTATTTCAGTAGTGCCAATTATATTTTTTTTTACTTTATTAAAATAGAAAAACTTGTATGATTCTATATAAAATTGTCTTAAATATATTATTTATTTATAATGCATTATTATAACGTAAAAATAAATAAATAAATTTACTTATTAATAGAATTATTATAGCATTTCATTTTGCGATTAATTTTTTCAAAAAAATAATATATTTCATGGCACTAATATCTTTTACATATTTTGTTATATTGTCAACACTATTTTTATTTTGTAGCCAACAAAAATAGAAATTAGCCTAAGTTGACTACAGCAGCAAAAGTGGTCATGTAGTCGTGTAGCTGTGTTGGTGTCAAAATAATCGTTTTCATATAAACATGTGTATTTTATTTTTGACAGGCTGTAGTCGTGTAGCCGCTGTCGTCTATGTGTTTCATGAAAGAGTTCGGCATACTGGTGCCATTATGTATATGTGTGTGTAAACAAAAATATACTATATCCCAGTAATCATTTCGAAGATTGTTTTAACAAAAATTATCTTACTGTGTCTTCTTCGAGCACTTTTGATGATTAAAAACTGATTAATCACATGCGGTATTAGAAAAAGACTAAGAAATGATTTTTGCTTACGCTTAAAAAGTGATTCATAGAAAAAGGACATTAAATATGACTCAAAAATAAGTCGAAACTTATCAGTAAATTGGATAAAAAAGGTTCTCAAGATGAGTCGGGGGTAAGGTAATATTTCCTGCCAACAAAAGAATATTTTGTGATCAGCAAAAGAGCGCATTTATGACTGTTTTAATAGCACAGAGGAGTCAAAAAAGACTCCACATGATCACTTATTGCATAAAATGTTTACTGGGATTTTATTTACTATCTGTAGAAACAGTTTTTTAAGTAAAACAAATCTGCACACAATTTCAATTCTATTTCGTTCACAATGATACGATCACTTTGTTTACTAGCTAGTAAAAAAATAAGAAAATAGTATTATAATACAGCGTAATAATGAATTGTACTTCTCAATTAGTTTATTTTTAATGTGCCATAAGAAGTTCGGTTTGTGCTAAGAAATGAATGAATACATGTTTCCCAGGGCGAAGCTTGATCATTGCACTTTGATTGAGTTGAGCTCCGCGACTATTCCTGATGTGGATAGCTCGTGTCTACAATTTTTGGTAGTTGGGAATGGCGTTTGTGCAAAGGAAAGCATGAACACATGTTTCCCAGGGCGAGGCTTGATCATTGCACTTTGATTGAGCTGAGCTCCGCAAATATTCTTAATATTTTTTTAACTTTTCAGTGATTTCTCGGCACCTATGAAACCTATTGTCACGATTTAAAAAACAGAAACCTTGTCATGATGTTGGTGTATCATTCTCACTAACAACAAGCGCCCTAGCTGTCCTATTGAGAACGCTATCGTGACAAGAACAACATAGGCAATTCATATTTTTTCAAGACTTTTTTTACTCCATCGTTCAATTCTCGGGACCAGATAAACCGATTTGGACGATTTTAAATAGCAAACTTCTCAGGATGTTAGTGAATCATTTTTTATACCAACGAGCAACCTAGTTGAACGATTGAAGCCGTCATCGTGATTTCCACAGACGGACAGACGGACAGCCGGACAGACGGACAGATGGACATCGCCATATCAACTCCGTTTGTTATAAGGATCACAGATATATATATTTTATGGGGTCCAGATTTTTTTTTCTAATTATTACAAACGGAATGACAAACTTATATATACCCTCTGCACACTGGAGTGGAGGGTATAAAAATATTTAGTAATTGAAAAGTTATAACTTTTTATACTGACATGTGTCCATTCCAATCTGCTAAATAATAATTGTGGAAAATGAGTTTGTTTTTGTTGTCCAAACAATACATTTAACAAATGCTGATGTTTCAGTTTCTACTTTTTTTTTTTTGCTGATAGTGCTGATTTTTATTTAAATTTGTGATTTTTTCATTTTTGATGCATAATATAATTATAAAATCTGTTCCTTTTAGAATTTTCCATATTTCCACTTTCCTATTGTTTTGTTTATTTTTGGTATTTCTAGTTTATATGTTTTATTTTAATCAGCTGTTTATTGCTGTGGAAACAAAATCTCACAAAATGTCAAAAAAGTTAGATGTAAACGGTATAGATTTTGAAATAGATTTCAACTAAAATCTACTAGATTTTCCTCAGATGCAAACGCACTATTACTGAGAGTTCGATGAAGATGAATTTCTTAAAATAACTCGGCAATTATCCAGTATTGGTCAATGTTTTCTGCCTTTATTTTAAAATAATCTTTGTATTTAATTTGGTATAAAATTGAGAAATAGCACTGTTTATTTTTGGTCATAAATTTGGTCATATTTTTATATTTAAAATAAACACTTGTCTTGTCCGCAATCACTTCTTGAGTAATACTAATTGTGCAAAGTGGTGCCTTTATATACCTTTTTAAAATCACATTTTTCCAACGAAAATGAAAATATAATAGGATTACAAGCAGCTAGAAAAAGAAACACCGATAGTCGCAAAATTTTTGGCTCTACTAGGTACTCTCACTTTATCGGGAATAAAAATCGAATTTATCCATGGATTTTCATGAAACAAAATTAATTTATTTCTATTACATACAGCTTTAAGATTAAGTACTAAAACTGAATTTTTTGAATTCAAAATTTTATAATTTTAAAGAAATTTTTTTTTCCGTTTGTGCCTCAGTATTTCCAAAACTAATAGCTATATCAAAAAATTATATTATTAAAGCTGGCGTAATTTAAAGTATTGCATAACAAAATCGAATACGTCGATTCAAATTTACGACAAGATGTATGGAGCAGCGTCTTCAAAAATCTCAAGTTTCAGAAAAAAAATTAAAAAAATCTTACCATAGAATTTGAAATAATGATGATTTTTGCAGTTAAAAATATAGTGGTTATTCAAGGAAAAAAATTATTCCCATTTTAACAAAAATCATTGATTATGTTTTATGTTCTATTCGCAAGTAAAAACTGGATGAATGGTATGTTGCACTCATTTTTAATTCGAAATAATTATACGCTCCACCCAGTGTGCAGAGGGTATATATAAGTTTGTCATTCCGTTTGTATAATTAGAAAAAAGATTCTGGACCCAGTAATATATATATATTTACTATCCTTATAACAAGCGGAGTTGATATAGCGATGTCCGTCTGTCCGTCTGTGGAAATCACGATCACGAAACCAATCGGAGAGCTTGGGTGCTCGTTGGCATAAAAAATGATTTGTTAACATCCTGAGGAGTTTGCAATTTAAAATCGTCCAAATCGGTTTTATAGGTCCCGAGAATTGAATGAAGAAGTAAAAAAAGTCTTGAAAAAATATGATTTGTCTATGTTGTTCTTGTCACGATCACACCCTCAATAGGACAGCTAGGGTGCTCATTTTTAGTGAAAATGATTCACTAACACTATGAGAAGGTTTCTGTTTGGAAAGTCATGAAAATCGGTATAATAGGTCCCGAGAAATCACTGAAAAAGTAAAAAAAAATTGAAAAATATATATTTCTATATTGTTCTCGTTCTAATTCTAAATGTTGTATTTATGTCATGGCTATACTTTTGTGGTCGTTGTGGTGATAATATAATAAAAACTAACTCAAAAAAACCAAGGTAGAATAATTTAAAAGTTTCCATTGTTTTGGCATCACTAAAAAAATTTGTCAGATCATTTTTGTCACCGCCTCGAGTCTGCTTGCAAAGCTTCAGATCGATTGGGTCACGGAAAAAAGGTTAAAAATCGATCCAAAACTTTGTCGACAGACAGACAAGCAGACATATAATGCTAAACTACCTAGTTATTAATAAAAAAAAAAAATAATGTAAATTTACCAAAAAAAATGTATTATGTTTTAATTTATTTAAAGAAAAACACATCATTAAGTTTTGATGTATGTATATTAAATAAAAAAAATATATATAATCAATATTCTGGGATTTTTATAACATCGCAAAATGTTACAAATACACAATACTGTTACAAATATCAAAATACTCTAAATAATATACTTATATCCTATATTTGTATATCCATAATAACCGCAATTAGAAATAAATCGGTATATTATATTAACTATTATTTATCAATGTTTTCATAGCATTCAAATTAATGCAAGTATATAAAAGATAAATGCGCTCATAACATTATAATATACATATATAAAAGGTCAATTAGCTAAAAATTGTTTTCTCCTTATGCATTTCATTTATATAAAATTCTGCAATATTTTGTTTAGGGAAAAAACATTTTTTTTTGTATTAACAAACAGTATCACTTCATTTTGTTCAGTGTGACTATGCCACAGTAGATGGCGCCCCAATTTTATTATATTTTAACCTGAATATCCACAGCAGATGGCGCCACAATTTTATGATATTTTAACATGAATATCCACAATAGATAGCGTCACAATTTTATTATATTTTAACATGAATATCCACAATTTCAATTAGTTATCAAATGCTTAGTATTATATGACAACAATGGTTAAACTGCACACTGTGCCGATTAAAGAAGTATCAATGAGTTTTTTTTCTTATAAAACAGTTCAACATATAAAATTATTCTTCCGCTTTAATCCCTAAACACATTCACTGCGAGATGCGAGAATGATTTTTCTAATATGGAAGCGAGATCGAAGATTAAACTTTTTTTGTGTGGCGTTGCCAGCTTAGGTTGTAAAAACACTCGCAAGGGAAATATAATTGATTCTATTTTCTGTGCGAGAAAAATCAGATGACAGAAGAATTAGCTGTATTTATGAACATATGACAGGAGAATCAGTGTGTATTTATTGTATTGTGCATTGTGACTTGCGAAATGATAAGTTGTTTTGCTTGTAGATTTGTAAAATTTGTAAAAAGGATTTTGATGATTTTGTAAAAGCACAATACCAAAATTCTCGCATGCAAAAAGCTTATTTTTACTCGCACTCGGAACTCGCAGTGAATGTGTTTAGGGCTTTAACTACAAAATATATGATTGCGATTACATACAATTTTTAAAAATCGTTTATAATTATAATTAGTCATTAATATTCACAAAAAAACGAAATTGGACCTTTTGCAAATGTAATTAAATTAAAATGTTAAATTTCCATTTGATATTAGAAAATATCAATTCTAAAAATTGGAATTCAGATATCCAATTATAATTAATATCAATTGGATTTCAGAATATCATATTTAAACTTCGGAAATAATAATTTGAAACTTATCATTCGAATTTTTTAATATATAAAAATTTTATTCTTTAAACACAAATTCAAAATTCAAAACAAAACAACACTAAATTTGTCTACATTTAAAAAATCAACTGAAATTAAAAATAAAAATTTAATTCAGGTAACATTAATAGCATTTCAAAATAAGAAAACATTTATTTAAATTTAAAGATATCAAATAAAGTTTAGAAAACACCAATTAATATTTAAGGATTGCGCCCATAAAAATTGTTACATAAGTAAATAGCAATAATTTTTAAATGAAAGAACAAATTTTAATAAAAAAAAAAGTACAACTAATTGATGAAAATATTTATACCCTCCACCCCACTGTGCAGATGGTATATATAAGTTTGTCATTACGTTTGTAACAATTAGAAGAAAAAATTTGGACCCCATAAAATATATATATTTGTGATCCTTCTAACAAGCAGAGTTGATATAGCGATGTCCGTCTGTGGAAATCACGATGACGGCTTCAATCGGGCAGCTAGGGTGCTCGTTGGCATAAAACATCCTGACATCCTCAGAAGTTTAAAATTATCCAAATCGGTAAATTAGGTCCCGAGAATTGAATGAATAAGTAAAAAAGTCTTGAAAAAATATGATTTGTCTATGTTGTTCTTGTCACGATTACGCCCTCAATAGCAAAGCTAGGGCACTCGTTTTTAATGAGAATGATTCACTAACAACATGAGAAAGTTTCTGTTTAAAAAATCATGAAAATCGGTTTAATAGGTCCCGAGAAATCACTGAAAAAGTAAAAAAAAAGAAAACAATTGAAAAATTTATGTTTCTGTATTGTTCGTGTTATTCTAAATTTTGTATTGTTGTGATAGCTGAACTTGTCGTTTTTTGCGGTCGTTGTGATAATAGTATAAAAATTCACCAACATCAAATGCAAATAATGCTTAACTATAGTTATTAATAAAAAAAATTTACAATCTAAATTTACCAAAAAAAATTTTTTTTTAATTTTCTTATGTATTAATTTATTTAAAGAAACAATAACTTTTGATGTTGTATTTTGTGTGTGTAATATTTACATATACCTACATAAATATATTAAATAAAAAAAAATATATATACGGTATATAATTTTATTTATATAATGTATCAATGTTTCCATAGCATTCTGATTAATATATAAAAAATTAATGTTTTCATAACAATCAGCTAGCGACTTCACCGAATTAATCGACAATATTCTGTAGCACACATGGCTACCAGATTTTATTTACTAACAATCGCCAAAGTTCGTGAAAAATAAGCTTAAAAGTTTCGGAATAACAATTTTTAACAATTAAAAATTTTGAACAAACACAACACTAATTTTATTAGGAATAATTGTTTTTTTTTTTTTAATTTCAGAAAGCTTTATCTTAAAAAATATTGCATATTGCAGAAGACAATTTTTTTTTAATTTTCAAATGCATGATTACAAAATCTGAAAGTTAAAACCTCCACTTACAAGGAAGGTCTAATAGGGGCAACCGCAGAAATATTTAGTTTTTTCGTTTTTTTTTTTTTTTGCAGATTTCATTTAATGAAACCATATTAAAATTGGACATCATATAAAATTGTTGGTTAAAAGTGGTCAATATTATTACAAATAAGTACAAAGATCACGAAAAAAATGTTGAGAGCAAAAATAAACATTTCATAGAATTTTTTTAAATCATGTATTTTATACCCTCCACTCAAGTATGCAGAGGGTGTATATAAGTTTGACATTCCGTTTGTAATAATTAGTAATTAATAACCGATAAATGCTTTCATAACATTATAATATACATATGTAAAAAGTCAATGTTTTCTACCAATCAGCTCAAAATTGTTTTCTCCTTTCACTTACATGTATAAAATTCTGGAATATTTTGTTTTAGGGCAAATACAATTTTTTGGTATTAACAGAGTTGCACTTCATTTGGCTCTAGAGTACAAGAATGATATAGAATAAAGGCCTAAGTGCACACGTAACCGTAACGTAACGTGTCAGCTGTTTTTTTTTTTACATGAAAAGAATTTAAGGGCACTATACACTTGTCAAATTTACATCAAGCGTTTTGGTGGCATTAGTGAAAATTTGTTTGTATGTGTGTCACGGACAAAATCTAAATTTTTTGATTTTCCATCAAGCACCGTCTGAATATATTTTTCGAAAAAACTGAAAAACACTTGTTTGTGCAGTTTATTTGTTTTGTGCATTTTTTTTTAAACATACGTACGCCATCTTTGTAGATCTCTTCGATTTTAATAAGTAAGTTTGTAAATCAAAATAACATAAAAATAGTATAAATTTAAACATAATTGATTTTAGAAACATGTCCGATTCGTTTTTCGATGATGCTAAAAACACATCAAAGAAATACAGATAACAAAGATTTTGCTCAAGTTGGCTGAGAGACGAGAAGCTAATGGTAGGTCAAAGATGACGACATTAAATGCAGATGCAAGGCTTGTGAAAAAATATTAAATTGCAATAAATCTGATATAAGTATACATGCTAATAACCATTGTCATAAAAAAAAATCGTTTAAAACCAAGAACCAAAACTCTGTTTGTGTATAAAGATCTAATTTGCAAGCCATTTTAATTAATTGTGTAAATTTTAAATGCACATCTAGTCATATCAAAAAGATGAATTTTACAGAATTGTAAAAATATTTTTTTTTTAATATCTGTTAGTTTTTATGTTGTTTTTATATTCTTATGTAATTCTTATGATATTCTTATCTCACTTTTTATGTTATTTTTCTTCGTTTTTATGTTATATTTGGATTATTGAAATTGAAAATTTGAAAAAAATAGTGTAGGGAAAAATGTAGGAAGAAAAAAAGTGGGTTTAGAGAAAAAAACGGGATTTTTTTCAGAAGCGTAGGATTTCTGAAAAAATCTCCTGGCATCACTGCTTGCAATAAACAAAAATCAGCTGTTAAGCGGATCAAACCAATCTAAATAAATTTCAAGAATTCTTTTTAAACAATGTTGAAAATCTCAATAATATATTTCAATATTTTAACTTTCGCGAATAATAAAATTAACCCGTGTCTGTAGTATGTTTCAAAATGTGATCGTTAATTATCTATGGAAACTAAAATATAATTAACAAGAAGTGGGCCGAACACCAAATAATCATATCTTTACTAATAGAGTAGTTATTGTGTTGAATTGAAAGTATTGGAACCAACGCCAATATTATTCAATTACGACGAGTTTGATACGTTTTTAGATTTAAGTGCACCAAATTTGCAAATATTGAAACTTGTTGAAACTTTGTTCAGTGCATCAACCATACACACATTTTGATATTAAATATAAATTTCCAAAATGGACTTTTGTTGAAGGCGCCATAACGAATGATAGTTTTGCCCACAATTGAAAAAATTATGTTTCAAAATTTGTGTAACTTTAATGGGAAAATCTATTCCGTGAAATGAAAATCCTGGTGACTTTAGGCTGTTGATTAGCCTCAAATTGCTAAACTTTTTGGTTTGGAGGAATTTAATGGTTTTCTAAAACCATTATTTATTTTGGAAGGTAAAAATGCTTCTATTGACGATTTCTACAAACTGGAATCATTAAAAAAAAAACTTTAATAACAAATGCTGTACGTATTGAGAAATTTATTACTGATACTAAAGCATTCAAGTTTAAGTCATTTTGTTATTCAATACTTCAATACTTTTAAATGTGACGAATCTATGAATTTAAGAACAAATTTGTTATTAATTAATATTCCACTGGGCATGTTTCAAGATTTTTGGTTTGATTTACTTAATATAAATCCTAAACTACATCCAGTGTTTCGTTTTGATCCATGGTAATTTTTAAGATATTCATTTTTGGAAAACCTAATAACATATCCAAAATTTCCAGATAGACTGAAAACGATATATATTTGTGGTTTTAATATTGGTAACATTTAATATCGGTAATATGAACAAAAACACATTTTCTAATGTTTTATTCCTTTCAGCCGCAGATTGTCAACATTTTCGACATGAATTGGATGTTACATTGATCAATCTTGCTTGCCTTGATTCTACATTGAAAGGACATTATGTAATACTATAACATAAATAACTACTTATTTTTACCGAACTGTATTTAAAAATTCATGAAATATAATATAGAACTAGTAAAGTTATAATGTATTTGACTAAATACGATTAATTAAAAGTAAAAATTATTTTCTACAAAAATTTTTAAGCGAAAAAACTGATAGCCACAATGTAGAAAAATAACAACAATTTACGATCTAGATGAAGTTATATTTTAACATAAATTTTTCATGGTGTTGTTATGGTAGAGATGTGCGTCTATTTCGATGCATAAAGTATATTTTCTTGATCGTTATATCAAATCGGGTCGATATAGAGATGTCAATCTGGCCGAGTGTCCGTCCGCCTGTTGAAATCACGATTAATCACAAAATAAACCATTTATCAGGGTAAACTTGAATTAAATTGATGTCTTTATCTGGATCAGGTTAGTATTTAAAATGGGATAAATCGTATGACCTAAAATATGGACACACCTCTAAAAAAATGCTGAAAATTTAGAGTGTTGTAATAATTTTTATACCCTATACCACTATGTGGTTTGGGTATAATGACTTTGTGCTGCTGTTTGTAACAACCAAAAATATTTGACCTACACCCATCTTTAATTATAGCGATCGAATCAGAATCACTATCTGAATCAGAATCACTATTTAACGATGTCCGTCCGTCCGTCCGTCTGTGTGTCCATGTAAAGCTTGTAATCAAACTGCAGGTCGCAAATATGAATATATTTTGATGAAGTTTGGTATTTGATCTTTTATCGGCCATGGGATGAACGCTATTGCAATTGGTGAGTATCGGTCCATGTTTAGACCTAGCCCCCATACAAATGACCCCCTATGAAATCAACATATATTGCCATAAGATCCAAATTATCATATAAATCGTAGCCAAATTGGGTTTGTATGTATTTATTACATCCATTAATCAGTAGTCCAAAAATGATCCCTATTGGACAAGTCTTAGTCATAGGCCCTATATAGAGCTGCTTCTCGATCTTCACTTAAATCTATCAAAAAACAAAAATATTGCACTGAATCTTCTCAAATTTTGTTTCTCTCAATTTTTTGCAAAATACAAGAGATTTTACCAAACATGGTCAGGATCGGTCCATTTTTGGGCCTAGTCCCCATATAGATATAGCATCCGATATGAACTTTTTCATATCTGCTGCCGAAAAAATCCCACTCAAATTTGGTTTATGCTTATATTCTATATCCAGTTAGTTGGGCCTGAGAGATAGGGTCTCTAAACGCATGGTATAGGGTATCGTAAAGTCGGTCTAGACCGACTATAATTTACTTACTTGTTTAGTTCAAGGTTGTCAAATAGTTTACTTTTTCAAATATTTTGTTTACATTTGTTACAAATACTACAATAAGAGCAGATATTAATGAAAACGTAGAACCTAGGTGGAGGGTATCAAAGATTCGGCATAGCCGAATTTAACACTCTTACTTGTTTTTAATTTATTTTGTCAGTGTAATATTTTAATTGTAGAATTATATTGTTTTCATTTTTAAATGAAAGGGAAATTCTCGTACAAATGATATAATGAAAAGTGTATAGAAATAGCGTAGAAAAAGAATTGAAAATAATAATAATACAAAAAAAAAAAAAAAAAAAACACACTCTACCTACCTACATAAATATACATTATAAACAAGAGAGAAAAATAGACTTGAGAAAAGAAATATTGAATTTATTTAACTCAGTAAACCGTATAATGGGATGAAATAGAAACCAAAAATGGTTGCCATGTTACAATTTAAAGAAAATTAACAAAATCAGAAATATATACATTTAACCCATATTGTATAATCTTTGCGTTTTCCCAACATCAACTCTTGGTATGTATATCTAAACTTTAAACCAACGTATTCGGAAAATGTATGATTTCTCAAGTTAGCTTAAGGATTTGCCTTAATGAAACTGAAACGAAAATATTGCACTATTTTATTTAAATCAAGTAACTTGAGAAAAATGGTTCAAATAAAATATTAAATAAAAAGTTTTTAATTTTCCTTTAAAAATGAGTATTCGAAACTTATGAAATGTAAATTGTTAAATTATGAGCTAAAACTTGGCCTAGCAAAAATATTTGACCTTTATTATCCGATCGATTGAGAATCATCTTCTGAGTCGATTTAGCGATGTCCGTCCATCCGTCTATCTGTCTGTGTGTCCATGTAAACATTTTAACCAAATTATAGGTCACAAATATATGTTTTAGCGGCCATAGCATGAACGGTATTGAATCGGCGCATTTTCATACCTAGTCCCCATACAAATGATCCCTATAAGATCGAATTAAATCGCCTAGTTATGCTTATTGTTGTGTATTACCCCATTAATCAGTAGTCCTAAAATAAACCCTGTAGGACCATTATTAGTCATAGGCCCCATAAAAAGCTTCCCGATCGTGACTTAAATCTATCCAAAAACAAAAATATTGCACACATGTTTCGGACCATTTTTCGACCTAGTACCCATAGAAAAATAGCAGCCGATATGAACTTTTTAATGACACCTATGAAATCGACTTAAATTGCCATATAATTTAAAATATCACATAGATCTCTGTCAAATTGGGTTTGTGTGTGTTTATTACATCCATTAATCAGTAGTCCAAAAATAAACCCTATAGTCATAGCCCCCATATAAAGCTATTTCCCGATCTTCACTTAAATCTATCAAAAACAAAAATATTGCACAGATATTTCTCAAATTTGGTTTGTATATGTTTTTGCAAAAAATAAGTGACCTTACCAAATATGGTCAGGATCGGTCCATTTTTCGACCTAGTCGTCATATAAATATAGCATCCGATGTGAACTTTTTCATATTCAAAGAAAAAAAAATTAATAGCAATGCCACTCAAATTTGGAGATTGGGTCTCTCAACGCATGGTATAGGGTAGGGTATCGTATAGTCGGTCTATACCGACTATAATTTTCTTACTTGTTTTATATCCAACTAATTGGGCCTTTTCTCTAAACCACTATACTATGAGTTTATCGTATAGTCGGTAATAACCGACTATAATTTTCTCATTTGTTTTTTTTTTTAACAGGAGGTGCATAAACCCACCACACAACGAATCACCAAGATATCTTAACGGTATAGAGTACTGGTAAAAATTGAGTTAAGTTAGAGATATTTCATCCAGTTAATCGGTTCATATGATTGAGTGCTCATTAACACCAAATTTGTTCAAATAGAATAACAAATGTATCATTTTAATCTAAGAGAGCAAAATTCATTATTATTGACTTTAATATCCGGCTTGAAACACTTACCTAAATACTTAGGGCCGTATGCAAAAAAAATTAAAGTGTACTTCAAGAAGACTTTATCAACAAATTTTGTATGAAAAACGTACAATAAAGTCTACTTGAAGTTTAATTAATTTTTTTTTTTGCATACGGCCCTTAATGTTTTATAAATATCTTAAAACTTTATTTGTGAATTATTTCGGAAGAATGGCAGAAAACGCAGTTTAAATATATATATATTTTTTTCAACAATTCTTTCGACTTTTTTCACAGAGTTGGCATCTCTATTTATTATCTGTATCTCAATATCATGAGTGAATTTAAGCTGCTACTATTTCAGTCAGTTGTAAAGTTTAGTTTTTTGTGAAGTGGCTTCAAGCATGGTCTTAAACATTACCGGATTTACTTAAATAACAACAACACTCTGTTCAATTCGTCTTAGCTTAAAGCTAAAAGGTTGTTTTGTCGTCGTACATCGCTTGCTAAAAAACACTCTTGGTTTAAGTATTTGTGTTTTATTCGGCTATCTTTTGTTGTTGTATCCACTTACGGATGATGAGAAATGATGACGATAGTAGGTATGTTGCGTGCGTATGTGAGTGCAGGTCGGTTGGTTGGTTTTAGCAGTTTCTTTAGTATGGTTGGTAATGTTTGTTTATGATGTGCATGTTTTTTGTGTTTGACAGACGGGTTTTTACTTATATCGAGTGAATGTATTGGTGGTTTGAACTTGAGCTCTATACATGATTGGTATGTTGCATAACATTATTACAGCATCGAGAGACAAGCCAGAGAAACATATGGACATACAGACGGACGGACCGTCAGACAACAAAAGAAACAGCGAATGAGCGGCTTTATCAACAGGTAATTACGTAGTTTTGTGGTTTGATATATTTTTTTTTAAATAGCAGTGACGTTCAGTATTGAAGGTTTCTGACTGACTGATTGCCTTAAGAAGATATCTTGTTTTGTTTTCTTCTTTTTCTTCTTTTTTTTATTTTGACTATCATTGACAACGAAAGAAATTATTATGCTCTGTATGTTAACGTGGTAGTTATTCATACTATTTTTTTCCCTCTCACTCTTCATTCATAGTTTGTTGTTCAGTGGTGTTAGAAGCAATATTTCATTCGTTCCTTTTCATTTACCTTGGGATTACATGGGTTGTGCGTGCTTTTTTTTATATTTTTGCAACAATTTAGTTTTGTGTCGAATATTTTTAAATCACCTCAAAAAAAGTTTTAAATTGTATAAAGCAAATAAATATAAATTTAACAAACTGGTTAAAATTTTGTGCTCAAATTGTGACATGCAAATAACGAATGTCGATGAAATATTTTGCTTCAAAATTAAATGTGTTAATAATCCGTGTCAACACTGCAAAAAATCCAATTTCAAGATAATTGGTTTTTAGTTTTTAAGGATTGCTTAAATGCGTGACATTAAAAAAAAATACATTTATTCAGAAGTTCACATTTATATAGATTTTGTTTATTAATAAAGATTAATAATATAAAAAACCTTCATACCACATATTTCTCTAAATAACAAATGTTAACGTTTCTGAAGATGAACAAGTGAACAAAAATTAAAATTTAAAGTTTATAAGAAATAAAACAAATTTTTAAATCATTATAAGAATTAAATCAAATTGTAAAATCGTCTTATACCGTTAACCAGAGATTTTATCATTGTATGGTACAAGAGATTTGGAGTTTAGTTGCAGAAAACTTGAATGTTTTATGTTAAATATTTCGAAATATGTACTAAGTTAAAAAATTAAGAGTTTAATTTGAATTATTGCAAAAGAACACCATAAGTGTACATTTATTTTGAGATATAATGAAGTGAAAAATATTAAAAGCGAATGGTGATTTTTCCGACATAAAATCATAAAATTGTCAAGCTTTCAAATTCAAACAAAATTTATTTCATATATTTTTTTTTTAATAATAAATAAATAGAATTAAGTGAATATGTATATGTATCTCATTGGAAGAATTTATTTTAAAATATATGTATATCTTATTTTTTTTATTATATGTTTTTGAATCTGCTTTTCTTAGAGTTAAGAATTAATATATAGTTTAAATCTTATAGCTAATTTTAAAAACGAAAACATGTTTCGAAAGTTTCGATAAAACGTTATCTTTTGAGTGTTGGAAATGGCATTGTCTTAACGATATTACACCATTGATCATAATAATAGCTACAAGAATGTGTTATCTTTTTAAAGTAAAACAAACATTTTATTTTTTTAACAAAGAAAAAATGAAATTGAGAATCACTCATTTCAATTAATTTAACATAAATCACAAACTAACCCAAACTAACGTCAACTTATACAACTTTAAGGTCTCGTTACTCAAACGTAAAGGTATAAAAATCCAAAAAAGTAAACAAACCAAAAATGACCTGTATTTTATGATTTCTTTTTCAAGAATTTATCTAAAAATAAGTTTAAAAACTGCTTTAAAAAATCAATAAATATATATAAATATATATGTATATACTTATATGTATATATATATATGTATTTAAGTGATAAAAAATTGATATTAGTTTAAATTTTGTATATAGAATTTATAATTAATTACTGATATTATTTGTTTGGAACAATAAAATTAATTTGTCATCGTTCATAACTAGTTTTATATTTATTATTTTTATTTAATTTTTTTGTTTTTGTAAAAAAAAACAACTAAAACAGCTGGAACGTTAAAACGTTACGGTATTAATCTAGGACGATACGAAACGTTTACGTACGACTACTTTTTTATATATGTATATGTCTTATCCGCCACGTTTTCATTTATGTTCGAGTTATTTGTGCTTTACCCAAAAGCATTCCTGTACTCGAAAATTAGGTAAACGAGAGGCGTTATGAGAGAACAAATATATTGCTCTTCATAAAAAATTATTTTAATTATTTTCTTGTTTTAATATTTATTTTCCTACAAAATAAAACATTTTTCGCATTAATTTTGAAAATAGAAAAAAGCAGAATACTACAAAAAAAAAAAAACAATTGAAAATTAATCTAAACACAACAGTTGACGTTTATTTGTTGGTTTAGAATATGCGTTGCCATACTTTTGTGCATTTGAGTCTAGTCGAGGGAGAATTTTTTGTTACCAAACTTTAATTATATTTATTCTTGATTTTTATAACAAGCGGAGTCTTGTATGTTGCAATAACAATCACATGCGAATATTGGTTTTGTTTTCACCGGATGTAACAGAGAAGAATATTACTTTTCTCGGAAAAAAATGTGTTCTAAAAAGTATATCCCTAAAAAATCAAAAATTAATTCAATAAATATAAAATTAGACGACAGGTATTTTTCACATGTAATGTCACTTTTGGGACCCATATCTAATTCCGTCTGTATGTCAAAATTGGAGCTTACGGTCACACGTACTTACACAATTGCGCTCGACAAAACCTCTGTTTGTTTATAACAGCTGTTTTTGGGAAAACAGATTTTCTACATAAATTTTTCAATTCAATTCAATTGAATTCTTTATTTAGCATTTAAGTTTATAGTCATTTAACAATATTTTTTAAGAGTTTAGGATATAATTTCCTTAAGTATTTATTTTATTTTATTTTATATTATTTTCTTTTATTTTATTTTATTTTATTTTATTTATTTATTTTATTTTATTTATTTATTTTATTTTATTTATATATTTATTTTGTAACTTCTACAACAAAACATTTCGTCGCTTGATTATTTGTTTGCTCCAATCGCCATTTTCGAGTTTTTTTTAGTTATGGGTGGTTACATAGGTTTTCTGATATCCTCTTTCTGAATCTTTCATCAGTTTTATCGTATCTCAAACCGTTTTTGATATATTTATGTTGATTTTTGCTCCATAACCACTTTTTTAACACTTTTTTAAAATTTGTTTGCCTCAATCACCACTTCCTGGCGTTTGGAGCAAAGTTGACATACAAATTTTAAATTTTTGTTTGTTAGGTTATTTTTGCTCCATAACCATAAACAGTGGATGTGAGGTTTATTATGAAACTCACTTGTTAATATTTTTTTGCTCTATGTGTATGGAAAACTATCTCCACTAAGTTATCACACTATGATTATGAGGAAATAAGAATTTGTGACTTGTTATTTCTTATTTGCTCCACTACCCGTATAAGAAGTACAGGGGTATAAATAAAAATGCAAACTCATATGAAAAACACATGCAAGTGCTTACCCAACTTAAGCTAAACGTATCGTATCGTTAGCTTCTGTTGATTTTAGATTTTTGCTACGTTTGTGCGTGATATTTGTGAACAGCTGATAAAGTTTGGTTAATTTTACACATTTTAACAACGTGTGACTAACTAAGCCTTAAGTCAGTAGTGCTTTAGACTTCGAGTCGATAGGACATGCGCATCATGTCTTCACCGCCACCAATATTGCCGTTGCATTTATCAGAGTAAGTCAAATTATAGTTAAATTTTTTAATATATGGATGCATAAATAAAGTTTAATTTTAGAATTATGAATGAGATTTTACTGGATGAATCTGATAATAAGCCGACTCTTGAAGAACAGCCTACTAATTCAAACCAGTAAGCAATAACAATCTATTGTACTACATAATTTTTATTTGAACGACTTATTTCAGACTAGATGATTTGCGACTACAATCAGTGCTACAACAGAGGCAACCAAATTCAACACCATCAGAGCGTGATTTTTCAGGTATTTATTTCAATAACTTTAAATATAATTTTAAACTAGTTGCATCTATTACTTAATATAAAAACAAATCGGGTTACAACTAATATATTTGTATTTTTTGTAGACGATGACGTTGACGATGATCCCAATTTTGAGCCAGAAGATCAAACATATATTGTTTCTGATTTTGTTTTAGAAACAAACTTGGCGAGTTTGATAAGTCTTCCATCAAATTGTAGTTACTCGGGTAAGCCAAAAGAAGTTTCTTGAAATAAAATTAGTGTCACCAACAAATTATATTTGGTTAAAAACAGAATGTTCGCCGCAGCAACCTGCAAGAAAGAAGCGGAGACAACCAGAAATTTGGAAAGCAAATATAAGAAAAAAATTGCGAGAAGGTGGTAAATCATACATCGACATAAAAGGTAGAGAAAAACCACCCAGAGAAATGAAGAAATCTTGCAAGCATACTTGCTTCTTTTTGTGTAAGAAAATTTTTACTGAAACGGACAGATTAAGAATTTATTCTGAATTTTGGAAACTATCGGATGGTGAGAAAAGTAAATTTTATTCAAAATTTGTCAAGCGGTAAGGAGTAAAGCGTCGTAGAGGAGCGCAAGATGCAGATAAGAAGCACTTCTCCTATATACATATGTATACTTTTTACAATTGGATGAAAATATTCATCGAGTATGCCGAACGTTTTTTGTAAATACAATTTCTGTTGACCAGAAAAGGATATATTACAACTTTTCTAATTTGACAGAATCCAAAACTGGTACACCTATTCCGAGAAAGAAAGGTAAATATATTAAAAAGATAACATCAGATGAAAAAGTAAATGAAGTGAGAAAGCATATTGCTAGTTTTCCGACTGTACCATCACATTACTGCAGGTCGAACAGTGATCGAAATTACCTTGATGCGTCTCTTAGCGTAGCTAGAATGTATAAACTTTATTCTGAAAATAATGTTACTCAACCAGTTAAAATCCACATTTATCGACAGATTTTTAATAATGATTTTAATTTATCATTTTATAAGTCAAAAAAGGACCAGTGCGATAAATGTGTTCTCTTCAAGATGAATGAAAATCCAACCGAAGATGAAAAGTTGATATATGAAAAACACAGAACAGAAAAAATTGCTTTAAAAGTTGATCGCGACACTGATAGATCAAACATAGATCCGAGCCAATGTGTTATTTGCTATGACATGCAAAGCGTTTTTTCACTTCCGAAAGGCAACGCATCCAGCTTTTATTACAAAAGGAAACTAAACGTTTTCAACCTTACCGCTACTGTATCCATGGTCAACATTCCTAGATATACATACTGCGATATATGGTCCGAAGCTCACAGTGGAAGGAGCGGAAATGATGTATCTAGTGCTTTAATTAAAATATTGAATTTGTGCGTTAAAAATCATCCGGAAATACGAAGAATAACTTTGTGGAGTGACTCTTGTGTTCCCCAAAATAAAAATAAGATTAATTCCTGCTCTTTAAAGTGTTTTTGAAATTAAATCAAAATATCAAAGAGATATTTCAAAAATTTTCTGAGCCGGGTCACTCCCTTGTCCAAGAGTTGGATTGCATTCATGGAGCTATTGATAAATTTTTAAAGAATCTGGAGATTCATACTCCACTGCATTTAATTAAGTTGTTAAAGAACGTTAACTCGAAAAAAGTTAGTCTAAAAATTATTCAAATGCGACCAGATGACTTTAAATTATACTCCAGAGTAGCTGAGCAGCTTGATTTTAGTAAAGTCCCTTTCACCAAGAAAGAATTTAGTATGAAATTCAAATTAACTCCGCGAAATATGGAATTCAGCATAACGTCTTTATTAAAAAAACCCACAAGGAAGAAATTGCCTACACCAACAAATTTGTTTACAAAAAATTTAAATATTATGCCTAAACGAAAAATTCCTCAGGAAAAAGCTTCCGACATCAAGGACTAATTACCATTTTTTACCAAAAACGGATCAAGAGTACTTCAAAGCTCTTTTAAAACTCTAAATCCTCTTACTGATCTCACACGAAGTGATTTATTAATTTTTTTTTTTGTTTTTAATTTTTTTTAGAGTCCCAACTGAATAGGGTATATTTTTTAATGTGATTGCTTATAAAGCTTTATTATTTTTTTATATTATATAGTTTAAGTTCCCACTGAATGGGTTTAATATACAGTGTCACTGATATATATTTACGTTAATAAAATTTAAATTACTATAAGTTGAATAACAGCTTTTTTTTTTATCAAATAAACTGTTTAGTATTTATTTGCCTCACTTCGAAAAATTTTGCTCCACGTGCATACCATCGAACTATGTTCTCCAAAAAACAATGGATATGGAGCAAAAGCAATTTTAGAATAATTTTATTTACTATATTATTTCTGCACTATAATAGTGAAAGCTCCTAAACTGTTTATATTGTGGTAGCCAATATTCCAAACTTCATAAAGTCTGTGTGTTGCAAAAAAGTCTATCGGATCATATTTTTTTTATAACACTTTTGATTTAAAAGTCGATTTACTCGAAATTAACTTTATGGCGATTGGAGCAAACAAGTATTCAAGCGACGATTTGTCTTAAAAAGTAGAAATCTTATGGTGTTAATAACATTTTTTTATAAAGATGGAGGCAACATTTTCCAATAATCTTTATATATTAAATACAGTGAGTAACAATACAATGGAAACTTTTAACAAAATAAATTTTTGGCGACTTGAACGTTCAACCAAAAAATTGGATCATAAAATTAAAAACTCATTTATTAATTAAAAAAATTTGTATGTAATATTTATTTAGAAAAATAAAAAATTTTGACATAATATAGCTTCAGACAAAACAATGGAAACTTTCACTATACAATAATTGAAATCTTGCCCTATATTTTTGGTTTCAATATTTTGTTGAGTATCCATTATTTTTTAGTACTGCTTCACAAGGCCGAGGCATGGAGTCAATTAAATTGTTGAAGATATGCATTGATTTTTTTTGCCACTCTGAATTAACTGCCTCTATGAGATCTGTCTGTTTGTATAATTTCGCGTCCGTATTTTTCGACCTACAATTTCCCACAGATTGTCTATGGGGTAAGATCTGGTGATTCAACTAGCCATTCTAAAACAAAAATTGTATTAGATTATAACCATTCGGTTACACCTTTGGAGGTGTGCTTTGGATTATTTTCATGTTGAAATTTCCAGACCACGGGTATATGTTCCCACGCGTATGGATACATTACGTCATTTACAATTTGCCTGTATCCAATTCAAGTTAGGGTATCTTTTACTACTTGAATTTGACCCATTCCTTGGCCCAATACCATAAATTTGCCACCTCCAAACTTCTAGTATTGTCTTTTTCTCTTTGGCTGTCGTACAAACATTCCTCCATCATGGGCTCTTAAATTAAACTTGGACTCATCTAAAAAGAGGACAGTATTCAAAATCCGTCTTGACCTGTTCATTTATTCTTTGCAAAATTTATGCGAGCCAGACGATTTTTCTCTGATATCTGTGGTTTCTTCACAGGACGATAACAACCAAGATCAGCCTCAATTGGTCGTCGGGAAAGAGTTCGAGCACATATTTTTAGTTTCTTATTTTTAATGGCCCTTTAGGTAGCATTTTTTGACATTTTTTAAACTCTTGCTATTAAATTATCCTGTCTTTGACTAGTTTTACGGGGCATTCCGCCTAAATTTTGAGTCGCCACCATACCTTTTTCACGATATTTCTTGATCATTTTTGAAATTATGGATTTATTCACAGGATGTTTCTCACAATTTTTCTCTTGCTTAAGACCACCAGTAAAACTACACTGTGGAACAAATTCAGGTTAGCAAAAGTTAGTTCGATTCTGAGAGTGAGGGGTGAAAATAGAGGCTAAATTAGAAGACCCGTATCGCGGCGTTTGTTTATGTTAGTTCGAATTTTTTTTTAATCGACCTTCGAACTTTGCAGTCAAATGCCGATTTTCAGCATATTGTTTATATGGTTTTTTGGCTATAACTCGTCGACTAATTGATATTTTTCAATCTGTAAAAGCCAAATTATTGCTAGAGACCTGTGCAACAATTAAAATTTTTTAAAAATTGATTTAGAAAATTTTTGTGGTGCTTATGAAGCAAAATGTTGGAAAAATTATTTTTTGCTTTTTGAAAATATTTTCCACAAAACTAAGTCTTTTTTGCTTTCTGTTTGATCTATAATATGCTTCTCTGTTTCTTCAATAAATTTCATTTGAAAAGAAAACAATCATAATGCAAAACTTGCGTTTTTCAGCTTAATATTAATTAACTTCTCATTTTTTATGTAGCAATTTTGTTCAGTGTTGGTTTTGAAGAAACATTGAAAAAGAAATTATAAAAATATGGAAAAAAAAATATATTTTTGAAATGTTAGTTATGAAAAGTTTTAAGTAAAAAAATTAAATAAATTAAATTAATGCTTTGGCCAGTTGCCGTTTAGCAGGCGGCTGTGGATCAACATCACTGCTCTCTCTAATATCTTGGTCATCGTCATCATCATCAGAAAGGTCGATAATTTCGTCCAACAGATATTCTGGAATTTGTCTTCCCCTTCTTCCTCTTTTTCCTCGTCTTCCTCTTCTTCAAAGGTGTTTTTATACCACCAACAAATTTCAGTGAATATTGCATCTGGAGATTTCTTTCCTCTGTACCTGAAACGAAAATAGTTTTCAATCGTTAACATGTTTTAATTGTGCACTCTGACAAAGATATTAGAAAAATCTAGGAATTCAAAATATGCACACTCTATAGTTACCTTATTTCAAATGGAAGCGCAGTTTGGTGATAACGTTGGCCTTGCTCATCAGATTCAGTTGGCAACTGTTGAGCGAGTTGATCATGATGCTGATGCAAGAGATGATTTGTACGACATATTAACCCCAATTTTATCGAAAGCTGCCAACATGTTTGCAACAGATTGCCTGTAGTTGTCTTTGCGTTCTTTACCCAAAGGTCCTTTAATGCCTGCTTTCAATGCGAGCCATGTATTTAATTCTCGGTCTGTCAGAACTTGGTCAAAATCTTGACGACTCATTAGTTTCCGTATGTCGGGACCATTAACAACCCCTTCCTGAATTTTGACGTTACTTAGTCTTGGGAAAATGTCTTTTAAGCGGTTGAATACTGCTGGTCTTTTTGCGATACATTTAAAAAAATTTTTAGCAATGGCAAGTTTAATGTGGAGCAACGGTAACAAAATTTTCATTTCAGGAACAAGACTTTCGTGTAGCCTATTGTCTTTAGGCCATTACCGTCCAATGCGACTATTCCAGTTATGCTGTTTGTACTGATTTCTTCCTTTAATACCTTCTCCGTATCGTGTGAATCCCAATCACACAAAAAACACGGATATTTTGGACGGCCAGATGTTGTTAAGCCTGTAATCAATGAAACTATTTTGAGGTCGCTGCAAATGCGCCACTGGTGTTCGTTGTATTTGACTACTTCCAGAATGTGTTTAAAATTATCAAAATTTTCACTAGTGTCAGTGCTATACGCAATCGGAACAGAAGGCATTCTATTTGTCTTGTGCAAAAGCACAACTTTTAAGCTGATTAGTGAACTATCGATGAATAAACGCCAATCATATTTTTTTATAGGTTAACCCTATCGTCTCCATTAACTTTTCAATATCGTTGCAATAAGCGAAATTTTTTGCTCTTTTTGGCGTTTTCGATATGCTGTTTCTTTGATACATTTCGCCAGCAAATTATTTCCTTTCAAAAATGAAGCCAGTAGTTCTGATTTTTTCTGAGTCAAACACAAATTTGCAACAATTCCATCCAATTGGTTTTGTGTGACTAGGATTGAGTCCTTTGATGTTTCATAGGATGTACCTTCACCAGGGTCGTATTCTGAGAAGAAATCCATGGATGTAGCAGCGGCGGTTGTAGTACTGATATCTGTTTGAAGATCAATACTTCGATATGTTAGTACTGGAACGAATTCTGAGTGCGGTAATGGTAATTGGAGACTTGGCACTGCTACATAAGTTTTATTCCATAACAATTTTCTTCTTGATGCGGGCTGTTGTCTAACCACATCATTGGTATACCAAAAGGCATAGCCTTCTTCTTTTCACTTTTCCATTGCATAAGAGTTGAATAGCAATTAAAGCAAACTTTTTTAGGGGCATAGTTTACGTCAGTGATACTCTCTTGCGAGAAATATTGTTTATAGGCTTCCAAAAAAAAAAAAAATCACTCGCATTGCCACATTTCTCATCGCTTGCTATGAAACGTCCACAAACATTACAAAAATGGTCCATTTTACATTTTGGTTCCGACATTTTTAATACAATATATATTATACAATGTTTTTTTTTTGTTATTTTTATGAATTCGATGCACTTAACTTAAATCACTCACAAAATGAAATAAGTTCCAAAAAAATTAATAGTGAATTTTATCAAGACCGAGCGAAAATTAAAAGACATCAGCTTCGGCTGAGTTTCGAGTCTTAACTGAATCTTCATTTTTGAAATTAGTTCGCTTGTACGAAATAAATGTATAAGATAAGGTTTCCCTTAATTTAGAATATATAAAAAAATACACTTTTCGAAAAAGGGGAAATAAATGCGACATTTTTTGTTTATCTCAGATTGATTTCAGTATTTGAGAGATTTTTGAGTGCTTGAAATTTTTTCTTACTCATATTGAAAAATAATATTTTTTTTTTGTTTTTTAGAATAATACCATCGATAAGTCACACAATATGAATCAACAATATCATCATTTATCAAATGGCCATATAAATAGTGGCAGCTCAATGACTGAACTCAATATTATGGACATCAATTACTCCAATAATTCGTCAATGGATCAAATGGATAAAATGGATCAGATGGAATGCACTCAACAACAACCACAAAGCAAAGCGCTCAATCATCAATTTCGTTTTCATGCTGCATTAACACGCACAATTTCTACACCGCAGCCACAGCTAAAACAGCACCATTTGCAGCAACTGCAACAACAACACAATCAGGAACAACAACAACAGGATCCTAATGTAGCTTCTCTTGTAAATACGCTGATCGAGAATTTGGGCAACATTAATTTGCATCGAAAATTAGAAAGAACTCAATCCGAACCGTTGCCTCAACAAAACGTTAGCGCATCCAGGTGAGATAATCTTTTTTTTGTTTTTTTTTTTTTTTTTGTTTTGCAAACCATTCAAACCATCGAAATGATAATCACAAATTTTTTAAGATAGAATGGAAAAAATAATAGGCTAATTAAACTACCCTAAATATTCTGTAATATGATGCTAACCATTAGAAACTTTGTCTCTAAAAATAAATAATAGCGGCTCAAATAAAATTTACTCATGAAAAAGCCATGAAAGAATGAAGTGTAAATGAAGAAAGTGTTACACTACATTTTCATATATATTCCCTTATTATTACAAAATAGTTTCTTAAACCCTGTAACTCTGGAAAGGCGAAAGTTTCTAAGATATTTTAATTTCCTTTGCATCGCTTTCTTTCTCCAAGTTTCAAAATGATTAAATGGGGCATCTTTAATGGGCATATTCGTGTATTATGAGCCCCAACCACTATTCGTACACCAAGCATTTTTTGACTGTGTAACATTAAATACCACCTTTATAATGTTAACTACACCAGAAAAGTTTTTCTGGAAGGTTTCTTGCAATTCATTAAAAAATGTTTGTACATACTATAACAAAATGTAACTATAACTCAAATTAACCGATAGCTCATAAAAATAATTTACCACTATTAATATATTCGGCTTAGAAAAACTCTAAAATTTAAAATATGAACAAAAAATTAAAATGTTACTTTATATAAGAACTAGCTGGACCCGGCAAACGTTGTTTTGCCCTCAATGAATTTTTATTTTAGTTAGAATCTGTATATACCTATATAAAATGTGTGACGAAGATCTCCAGATAATAAAATGAGAGCTTCACCAAAAAATCTTTCATTGCCTTTCAAATCTTTTATCAAATCAAATCACAATGTTTGTGAGCCATGGTACATTCATCCCCAAAAAAAAAAATACAGCATTTTTGCAGAACTTTTGCCATACCGGAATGTTTTTTGATATTACAGACGACATTCTCATTTTTTTGTACGTTTAACGGTGATTTGAGTGCTGAATGAGCTGTGCGGCCACCATGCAATAATGTAGCGGCTTTTCCCTTCTTTTTCGTTAGAATATTTATATATAAAAACGTTTGTGAGTTTATTTATTAAAATTTATATAAATTTGACAACTCATTATTTTTCGAACAACAGCGCCATCTACCGGGTCCAATAAAAAAATGTTTCTAACATACATATATGTACATTCTTAGTTTCATTAAAATCACACCATAAATAAGAATATTCGAAATAACTTTACCCAGCGCCACCTATCGGGTCCATTTATACATACAAAAATTTCTTATGACGAAACATACGTTCATTCTGAATTGCAGTCAAATCGCGCTGAAAGTAAAAATTTTTGTTTTTAACTTGACCCCAACGCCAGCTAGAGGGTTAAAACTAAAAAAAAAACACAGAAGAGCTCGAACCGAACCTATGCTGGAAATCCTACCTCGACAGCTCTTATGGTTCCGGAGATCATTCGTTACAATCAAATGCATCAACGTTTTTATATATACGCCACGCCCCTTTGCCCACTAACAACTTTATATAGCTAAGGTCTTATTATTTCGCAAAAATATCCTTTTGTGAAAATTTCATGACGATCCTTCCAGTAGTTTAGAAGATATTACGATTTTTTATTTTTCTAAAAAGGGGCGTGGTCCCGCCCACTTTTCTTCTTGTATGTATTTCTATTCATGCTAATACCATATGTACCAAATATGACTGCTGTAGGTAAAAAAATTCCCGTGATATGACTTTTTCAAATTTTGGGTTATATGGGCGTGGCACCGCCCCTTTGTCCAATCAAAAATTTATATAGCATATTATTCCTTCCAGAGTCACAGTAACACGCTCTGAAAATTTCAGGAAGATCGGTTCTTTGGTTTGGCCTCCTATAAAGCACAAACAAACACACATTCATTTTTATATATATAGATAGATTGAAAGCAGATTAATTATGATTTAAGGTAAAATGGGGCGAAAAAGGGGGACTTGGTAATAAAAAAATATATGGCTACCTTACCTGTAGATAAAAAGTGTATAAAACTTTAGATAAATACATATTACAAAAAAATTATTTTGTATAGCAAACATTGTTAGTGGTATAAGTAAAAAAAAAGGGGGCGGTGAAATGGGCGTGGTTCATAGTTATATGGCGACGTTAACAGTATTAAGAGCAATATACTACCAAATAAAAAAATCCGTTGGAAGGAACAAATTTGTACAGAGAAAAAAAAGTTTAAAACTTTCAAACAAAATTTGGCTTGAAAAGGGGCGTGAAAGGGGGCGTGGCGTAAGAAATGTTTATTTCTACCTCGCCTGGAGTATAATGTGTATACAATTTGAAGTAAATCTGTTAAAAACTATATGGGAGCAATTACATAATTTTAAAAAAGTGGGCGTAAAAGTGGGCGTGGTCAAAAAAAAAAGTACCCTATTAATCATGCCAGAGTCCCAGTTAAATGCTGTGAAAATTTCAGGAAGATCGGTCCAGAGGTTTGGTCTCCTATAAGGTACACACAAACAAACAAATAAACAAACACACATTCAATTTTATATATATAGATAAAAAATGTAGGAGAAACGATGGCACGTGGTAAGCCAGTTACAGAGCAAATCGTTTTTTAATTATTGACAAATTGAAATCGTTCAAAAATATGAAAAAAGGTTGGAATTATAACAATAATGTTGCAAACAGAGGCCGGGTCTCCGAAATAACGTTTCGTGTCAAAAGAGCATTAGCGGCTATAATTAAAAAAAAAAAATCGCCGTAGCACTGTTAGAGACATAGCTTCAAAATGGACCCGTCAGCACTTTAAATGAAAAAACGTTTATTATGGTCACAGGAAAGAAGTTCTTAGGAACAGAGGCAATGTGTCACTATTATTTTTTAGCTAAGTTTGATGTATGCGTCGGTGATGCCAGAAAAAGTTTGATTCGTAGAAACATGGAGTCATATAATAAAGACTGCTTAAAGCCCATTGTTAAGTTTCCAGCTCGCCTTATGTTGTGTGGATGCATGTCCTCAAAGGGTGTCGGAAAAATATATTAATATATGCACCAACATGATGGTGCATCTTCCCATACTGCAAAAACAACAGAAAAAAATGTCTCCAAGAAAATGGAATTGATGTTCTGGATTCGCCATCATTTAAAAACACAATGCCAAAACAATTGGAAGTTGTTTAAAAAAGCAAAAGTGGCGTTACATAGATTTAAATTAGAAAATTATCCTTTATACGCATAATAAAATATAATGAACTATCGGTTAATTCGATTTTTTTTTAAAAACATTGTCATAATATGTGCACATACTTTTATGAATTTTAAATATAATAAAACAACCTTTCAGAAAAGTAAAAATTTTTTGGTGTAGTCGATATTAAGCCTTAAAATGTGTATTATAGGATGTTGTATTAGTGGTTAGGGCTCGTAGCTAGAGTGGGGATGCTGCAACTAGATGTCATATTTCTGAATAGTTTCTCTTTTCGGTTGGTTTACTTAACCGCCCCTATCGACGGAAAAGGCTCGTCCCATTAATGTAAATACAGCGTACACATCAGGGTCCCCACCCTGGTGGATTCAAATAAACATTTGCTAGTAAATAAAGGCGTCGTAAATCAGGAAATAAATAAAGGATTATTTTATATACAACGTGGGAACAACAGCAATACATTTATTAAAGTGTTGAATTATATCATGATTTTCCTTCATAACATCACAACTGAAATTAAGGATTATGTGTAAAAAATTATAATTGTGGTAAATTCTACAAAAAGAATTAGTATAATTTGTCCTATAGTAATTTCAATAAACTGTCCTAGAATGAATGTCTTGTAAATCAACAAGGTAACTTAAAATAAAAGTTAGATAGCAGAAATTCTTAATCAACATCCAATGATCGTTTTTCCTTTTCAAGGTAATCGATGGGAATGACACCAGATACATACCAAATAATTTTCACCATAACCTTGTTGGCTGACAGACCCACCTTGTCCTTTGATTCACATTCACCCGGAAAAGTCTTGGTTGAAACCATCAACCTTAACAATAACCTTACTGTTATCAAGAAATGACTAGCAGCTTTAAAATCTCCTTAGGTATACCCCATTCATTAAGCTCACGTATAATGTACGGTGCACAGTGGACCATATTTTGAGAAGGCGGCCAAAAATCATTTTTTTTTTGTTACCGATTTTAAAGTTATGTTATACATTCGAAAGTAAATACTAGTTAACCTCGGGAGCCAAAAAATTGCGACTCTACCTCAACTATATCACAGCGAACAGGGTCTTCGAAAATGGGCATTCTCAGTATTTTGCTAAAATTAAAAATTTCTTTGTAAATTTTTATTTTTGAATGACTGTAACTTTTTTGATTTAAAAGATTTTGAAGTGAAATAAATTTTGTATAATTTTGTGGCTTCCATACTATTAATGTTAAAAATGTAAAATCACTGAGTCATTTTCCGAAAATCTCCTACTTAATAGAGCATAACTCCTGCCAGTCAAAAGCAGTCAGAAAAAATCTTGCACTCTTCTATAGTCCGAACCCTCCCCTATACTCCTATACCCCATTATACATCCGCCAGTTTCCGCCCGTGTGCACCAGAACAATTTTTCTGACCCAAGGTTAGATATTTTCTGCAAAATTTATGAATACAAAAGTTGACCACTATGTGGTTAGGATATATTAAGTTTGAGGTGATGTTTGTAACTGCCAAAAATATTGGACCTTTATCCATCTTTTATTATACGGATTGACTCAAAAACACATTCTGAGTCGATTAAACGATGTCCGTCCGTCCGTCTGAGTGTTATGAATACAAAAGTTGGTCGTACCGGTGCACCGCGGTGTATTTTTATAAAAAGGGTTGAGATATAATGCGCTTAATTGTTACAGATACATTTACATAGGTATCTTTCAAAAACATTAATAGTCTGAATTAGAGTTATATAGTTTAAATACCTGACAAAATGGGAAACAATTTAAATAACAGGTAAATGGAAAAAAAAAACTATTGCGACATAGCCCTTTAAGATATGAGCAGGTATGGTTCACCTTTTAAAAGGGGTTAGGGTGTGGGTTTTTTATGCTTCTAAAAGTGGTAATAAAAGATAAAAATTTTTATTTTACATAATTGCAAGAAAGAGTATTTATAATAATGTTTCCACAATTATTATTCATTATATAATTATACATATTATATCATTTAAGAAATTTCTCAAAGAATTATTAAGGATTCATTTTTGCACCAAATTCAACCAACCCAAAATAAAAAAAATAAAATTAAAATAATTGAAAAAATAGTAGAAGCGAGCCCAAGGCGCACAAAGAGGATTTTGAAAAGCATCCCTACACCAATTGAAGATAAGAAATTTACGCCGGAAGAAGCGTTCGCCCTATTTTTGGATTTGAAATTGACCAAAAATCAATATAAGGAATTGCGGAAGCGAACCAATGAAAAGAATTGTGGGATTTTTCCAGAGTATCGAGATTTAGTTTCTGCCAAAAAAGAATGCTTACCTTCACAATCTGCTATTAGTGTCACTTCAACATCAGCAGAAATAAAATTGCAAGATCTCCTTGAACATACTGCAGAACGATTGCTAAATACGCTTGATACTGATCATTTAAAAAAAATTGGTAATGGCAGCATTACTTTAATTTCTAAATGGGGATGTGATGGATCCTCTCTTAATGCCGAAAATTCATCAGATGCTAATTTATTTATGGTATCTTTCGTTCCATTGCGCTTAACAAAAAGGTATAGCGTCTTAGAGCCGTCAACTAGTAGAGCAACATAAATTGATATATGGAAAAATGAAATTCCTTCTTCAACAAAGTATTGCAGACCAATAAAATTTGCATTCAAAAAGAAAACCAAAGGTGTCATAACTGAAGAAGTTCAAAAAATAAAAGATCAAATTAAGGAACTTCAACCAGTAATATTTAAATTTGATGACCAAGACATTGAAGTACATTTTAAAATGTGTCTCACAATGATTGATGGAAAAGTTGCACAAGCTTTAACTGGAACAAAGTCAACGTCAAGCTGCATTATATGCCAAAAGACATCAAGTCAATTAAGCCAACCCCCACCAGAAGACGATAGTTTTAAGGAAGCCTACGAATTTGGAATGTCCCCTCTTCATGCCAGAATACGTTTCATGGAGCATATTCTTAAATTGGGTTATGATTTGGAATTTGGTCCGTTAGGCGAAACAGTGAGAAAAAACAAAGAAAATGAAGAAAAAAAAAACAAAAAAAAAAACAAATTCAACAAAAATATCTACAGCTAGGCCTCGTAATCGACCATCCAAAACAAGGGGAAGGAAACACAAATGATGGAAATACTGCAAGGAGATTTTTTTCCGATCCGGAAACTGCAGCATCTATCACAGGTGTAGATCATGAATTAACAAGACGATTCAAAATCATATTACAAGTTCTAGCATGCAGCAGAAAGATAAATGCAAAAAAAAAATTGGAGAGTACGCCAATAAAACAGCTATACTTTATAATGAAAAATACTCTTGGAGATATATGCCATCCACAGTTCATAAAATTTTGTACCATGGGGAACAAATAATTCAGAACAATATGCTACCAATAGGAGATCTATCTGAAGAAGCGCAAGAAAAAAGGAACAAAGATTCTTTCGCGAGCACAACACAAGGAAAATGTCCAGATGTTGTACGTCAAAAATGGAAAACTACCTCTATTGAATTAGACGAAGAAGCTAAACAACTTCTAGAAGATGAAAATCAAGGCTATTTAGAAGAAATTTTTACTAAAATTGGTTGATTTAAAGTACTTTTTCATTACACTAACAATAAGTTACACTTTTTTTTATATAGTTAAAAAATTTTCTTGATTTAAAAATTTATATATTTTGTAAATTTACAATAAAAATTGCTATATTTCATAAATTTACCATAAAAATTGATATAGAAATATTTAAGAAGACAATAAAAAAATTTAACTAAAGCAAAAACATACGAGTTTTTCATTGAAACTTGAAATTATATTTTAACTCGGGATCTTTCAAAAAAAAAAAAAAAAAAAAAAAACAACCTTTGGCCCTTGTGCACATTAGGACAAAAAAAGTTTACGGGGGCCAAAGTTTGGCATTTTCTGAAAAAATTAACTTAAAAAATTATTAAAAAGTATTAGTTGTAAAATTAACTGAAAAAATAAGACATTATATTAAAAAAAAACCTTTTTTAACCTTTTAACACTTCACTTTTGTACTAAAATTCAACTACAAATGAAAATGTATTTTAAACCCTCCGTAACTTTTTTTATTTTCGGTCGAGAATTACGTTTTATAGCAAAACTTAAAGGCTAAAGTCTCATCTACCAAACAAAAAAAAACCGCATATCAAAATTCCAATCCAATCAAAAGTTATAGATTTTTGACCGCCTTCTCGTCAAATGGTCCACTGTGCGACGGTAGCATCTGGGAAACTTTTGCAAACGATAAAAATATGGTGATCCTGAATGATGGATCTCCACCTTTACTTAATACCAGACATACACTTACCTCCATTGACGTTTCCATGTCTAGTGTAAACTTTGCTCCGGGTTTGGTTTGGTAATGTTTGTTTATGCCAGAAGTTGGAGATCACTTTCCGATTAAAATCACAAACAACCTATTCTCTGTGGAAAAACAATTTTCTTCTTGAATTCAAGATAGGAAGGCAGATTGGGCTCTTTTTACACAAAATCAAAAAATCATCAAATGTGAATAGAGAAGCAGCACAAATCAAACGAATTTTAAGAAAAACAGCAAATGAAAGCATTTCACTCAGTCGTAGACCACAAATAAGAAATAATCCCATTTGGTTTAACTCGGAAATTGCAAAATTAATCCGTTTGAGACAGCAAGCTTTGAAATCATTTAGAAGACGTCGTAGTTTGGCAAATGGAAATGACTATAGAAGGGAAAATTCTCTTAACTCCTTAAATCCATCTATAGATATTCGTTTTTTGTGGAAAAAAGTTACTAATTTAAGATAAGTATGATTCGATTAATAACTTCCCAATTTCCCATTGCATCAACATTGAAAATTTAACCCACCCTAAAGAAATTGCTGACCTTTGCTTATTATTGGTGTTTTCTTAGTTCTGATGAGGCTTGATCCCGAAATTGTTGAAACTAACAGATCTCTTATTATTGATAATTTACCTCCATCTTCTGCTAATTTTGCAAAAATGAACTCTATTACTATTATTGATTTACATATTGATATTTCTGAACTAAATGAAACTTTGGTCAAAAATGTCCCAGAAAGTTAAAACTTCACCTCTGTGACCTTTATATCATGATTGGAAAACTTCAGTATTGTCACCTATTCCCAAACCTGACAAAAACACAAACCTATTGGAAGGGTATCGTCATATCTCTTTGTTGCCAGTTATTTCAAAGATATTTGAGAAGATCTTGGCTAAGCGTTTTTGGAAATTTTCCAGAAAATATGTCTAAAATGCAACATGCATTTATCCCAAGACATGGAGTACATAGTATTTGTCATACGTAAAAGGAGGCATTAAGGTATAATATAGAAGAAAAATAGAAAAATAGAAGACAGCTTGATTTTCTCTGAAGATACAGAAAATCATTTGACAGAGTAATTTCGACATACAGTGGTTCAATCGTATAATTGGACACTAGGCATGAGAATATTCATATGCCGATTTTTTCACTTCAATGAAAAATTTGATACAGAGTTGTAGATTATTAAAAAAACCTTTAAAACAATGTATAATACTTAGCATCATTTATTCAAAACTGTTTTTAAAATAACGAAAGGAACAAAACTAAAAAAATTCATGTCAAACGCACAATTGGACAGTTAAATATAAAATACTGTTTCAGTACTTGGAAGCAAATCCTTTTGCTTTAATTACTGCTTCCAAACGTCGGGGCATCGACTGCACCAGATTGGCGCAAAATTCAGGAGTTATGTTGTTCCATTCACGTCTTATTCCCTCCTTCAACTGCTCCACTGTGTTAAAATGGGAATTATAGAGATTACGGGCAAGTTCCTCCCAAACATGCTCAATAATGTTGAGATCTAGGGACTGTGCCGGTGTTTGCAATAATTTTGGACAATTATGAATGAGCCACATTTTCGCAACGTTTGAAGTGTGCTTCGGATTGTTGTCCTGATAGAAAGCAAATGTGTCCAATATGTTCAATTTGTCGGCACTTTGCTTCACATTTTGTTTCAAAATGTCTAACTAAATATTGGAATCGATTCATTTTACCCTCTATAAAATGAATGTTCCCTACTCCTGCACTGGAAACACATCCCCACACCATCGCCGACCCTCCCCCATGCTTTACCGTAGCCCGAGTGTTATTAGGTAAGAACTCAGAATTTGGCTTACGCCAAACGTATTGCTTTCCATCAGATCCATGCACGTTAAATTTACTCTCATTAGTAAAGAGTACCTATAATATAAGTGACAAGGTTAAAAATAATCAAATTAAAGAATATTTTGTAAAATTACCGTGTTCCAAAAGTCAGAATCTTTTAACAAGTAGCAGTGTTGCCATAATTTGAAATTGGAAAGATGCTAAATTGCAAAAAAAAAAAAAGATGCTAAAACGTACTGGAGTCGAAATAAAAGATGCAAATTTTTTTTTTTTAATTTCATTACCTTTTGATTGAAAAATTAAGTACTAATTAATAAATTATTTGGTTTTTAAATGGAAAAATGAAACATAAGTTTCGATTCATATTTTTTAAATTTTAAATAAAATTATTTTGAATTTCATAATTTTTTTAAATAAAAAGCTCAATTTGCTTTTTTAATTTTAAATTAAATATTTTTAATTTTAGAGAGATTTTTTTTAATTTCAAATATAACAGAATTTACATTATCAAAAGAGTATATTACAATAATTGGTTTATGGAAACTAATATTTCTGTGATGTCTTCATCTTCAAGTTTTTCTTGGCACTGATATTTATCTGACGATCGACATTTATCAACAACATCGCTCGGTATATTGTAAGTGTAACAGCACCCATTTTTCAATTTCAAACCTTTTATACGTATTACAGAAGATAACAACTCGGATTTTATTCTGTTGCAAAGTTTGCTTTTAACTAAAGCCATTACACTAAACGAACGTTCAACTCCGGCTTTTGAGAAAGACAAAACTAATAAAGACAATACAAATGTGGATAACTCTTTAAGTGGACTTTCGCCAATAGAATTTTTGTTAACTTCAATCCATAAAGAGGTTGTATTCAGTGCTGTATCCCAATATTGTTCTGTGATATAACTCAATTGGATTTGAATATTTTCTGTTTCAGATGATCTATAATATATTGGTTATCGGTTTTTTGCCCGTTTTAATGTGTTTTGTATTGAAAATTTTGGCATTTTTTTTAATGCAATTATATTTTTTGGCAATCGACTTTTTAATTCATTAAAAACTGTTGTTGCTGTTTACATTCTCCTATTTCAAAATGTTTCGTTATATTTGTTGAAAGAAACGAGCAGAGTGGTAAAAAGAGTAGTACACAAATTTCTCGTATTACACTTTGAGAAATTAAATCATATCAATACCTTTAAAATTAAGATTATATGTTCAAAAATAATGAAAAAAATAAAAAAAAAAGATGCTAAAAGAAACTTTTTAGTAATAAACGATGCTAAGTTAGCATCTAGCATCTTTTCATAAATTTTGGATGCTAAGCGACAAAAAAAGTTGCTAAATCTAGCAACTAAAATGCTAGAATGGCAACACTGACAAGTAGTTCTTACAACATTTCACCCGTGAAATTTTATTTTTTTTTGGCTGATATAGGGTTTTTTTCTGGCTATTCGCCCATGTAAATCATTTTTCCTTAACACGTTTCGATTGGTCTCGGCACAAACATCTTTTTTTAAATCCGTTTTAACCACATTCTTCAATTCATTTGCGGTCGTGAATGGTTTTGTTTTTATTTCCCTCAAAATCCGCCGCTCATCATAATCATTAAGTTTCTTTCCTTACGACTTTTATTTTCTACATGAAAATTTTGTTGATACCTTTGAACGATTTTACGCACTGATTTACCCTCTCCATGCAATTTTATAATTAAATGCCGTATTTCCAAAGTTGTTTTTTTCTTTGGTCCATTGCAATTTTGATCTGCACTTTTCAAACTACACTTGTGTAATGATTCATCATTTGCATTAGAATAAACATGAACTCACTCATCAGGAAAAATAACGGCACAAAGAACCGTTTTACAACAATAACTCCTTACATACATTACGTGTCCAATTATGCGTTTGACATGAAATTTTTTAGTTTTGTTTTCTTTCTTTATTTTAAAAACAGTTTTGAATAAAAGATGCTAAGTATTATACATTGTTTCAAAGGTTTTTTTTAATAATCTACAACTCTGTATCAAAGTTTTTTTGAATTAATTCCATTGAAGTGCAAAAATCGGCATTTGAATATTCTCATGCCTAGTATCCAATTATACGATTGAACCACCGCACAGTGGACAATTTGACGAGAAGGCGGTCAAAAATCTTTAACTTTTGATTGGATTGGAATTTTGATATGCGGTTTTTTTTGATTGGTAGGTGAGACTTTAGCCTTTAAGTTTTGCTATAACGTAATTCTCGACCGAAAATAAAAAAGTTACGGAGGGTTTAAAATACATTTTCATTTGTAGTTGAATTTTAGTACAAAAGTGAAGTGTTAAAAGGTTTAAAAAGGTTTTTTTTTTTTAATATCTTATTTTTTCAGTTAATTTTACAACTAATACTTTTTAACAATTTTTTAAGTTAATTTTTTCAGAAAATGCCAAACTTTGGCCCCGGTAAACTTTTTTTGTCCTAATGTGCACAAGGGCCAAAGGTTGTTTTTTTTTTTTTTTGAAAGATCCCGAGTTAAAATATAATTTCAAGTTTCAATGAAAAACTCGTATGTTTTTGCTTTAGTTAAATTTTTTTATTGTCTTCTTAAATATTTCTATATCAATTTTTATGGTAAATTTATGAAATATAGCAATTTTTATTGTAAATTTACAAAATATATAAATTTTTAAATCAAGAAAATTAGAAAATTATATTATAGTTAATATAAAAAAAAGTGTAACTTATTGTTAGTGTAATGAAAAAGTACTTTAAATCAACCAATTTTAGTAAAAATTTCTTCTAAATAGCCTTGATTTTCATCTTCTAGAAGTTGTTTAGCTTCTTCGTCTAATTCAATAGAGGTAGTTTTCCATTTTTGACGTACAACATCTGGACATTTTCCTTGTGTTGTGCTCGCGAAAGAATCTTTGTTCCTTTTTTCTTGCGCTTCTTCAGATAGATCTCCTATTGGTAGCATATTGTTCTGAATTATTTGTTCCCCATGGTACAAAATTTTATGAACTGTGGATGGCATATATCTCCAAGAGTATTTTTCATTATAAAGTATAGCTGTTTTATTGGCGTACTCTCCAATTTTTTTTTTGCATTTATCTTTCTGCTGCATGCTAGAACTTGTAATATGATTTTGAATCGTCTTGTTAATTCATGATCTACACCTGTGATAGATGCTGCAGTTTCCGGATCGGAAAAAAATCTCCTTGCAGTATTTCCATCATTTGTGTTTCCTTCCCCTTGTTTTGGTTGGTCGATTACGAGGCCTAGCTGTAGATATTTTTGTTGAATTTGTTTTTTTTTTTTTGTTTTTTTTTTTCTTCATTTTCTTTGTTTTTTCTCACTGTTTCGCCTAACGGACCAAATTCCAAATCATAACCCAATTTAAGAATATGCTCCATGAAACGTATTCTGGCATGAAGAGGGGACATTCCAAATTCGTAGGCTTCCTTAAAACTATCGTCTTCTGGTGGGGGTTGGCTTAATTGACTTGATGTCTTTTGGCATATAATGCAGCTTGACGTTGACTTTGTTCCAGTTAAAGCTTGTGCAACTTTTCCATCAATCATTGTGAGACACATTTTAAAATGTACTTCAATGTCTTGGTCATCAAATTTAAATATTACTGGTTGAAGTTCCTTAATTTGATCTTTTATTTTTTGAACTTCTTCAGTTATGACATCTTTGGTTTTCTTTTTGAATGCAAATTTTATTGGTCTGCAATACTTTGTTGAAGAAGGAATTTCATTTTTCCATATATCAATTTCTGTTGGTCTACTAGTTGACGGCTCTAAGACGCTATACCTTTTTGTTAAGCGCAATGGAACGAAAGATACCATAAATAAATTAGCATCTGATGAATTTTCGGCATTAAGAGAGGATCCATCACATCCCCATTTAGAAATTAAAGTAATGCTGCCATTACCAATTTTTTTTTAAATGATCAGTATCAAGCGTATTTAGCAATCGTTCTGCAGTATGTTCAAGGAGATCTTGCAATTTTATTTCTGCTGATGTTGAAGTGACACTAATAGCAGATTGTGAAGGTAAGCATTCTTTTTTGGCAGAAACTAAATCTCGATACTCTGGAAAAATCCCACAATTCTTTTCATGGTTCGCTTCCGCAATTCCTTATATTGATTTTTGGTCAATTTCAAATCCAAAAATAGGGCGAACGCTTCTTCCGGCGTAAATTTCTTATCTTCAATTGGTGTAGGAATGCTTTTCAAAATCCTCTTTGTGCGCCTTGGGCTCGCTTCTACTATTTTTTCAATTATTTCAATTTTATTTTTTTTATTTTGGGTTGGTTGAATTTGGTGCAAAAATGAATCCTTAATAATTCTTTGAGAAATTTCTTAAATGATATAATATGTATAATTATATAATGAATAATAATTGTGGAAACATTATTATAAATACTCTTTCTTGCAATTATGTAAAATAAAAATTTTTATCTTTTATTACCACTTTTAGAAGCATAAAAAACCCACACCCTAACCCCTTTTAAAAGGTGAACCATACCTGCTCATATCTTAAAGGGCTATGTCGCAATAGTTTTTTTTTTCCATTTACCTGTTATTTAAATTGTTTCCCATTTTGTCAGGTATTTAAACTATATAACTCTAATTCAGACTATTAATGTTTTTGAAAGATACCTATGTAAATGTATCTGTAACAATTAAGCGCATTATATCTCAACCCTTTTTATAAAAATACACTGCGGTGCACCGGTACGACCAACTTTTGTATTCATAACACTCAGACGGACGGACGGACATCGTTTAATCGACTCAGAAAGTGTTTTTGAGTCAATCCGTATAATAAAAGATGGATAAAGGTCCAATAGTTTTGGCAGTTACAAACATCAGCTCAAACTTAATATTCCTAACCACATAGTGGACAACTTTTGTATTCATAAATTTTGCAGAAAATATCTAACCTTGGGTCAGAAAAATTGTTCTGGTGCACACGGGTGGAAACTGGCGGGTGTATAATGGGGTATAGGAGTAAAGGGGAGGGTTCGGACTATAGAAGAGTGTAAGACTTCTTCTGACTGCTTTTGACTGGCAGGAGTTATGCTCTATTAAGTAGGAGATTTTCGGAAAATTTGGACCTTTTTTAAAAATTTTTTTTTATATTTCGGAATGACTCAGTGATTTTACATTTTTAACATTAATACTATGGAAGCCACAAAATTATACAAAATTTATTTCACTTCAAAATCTTTTAAATCAAAAAAGTTACAGTCATTCAAAAATAAAAATTTACAAAGAAATTTTTAATTTTAGCAAAATACTGAGAATGCCATTTTCGAAGACCCTGTTCGCTGTGATATAGTTGAGATAGAGTCGCAATTTTTTGGCTCCCGAGGTTTACTAGTATTTACTTTCGAATGCATAACATAACTTTAAAATCGGTAACAAAAAAAAAAATGATTTTTGGCCGCCTTCTCAAAATATGGTCCACTGTGCGTCGGATGAATTGAGGAGTAATCCAATAAAACATTTTGTAAATATAGATCACCCAGTAAGAGATGATGTGCATTATTGGAGCTAGAGATATTGTTAGTGTGGCGGGGGGGGAGGGGGGTAAGGTTTTAAAACCTTTTTTTTTGTAGAGGCACCTCCGGAGATTCGTTGTCACGGACTTATTTATTCAAAATTTTTTCAAAGATACTTCAAATGTTATACTATAACGTGTATATGAAATAAATGATCCAACATTATTCAATCTTCAAAAAAAATTATGAAAATACGCCTTTTTTTTAGGCCTTTAAAACCTTACCTTTCCCCCTTAATGATAGAAGTGTACAGAATTAGATCTTGTTCCTTGTATATATTAGTTATTTCTAACTCTATCCCATCGAGTTATTACAGACTGGAACAGTAATTCTCCAGTTGATGTAGAATGCAATGTCGTTTATGTTATTTTTAATAAGTATGGCAATATCCGATTTGGCATGTCATAAAATTTATTATGATGGTCAATTTTGTATTCAGGTAAATGCAATTTGTGCAGATTTTTATCAGCAATGTGCGTTTCCTGTAATGCTTTAATATTTGATCTAGTCACTATGAGTTCTAAAGCATATTTATGTTTTTCAAAACTTTATATGTTTCATTGAAGAATAGTGATGTTGAGGCCAATATCTATAAAAAATTATTTCTTGTTTATGCATCATTTATAAGCATCTCTTCAGTTATATTCTGATCAATAGTCATATTCTCTTGGGAACTGTCTAAATTGTTATAAAGAAAAATATCATCACTTAAAGAGTCATTTTCTACATCTTATTTGTGTTAGATTTTGATGAAGAATATAATGAAGTTGATGAATTATTGACTAAATTTAATTGAGAATTAGAATTTTCATATTCAGCAAGAGTTTGTTGTATAGTTAGTTTATAAGGAATAGTACATTTTATTTTATTTGATGTAGTAGATGGTGATTCGTTATTTTTGTTATGTTTAAATAATGATTTTTTTTGTTGATTGAGAAACTATTGTTCTTTTATCATTGGCGAAATTAGAAGTATCTGGAATTTCGTTTTGAATGTTGGCTCGATTTGTTTTGATTTGTATAGGTGTTGTAGAAGTTGTCGATATAATATTTTTTTTTTATGTTTCGTTATTTGCTATTTGCGCGTAAGTGGGTACCTTTTGTCCTTTTCTTGGAACGGGTTTTAGAGTATTAATTTCAGGTTTGTTATTATAAATTTTCCAAGCTCTTCTTGTAATGCATTTTCTAGTTATTCTTAAATAGTTAACTGATTTATGTTTCCAAAGAGATGGGCAGTTTGAATCATTTGATATATGGGCTTCGGTTTCAGAATTTATACAATATTTGCGACCACAAAATTCAATATTACAATGTGGAACACTTTTACAGCGATTTTTTGTGTGACCCATTGGATTTGATATGCATACATCTACAGCAACTCTTTCAATGTTTTAGGACGATAAAAAGATCAAAAGTTAAAATTGACCACCGGTTGCTATTTTGTCCTAAACTTTTATTGGTTGTTTTTCGAACTTCGACCACTTTTTGATCTTTAAGAGATTCTTGCAATTCTTCTTCAGTAACATCTATGATCTTTTTGGAGATAATACGGCCCTGTATAGTATTCAAAGTTTTATGTCAGCTGATTTTAACTGTAATGCTATCAATGTATATGGCTTTCAGAAATTTTACGGTAGATTTAATGTCAGCAATCTTGATTAAAAGATCACCACTCTGCATTTCATTGACTTCTATGCGATCACGTGAAATGTAGTTTATTCCTCTTTCTAGTTGGAAAACGTTATAAGATGCTAGAGATAATGCTGTAGTGTTTTCATTTAGTTGTCTGGCTGATTCAACTAAAAATCGTGGGCGGTTTTGTTCAATTGCAGACGATTCAGACAAGGGTGTGAAATCTGGTCGAGATCATTTGTTTTTGTTAGTTTTTTTATTTCTGGACTTGAAAGCAAGCTCACTAAACAGGTTATAGTTCGGGAGGTGAACCGCGTTCATGATGTTCTCATGAAAACCGTGCACTTATCAATAAAAGTTCAATGAAAAATTTAAATTATTTTAATTAAAGGAGAAGAGTAAATGGTTCGTTTCAAAATTAAAAATAATTTTAATTATATTCTGGGATTTCGGGATGCCGTGATTCCAGATGAAAAAATTTCGGTATTTCCCATATGGACTCCCTATTACTATTCGTGTCATTAAAACTAAAATAATTTAATATCATCCGTCTAAAAAGTGAAGGTCTCCTTGTGTAGTTTTTGAATATTGGACAGTGCCAATTATAATTTTTTTTTTAAATATATTTTCGTAGCACAAATTTTTAAAATAATAATTTTTACTAAACAAACCATTAGCATAAGTACGTGTTCCTAACTCTAGAAACACATGAACGTAACAACACGGTGCAACGGCTAATGCTTATGACATAGTAAATACGAAGAATATGTTAAGTTTTAGAAGGCAACATTTTCACATTTTTTCTTTGGTTATTTTTTTACTTTGGCTATAAATTTTATAAAATTTTTCTTTTTAATTTTATAAGGTACAAAACTGAACTTTGTCGCCCCTTTGAGGAAGCAGGCGAATGCAAGTATGGTGAAAAATGCCAATTTGCTCATGGCTATCACGAATTGCGTAATTTACAAAGACATCCCAAATACAAAACTGAATATTGCCGTACATTCCATAGTGTGGGCTTTTGTCCCTATGGACCGCGTTGTCATTTTGTTCATAATGCCGATGAGGCACGTGCCTTACTACAACAACAACAACAACAACAGCAGCAGCAACAACAACAACAACAACAGCAGCAGCAGCAACAACAACAACAACAGCTCCAACAACAATCAAAACTACAAAATCATTCCAACTATATATCCAGTTATCCATTGAATGCCAAATCTAGTCTCAATGGCGGAGGTGGCAATCTTAATCATTCCCTGCCACTGAGTCCTCCATTGAGCATGTCGACTGGGTCGGATCGTGAATCACCAACTGGTTCGTTGTCTCTTTCACCCACCAGTTCCATGACAAACTTTCCATTTGGCGAACAAATCAGTCCAGCCAATTCGGTATTCCAAACAGCCTTCAGTTATGTCAATACGCCACCCGAAAGTCCCAATGCTCCCATGTCCCCTGTGAACACACCACCACCAACACTAATGTTGGGCCAAGCTTCCATTGTTTATATCAAACCAATGGTAGCCAATAACAATCCACCTTCACAACCATCACCACCTGGTAAACAACTGTTGCAAAAAAGTTCTAGTTCACCAATCACAACCACACGCAATGTGAATGGTGGTGCCATCAACACTAAGACTCCAGACAAAGTGAACTCTGTGTCATCATTGAATGGTGCTGTGGCCGCTGAAGAGGCACGTTTACCTGTGTTCAATCGCATTAGCTGCAATGCAGACACATTCTCGCATGTAGCTCTATAAATTCTATATAGTACTAGTAGTAGTTTTGATTTTTGACTAAACTAAACGTATACACAATGTCACGCAATGTAATTGGTGGGGAATGATTAAGAAAACAGCGACCGACCAATAAAAACAACAACAACAACAAAACTTAACAAATAATAAGAATTGACTTGACTTGAAATTGTCGTATGTGTCTGTCTGTCTATCCGTTTGTATGAATGTATTACAAAGCGTTGACGCTTACGTTGAAAGACAAATAACAAAGCTAACAACAAAATCTCAATATTCACAATATTTAACTGAAAACAAAAAAAAAATCTAGTTTTTCCATTATTTTTATTACCATTTATATATACATACATACATATATGTAGATATATAAATATATATTTTATACATATTATATTTAATTGTTAACTTTTACTATACGTTTTATTTAAATTTACACTTGCGTATAAAAGAGAATTTGTAACAGAGTAATACTAAATTATTTGAAAAAAGAAAAAAGAAATTTTATTTACATATATTTATATATATAAAAGAACAGGACAATACATACATACTTCTTTATAACTATATATTTTATATACATACTATTATTAAACAACATATCTAAATATAAATATTCACTTGATTATTTAATATCTCAAAAATGAAAGAAGAAAAAACAAAAATCACTACTATTATTACTTATAATTCTAATTATATGTTTTATTTTACCATTTTATCCACTACAGTAAGGATAGAAATTTCGAAAAACAAACTAAAAACTTTTTAATACATTTAAAAAATATGTAGATGTAAATAATCTATTCTTTCTTTCTTTTTTGGCTGGTTGCTTTATAATCTAAATGATTTAAAAACTATTATTTTTTTGCATTTATTAAAATTAAATTTTATTTATTTTTTAAATTAATTCAAACATTTATAACGAAATTTTGTATGCAAATGCACAAAAAAGACATTAAAACATAAAAAAAAGACAAGAAAAAGATCATCTAGAAAATGTTAAGTTAACACACGAAACTATTGTTCTATAGTTAATAATTATTTTATGGTTTCATTTTCATTTAAACAACAAATTCAACGACAAAATTCTTTATGAAAACTAAATTCCATTAACAAAAAACACGCTGAAAATTACAAAACATATGAACAATTAGAGGTGTGCTTTGAATAATTTTTTATGTTTAAGCTTACACATAACACTTAATAGAAGTTTTATGAAATAAATTTATTAAGTTGGATTTAAATATTTATTTATATATTATACAAACATTTGCAATACAAAATTATAAAAATTATTTTGAAACTCAAAAATTATGAATTAGTTCAAAATTTTCAATCACATTTATAACAAAAAATTACTTCTACTGTACATTCAAAATATCTAAAAACTCAAAATTATGAATTTAAATTTAAAATTTTAGTAAAATTCAAGAATCTTCTGCATTCTATTAGATATTAGGAATTTAAATGCACACATCTTGTATTGCAATGGTTAAAAGATTTCAATACTATTCATAAAAATATTTTGAAATTAAAAATAAATATATTTAAAATAATAATACTAAAACTTTAATAAGTTTGCAAATATTTTTAAGTATATGAACTTTGGTACAACTCAGCAATTCATCGCAGTTGATACAACGTCCTGATTTACACATCCCTGAAATAGATCAAATGCGTAAATTTAATTACAAATGAAATGAAAACATCAAATATAGAATAGAATACACGTTTATTGGACAGTTTTTGTTTCAATAATATTGTTTTACATACATATATATATATATATATATAAATATATATATGTCTATATATAAACATATATATATATCTTTAATTTTTAAATACCTCTGAGATATATAATGCATTATTTATTTCTATTTCTTTTTTTTAAACTTTATTAAAATGTTGCAAGAATGACTTTATTATATAACGATTTAATTTAAAATTGACATGTTAGAAACGAGATTTATTTCGGTGCGTGCAGATTATTTTATTTAAAATTAAACTATTTTTATATAAAAAAAGAATTCGTAAATTTTTTTTTTAATGTAAATGTGTAAAAATAATAATAGAAAAACAAAGAAGTTAAAATCAATGTGAAGTCTTGTAAAAACAAAATAAAAACTCTTAATTTAAAATTTAAATTATTTGCTAAACATAATTTAATTATAGTTTATATAAATTTTTATTTTTACTACATACATAAATGTAGAATATAATACAATGGCAATTATAAAAAATATTAATTTATATCTATATATACATATATATTTTCAATTTTATTTAAAAATCAAAAGAATTATTCAAATCACTTTAATTTTTTTTTAGTTTTTCGCTTTTTCTATTACTACAAACATTATTTAAAACTTTTCTTAATTTTATCTTAGTGGTAATATTTATTATTATTTTTTGCTTTTATTTAACAAACACACATAAAAATATTTAAAAAAGCAAGAAAAGAAAATACCGATTGTCATTGAAAAATTCTCAAGTGCCTTAATAATGTTTTATTTTATTTTATTTAATTTTTTATTATTATTAATATTATTATTATTATTATTATTATTATTAACTATTTATATGTAATTTAATTTGATTGGTTTAATTGAATATTTTGTTTTTATTTTTACCACATATTTTTAGTTATTTAAATGGATTTAGTCTTCCCCTTCTAATTTTTTTAAATATAATTCTTTATTGTAATTTTATTTTTTTTTTTTGGTTTACATAGTAAATGCCAGTTTAGCCAGTTACTATGCTATTACAAATACAAAAAGAACACACAAAAAAACGAACTATGCTTCCATTTTTATATATTTTTACAAATAAAATAAAACAAAAGAAAAAACATGAAACACTCTTGTGCTTATACAAATTTTTTGAATAAAAATTACTTATTTTTCTTATATAAAAAAATATATAAAAATCTTGTTTTATTTCAATCCATATAGTTTATGATTTGATCTTAAATATATTTTTTATACGATTTGTTAAGAAAATCAGTGAACAGAGATGGTGAATTTCTAAATGACTTTTACATCATTGTGAAAAATTTGAACATCAATATTGAAAGCAAGCAGATGTATTTTAAATAAATATTTGAAAGTATTTTTTTAAAATAATTTTTTCAATATTTTTTATGGTTTTATTATCCATAATGGATGATAATCCGCCGATACTAAACGATAAAAAACATAAATTATAGCCTGATAGGATTCACACCTATGTATATCTGCAAAGTCATCGATGAAACAGGACGCTTCCATTTCCGGAAACAATTGTAACAAAATGGACGATAAATTGCTTCAATATCCAAATCAACTAAATCATCATCTGTGAATAAGAGTTCAAACAACACGAATTCTGTTAGTGAGTTATCTGCAACTGACCAAAACTGATTCAAAATTTATTGATCAATTACAATCAAGAACTCCAAATATTTCATTTAAGATAGTTAATATATCTAAAAATAAAAGTAAACTTTTCTTCGAAGATATTTCAGTAATCCTGATAATCTGAAGTAATTTGATATTATTATTCCTGGTATTGTTAACAAAGTTTCAAAATTTATTCCTAATTTTTCTTTAGAAAATAATTAAGATATCGGTTTATTTCTTGTTATAATCATGCTTATATCAACAGTTGCCACAACAACATTGTAACCATGTGACTTCAGCAGAATATCTCTGTACTCTTTCTATAAGCATAACTACGTTTCGACAAACATTTAAAACTATCCATAAAGGCCAACAAGCGATCGTTCACCATTATGTTTGTCATTTTGACAAAAATAGAGATTAACGCAATGGATCTAAAATTACGAAAATCATCCAAGGATTTATATCTCTTAGGAGTTGGTACTATTTTGACCCTCCATAACAGATGTATCTCACAATCCTGAAAATGTTAATTCAGAACAGATAAAATATACAGTTTGGCACTATCCGATAGGTGACCCTGTTCATACCAACAGCTGACGGGGTTTTCTTAGATCTAAGAACATCATTAAGGTTTTCAAAAGAAGAGGGTGTAGGCTAGCGAGAAAAAGTGATGGAGTATTATTAGGTACTTGATCCCGCAAAGGTTCAAGAAAAGAGATATTGTTATCCTCATCCCAAGAAGAGACTGGATTTCTACCTTCAACATTGCAGACATAATGCCAGGCATCGCAAGTGTTCGGTCTATTATTGATCTCAAAAATCTTTTCCTGATACAGTTCCCTTTTAGCTTTCCTAACCGCATCCTTGTAGAAGTGCTGGCATCATTCAATCTTTTTTTTTTTTTTGAATCCTAAAATCTTTTTATTTAATCAGGATTGAAGTTGAGTATTAGGATAGCGTATTTACACCATTCGATACAGATGTTTATCTGTAAACCCTATTCATTGTGCTTTCAATAATTTCACCATTTGCGTCAAAATGTTAACATTTGTAATAAAACCAGTCAATGTATGTGTTAATCACGCGCCAAAATTATTAAGCAAGTTGACTAATGCAATTGCTGAACATATATAAGTCCAATTAAGTGGCGATCACCTCATTTTTCATCGTGGCAGTGACAAAGTTAACCCATTTAAGCCCAAACCAAAACCACCGGGAAAAAAATTAAATTTCTTTTATTTTATTATTAAATTCATTACGTATAAACAAAAAAATAAGAAAAAAATAAAAGATATATATTTTTTTGGAAATTAAAGGGGTGTACCCAAATTGGCACAATGGTCACTTATGTGTGAAAATTTTTAAAACAACATTTTTCAATGCAAAGTGTTTTCTTGCATTTTTTGCAGCTCCAACGACTTCTGTTGTGACAAACAACACACCGCACACGATTTGGCAGTTTCTCTGGCACGTGATCAATTCCATCTAGTCGTAAACCACTAATGCTTGATGACGATGGGCGGGCGGAGTATTTTTGGGGCAATTGGCTAAGATAGAATCTAGCTATATTTCTTCGGAATAATAATTGATCCATGGCATTTTCTATAGATGCTACATGTAACCGCCATGCATTTGATATGGCCATATCAATCATATTATGTAAATAAAACCCACCACCATTTTTTGCCATGTATACCAATTCTATACATTGAAATAGACTGGTCCATCTCGTCAACTCCTCCCATGCCCTTATTATATTTTTGGAATACATATGGAATTTTCATGTCAGTCTTTTGCTTTTTTTCTGAGTTCCATCTTCTGATGGTTCCTACCGGATCAAATGAGTCGTAATTTGTTGCCATTGTACAAATACTGTTGTCCTTCCAGCGGACCAATAGTATCTCATTATTTTTATCGAACCTGAAATCAAACTCACTTCTGGACTTCATCATCTCTTTTACTGTTGGAAGTGGGCATTTTTTTGTACGATTTTCACGTATGGTTCCCGTGGCACGATATCCCAAATCACGTAAGTCTCGAAGAAGATCACAACTAGTGAAAAAATTATCAAAAAATATTTTATGGTTGGCAGGATTTGTGTCCGATTTGTTTAGCAGCATTTTGACAACTTTGGTACCCAATGGTTCATTAGAATTAACACTCGATTTGCCACAATATATGTCAAAGGCATAGCAATATCCACAGGAACTTGCTGCAACCCAATTCTTGTAGCCAAAGCGTACAGGTTTGCCCCGAATAAATTGCTTTGCCGAGTGATGACCGAAGTACTTCACCATGGATTCATCGATAGAAATGTCTTCATGAAAAACGTTCCACTGGTTGAATTTTTTTTGAAGAAGATCTGAAAGCTTTCTAACTTTAAACATTTTGTCCGTGGTGGTCTCGGCATCATTGTTGTCAACAAGATGTAAATTTCGTTTTATTTCTTCGAACCTATTTCTGGACATTGCTTTTGACACTACTTCAACTCCAATATCTTCATCTAGTGACCAATACATTCTTTCTCTTGGTAATTTGTGGTAACCTGAAAAAATTAGTATCCCACAAAAAACCTTTAGCTCTGCTACAGTGAGAGTGAAATTGTGTCGATTATTTTGACTTGCATACACCTGGCTAAAGTTGACGATCATAATCATTAATTCTTCGTCAAAAAATTTCTCAAATAGTTGATAAGGGGTCAAGTCTTTTACATCTTCTTTCATACGGTTCTTATTCTGCAATCGGTTGTCAGATTCCGTATAAGTTTTTGAATAAATTGGGTCACATTTTCGCCAAGACGGAACATTTAAAGCTGGACGTTTATGTGCATTACTAATGCTTTCAGATTGCGGAGTATTCGTTCTTAGTCGAATTCTTTTAGCTGCAAAATGTTTCATCATCACTGCTGCATTCAGAGTCCGAAATATTACGAACACTACGAATAAATAACTCGATTTCTCCGGGAACTTCATTTGGTAAGCCTTCAACTTTATTTTCATCGAGATCCTCTTCTTCATCAGATAGAACACTAGGTTGTGGTGGAATTATAGCTAAACCGTACTCTAAATCATGGTTACTGTTTTCTATTATGGCATTTACGGCTTCCTCCAAACCATGAAAATTTTTTCTGCCGCTAAAATATACTTTGTGGTTCATTTTTCTTTTCTATAAAAATTATATTTGTAAAAATTTGCATTGATACGTTTATGTCTGTAACTCACATCAAGGTAAACACTCAAAACAAGAAGTAAAAAAAATTAAATGAAACTTTAAAAATGCTTATAAGTGCTTCAACGTTTGACAAATTCTCACGTGCATCAACGTTTGACAAATTCTCACTACTGTTTTCTTTTTTGATGATTTACTACTCCAGATCTAAAATAATTCGTTGTTTTTTTTTCTAATTACCGTTATTTTTTCTCATATCAAAAACACTTAGCAACAAGCTGTTGACAACGCATTTGCATTGCTACATAGATGCATCGAATTCTAAAATTATTCAATATGTTTTTGTTGTTTTTGTCCGTTTGCAGATTTCTAAGATTTAGTACACTTGTGCCCGTTGTACCCAAATTGGTACATCAATATTTCAAGTGCTATAAAATCATATAAAGTTAAGTTATTACATTGAAGAGACTTGTAAATATTTTATTATATACTGAATTTTATAAAAAAATATAAAATTATGACGATTTTCAGTTTGCATAAAAAATAATATTCAAAAAAACATACCCACCTCCACAGGTGCCTTTATTGTGAAACTTAAACGATTTTTGCCACAAAATTACCTAATGCAATACAATTTTTTGATATTATACTTAATGTCTGAACTTTCACTTGATCAATAATGCAAATATTTATTGAATAATGTCAAAAACTTTCTCAAATATTGCAAACGTAATCTACATTTCTAGTGATTTTGTTAATTGTACAGCCGTAAAGGTAAATATTCTCTTCAAATAAAATTTGATAACTTGATCAAACCATAGCTTCTATTATATTCAATTTCAGATTTAATTACTAAAGAAAAAAAGACGTTTAATTAATTCACTTGAAAAAATAAGATTTTACAATACGGATTGATTGCTTTGAAATTAAACCCATCATTAGCACATTATTATTTTACCTACCTAAAATTTCATTATTAGTGACATTTGTGTGCCACATCCATTCGGGTAAATTTTATAGTTTTAACTTGTTCCTCCCCCAGTTTAAAATAAAAAAAAATCTCTTTAATATAGATTTGGCACCAAATGTGAAATTTAAACCATTATTGAAACCTCGTAGTAAAAATTGGAAATCGAATTGCTGATATTGAGCCTTGGACGATGCCACGGAGCAGTTCTTTGGAATATCAAGTCGAACATGTTTTCCTAACATACTAATGATTTGGCAACACACAAAAGATATTCCAAAAATCTTATTTTGCAACGAAACTGCTTTATACTTGAAATATTAAAAGTGACTTTTTGTACCACCAAATTCTTGCCAGTGGTGATTGATATAGAGAAAAAAACTAGTTTTAAATAATCAAAATTTGTTAAAAAAAAAAAAAAAAAATACCTTTAAAACTAAAGCTAGTACAAAGTTTTCATTAAAGTTAAAGTTAACTATTCGTCAACCAATTAAAAAAAAAAAGGAAAAAATTGTTTATAACTTAAGTTACCAAATTTCTAGGATACATATGTTACCAACATTTGATTTGCTAGAAAGAGATTGTTGCACCATCATTCCAAAAACGGCTTTTATAACCATCTCTCTCCAACTTATAGCGACCACGTTGCTGAATGGCCATTCATCGATGGAAGCGAGAACACGAAGAGGAAGTCAAAAACTTCTTTCTACCTATACTATTAGTATTCTTCACAATTTGTATTTATATTGTTCTAACAAAAAAATAATAAAAAAAACAACGTGTGGGTTTTAAAAAAAATATGAAATAACATCTAAACAATTTGTGTTACTGATATTTTAAAAACAAAGCAAGAGCTGTGAAAAAGAAGGAAGAAAACAATTAAAAGTAATAAAAATAATAAACATAAAATCAATTGTGAAGAGTGTTAATAGTAATTTATATATTGCTATAAAAGTTGTTTTGTGTGGAAAAAAAAAATCAAAAGGAAAAGAAAAAAAGATTTAAAAAAAAGTGAATAATCATACAAGGAAAACAAATTTTAAACTATTTAAGTTATTGTGTATAAAAACAAAAAATATCTACACCAAAAATTAAAATGTACAAAAAGGAATTTCCTCAAATCATGGTAATATTTATATAATTCAGATTATTAATATTCATAATTCCCACCATTTATATTTTGTCCCATAATTCTTCATTACCTAGAGATTCGGCAACTCATTTTCTTTTGCTTATCGTTTCATTCCCTTTTATAATTTTTTTTTGTCGAAAGGGTGAATAAACTTTTTATGTTTCAAATGTACATTGTTCACACTTGTTAATTCTGTTAGAGTGTCCCTGAATAATACAATTTGTATTAAATTTATATTCGACCGAAATTTGATTTTTTTTATATTTTTAATTTTTATACTAAAAAAAAAAATTAAAAACTGGATTAAATTATTATGAATTTCTTGAGTAAATTTCAAAATTACGTTTTCAAAAGTTTATCAGCTTTAAGCTGAACTTCCGCGAAGCCGAGTGGCTTGTCTGCAGATTCTAATTTGGCTAGTTTTTTTTTTTTTTTTTTGCAGCGACAGACCAAACCCTCTGGTGGGAATCGAACCCACGACCCCCGCATGATAGGCGAGCATGCTACCTACTCACCTACCGGGGCGCTTCCAATCCACAATTAATTGCAGTTTTTATATTATCTTTATATTACTTTTTTTTTTTGCCAACTTTTAGGGTTGATGCATGCAACATGTTTAATATGTTCTTGCTTGAATTGTTTGTGTGCATGCAAGTAAAATATATAATGCTATGTAGTTGTTTTTTTTTTTTTTTTTTTTGTAGTAAGTAGTATTTTATTAATACTTTTGAAAATTACATATCATTTAATAACTTTACAGAAATTTAGCTCTGCTATATATTAAAATTTTTAATAAAAGATGATAATTTTTTTCTAAATATATTGTTATTAGTTTCGTTTTTCACATCAATTGGCATCTTGTTGTAAATGCTTAGTCCTTTATAAAATAGCGATCTTTGCATCGCGCTGGTGTCTGCTCGTTGTATCCTGAAATCTAAAGCATTCCTCTGGTTATATGGTTGAACCTCCCCAACATATCTTATTTGCTCGATCAAATATTCAGGAGCATCTCCAATTTTTATTTTTTGAATAAAGTTTATTGTATTTAGTGCTAGGTTTTTGTATTTTAAGCCATTTGAAATCATGAATCAGCATGTGTATAAAACTGTTGATCCATACTCGAAATGTGGTTTAATAATTGTATTAGTTATGTTTATTGCCGTGATTTTAGATAAGCTGTTTCTTATTCGTTTAAAAAATCCGATTTTTTTCCCGATTTTTTTACATATGTATTCAATGTGTTCTTTAAATTTTAAGTCATTGTCAATAATAAACCCCAGATATTTAATAGTGTTAACTTTTTCTATTGTTATATTATTTATTTTTAATGTTATATTTGAATTCATATTTATCTCCATTAATTTGGTTTTACTTTCGTTTAATTTTAACTTGTTCATTTTTAGCCATTTATTAATATTGTTCATATCACTTGAAAGATTTTCGTAGCATATATTTTCTGTTTCTCCTTCCGTAAAAATTAATGTATCATCTGCATACAAAATAATTTCACACTTCTCCAATACTTTTTCCATATCATTTATGTATATAATAAATAAGAGTGCTCCTAATATGAAGCCTTGTGGTACTCCATAGTCATTTTCTATTGCACTTGATTCCACGTTATTAACTCTAGTAATTTGCATTCTATTTGTTCGTAAGATCTAAATCAGGTTCAAAAACCCTCGCCCGATTGCCGACGAGCCAGAGCCGGAAAAAAATACATGCTAGAACCTGATAATATCCAAAAAGAACATTTCATGTTTTTGTGGTTATATGCTACATAGATTAGTATTTTTGGCGCCCAACGTGGGGCCCACGCTTTCTTTCAACATCACGAGCTATTTCTCAATGTAACTTTGCTCTGAGGGTCTCTAACTATCTGGTATTTCTTTTTAAAATTTTTTCTATTAAATATTAATTTCTCAGAATTTCGTAAAGAAAAATTAACATTAAATTATTTATAATGTTGGACTTTTGGTAGTAGAAACAGTTTGCTAACCTACCGCATTCAAAATTACTATATTGCCCTCTTAAAATTCCAAACTCTTATCTTTGGAACTCAACAACTGTACGCCTTGCGCGGTGTGTTGACCAAAGATAATACACTTTTGTTTAGTACTATTGATACTGGATCGAGTCTGGTTCATAGCAAACAAAAGTATTTTATCGCTTCTATATTATTTCTTTTGTGTTGTTTATCTGCGTTTATTTCTATCTTTGGAATGCAACAACTCTGTGTCTTATACTTATGTTTAGAACTATAGATACTGGATTAAGTCTGGTGCATAGCAGACAAAAATTGTAAAACGCTTCTATGTTATTTTCTTTATCTACGTAATTATATAAATTTTTTTTGAAAACATATCATTAGACTTCATTTGATGATATGGCAACAAAAACTAATAGTAAATTTTTCCGATTTCATAAATTTTTTTTCTATAATCTAAAATATCAATTTCTCTATCTAACTATCATCGTTTTTTCTGAGAGAATTTTATTTAACTCATAATATTATTATACACTTTATGCATCGTAGAACCATTGTTTTAAACCTAACTAATTACTACGAACACGAACATATTTTGTCACACTGAAATCAAATCAAAAAAATTCAATAATTTGTTTACTACTATTTAATTTTTCGAGAATAAGGAAAAATTAGATTTTGAAGAAAATATAGAAAAAAAAAATAAATAAAAAAAAATTATATATACACTTATGTATATATGCAAAATTTTGTACCACATTGCTAATACTAAATATATATTATAGCATTTGTTAAAATTAACAAATATCATTTCGCTTTATTGCACATTATTTTTTTTAACCTTTGAGTAGTATTATAATATTCCAGTATTATTATAATATTTTCTTATGATGTCTCTTCGACACAGTAATGAGAATTTGGCAGCTAAAACACTTGCACCCCCCTCTAATACACATCCACCACCACCAGCTACGTTACCACTTACATGTGGGATTTGTAAAAATACTATATCCATAAAAAACAATTCTATAAGGACACCATGTGAACATGTTTTTCATAAGTCATGCTTTAACAAGTCAACTGCTACGAAACCTATTTGCCCAACATGTGGTATTCAGATATCAATTGTTAACTCTAGTAATGTATCGGGTTCTATGGTCACACGCAATCAGGCCCGTAAGCAAACATTTGATGACAACCGTGTTGCAAATAATTCATTATCTCAGACAAAACAGTCGACTCCGAATACCTCATATTCTACTGAATCCCTACGAAGTAGTGCCGAAGATCAAAGGCAAACAATAAGAAATTTAGTTACAGCTGCGGTTGGAGCGCAATAGGCAGAGATGTTAGCAGCTTTGAATGAACAACTTAATAAATGAATACAGACAAATATAGAGGTAGGTTTTAGTAAATTTATCTTGCATAACGAACAAAAAACATTGGCAACGCCATATGTAAAGAAGTGTAAAAACTAAAGCTCTATAAAAATAATAAAATAAAATAATAATTGGTTTTAAAAAAATATACAGGACTATTAAAAACCATAAAAAATACTAATTATAATTAGTGGAAAATAAAGATTTTATAAAAACAAACGTTTTTATAATAATAAACAATAAAAGCACTCAGTCATGGCTGAGTGCAGTAAATGCAAATCATCCATTCGTGGGGAAACGGGTATTCAATGTGAGGGGGTGTGTAAAAAAACATATCACAGTTCTATGAAGTGTTCCGGTATCGATCAGTATTCCCAAAAAACTTTGCAAGAAAGTAATTTTTACGTTTTGTATGTGAGGATTGTATCCAGTACATTCACAATGTCGATATGATCCTAAGAGATATACAAGAAGATGTACATAAAAACAAACAAAACCTGGTAGATTATAAACACGAATTTTCATCATCATTAAAACAAAACGAGAGGGAAATAAAACAATTGTTAGAGGCAATAGAAAAAAGATACGAAGAAAGGTTAAAAAAAATGGTTACTGTTCAAAAATCATTTGAAAAAAATGTGGAAGAAGTAAAAAAATTATATATTAATGTAAATGATTTTGAAAACAACAATAAAGAAATGTGCAAGTCAATAGAAGAAAAAAACAAAAGTATGTGTAACGAAATAAAGAAGGTATTAAAAGAAACCAACAAAAAACAAACATATGCAGAGTCGGTTAAAAAAACAGTGCTACCAGATGCTAACAAACAGGTGCCCTTAATTGTAAAACCAAAGGAGAAACAAGGGGTAGAAAAAACAAGGGAAGCACTAAATGATAAAGTTGATCCAGTTAATTTAAAAATTACAGGCGTAGAAAATAGAAGAAATGGAACGGTTGTAATCCAAAGTGAGAATAGTGAGGAAAGAGAGAAAATAAAAAGTGCAATAGAAAACGAGTTAACAGAAGGATATGAAATTAAGGTGCCCAACCCAATTGAGCTAAGAGTTAAAATTACGGATATGACTTTTGTACATGAAGAGGAGGAAATAATTGAGAAACTAAAAAAGCAGAACCCAAGCATCTCTAATGCAGAACTCAAAATAATAGAAAAATATCAAATCAAAAGAAATAATAAAACAATATATAATGTAAAAATGGCAGTTGATAACGAAACATATACGAAAATGATAGAAGCAAGGAAAGTAAATACAGGATGGGAAAGATGTAGAGTATACGATGGAACAGATGTAACGCAGTGCCTTAAATGTAGAGGATATAACCATATCGCAAAAGAATGCAAAAATCAGGAAATATGCTTGAGATGTCATGGACAACATAAAACAAAAGAATGCAAAAATACGGAGCAGATAATGAAATGTATAAATTGCATGAAAATGAACAATAAACTAAATATGGGTTTAGATGAAAACCATTTTACAAACAGTAGAGAATGCCCCGTTTATCAGAATAAATTGAATTTAAAAATGAGAAAAATTGGCTTATCAGTTTAACAATCAAAGAATATACGTGCTCTATACACAAATGTACAAGGATTGGTAAATAATTATAATCAAGTGGAAGTCATTGCATCGAATGAAAACCCGGACTTATTTATACTTTCGGAGACCCACATTACAAAAGACATAGAAGAAAATGAAATTATATTACAAGGATATGATCATATTTTATCGTTTTCTACTTCTACAAGAACTGGTGGAGTCATTATTTATTTTAAAAAGATATGGAAACTAACTAAAATTATTGAAAAGATAGAAGGTGCTAAATACTGGATGTTAGTATGTAAAGCCACATGTGAAGACAATCAAATAATAATTGCTGCAATATACAGATCGCCTAGTTATGGAGAGTCGGAGTTTTGTAAAAGTTTTGAAGAAGTTTTAGATGAAATAAGTGATTATAACTGTGATATTTTAATAACAGGAGATTTTATTATTGATTGGTCTAAAAATTCGACACATAAAAATCAACTTGAATGTATACTAAATGATAATGGTCTTAGGCAATTAGTTAGTGAATATACTAGAATAGCAAAAAAATTCTAGAACAATAATTGACTTTGTTATAACAAATAATTGTAATATATCAGTAAACAACAGCAATACAAATAAAATAGCGGATCATGAAATGATAAATATTTTAATTAAAACTGAAAAAAATAATTATACCAACATAGACAACCAAGAATTAGAAATTTTTAAGTACAACAAAGAGACATTTAACACAGAGTTAAGTAAAAATATGGGATACAATGAAAATGAAAACATTAATGAAAATGTAACTTTATTTGATAATTGCTTTAAAGAAACTATACAAAAATTTACTAATAAGAGAATTATACGGGAAAAAAGCAATATAAATCGGTGGTTTAATAGTGAATTACGTTTAATGAAAAAGGACAAAATTATTAAATACCAAACAGCAAAATTGGAAAATACAAATCAGGCATGGACCAATTACAAAACAATAAGAAATTTATATAAAGTGAAAATCGAAAACGAAAAAAATAAATACATTAATAATAAAATTAACAATGCGGGTGATCAAAAACAAATGTGATTAAAAAAAACCATAATGTGATAAAAACTGTGATATTTAACCAAGTAGAATATAAGGATAATATAGAAATTGCTAGTCAATTCAATAATTATTTTGTAGATAGTATTAAATTAATAAGAGATTCCATAGAATATGAGCAATATGAAAACCAAATAACTGTGATAAAGCAACAATTCAAATTCTGTGCAATAAACATTTTAGAACTTAAGAATATAATTATACATATGAAAAATAAAACTGACTGTGATAAAATATCTAATAAAATCATTCTTGATAACTGGAACGTAACAGGAGAATCAATATTAAAAATTATAAATAAATCGCTAGAGACAGGTGAATTCCCTGAAAATTGGAAAGTAACTATGATAACACCAATTGAAAAAGTGACAAAAACAAATAAATGCGAAGAATACCGGCCAATAAACACATTAAAAACCTGTGAAAAATTTTGGAAAAAGTTGTCAAAGAACAATTAGAAAAATATATTGAAGAAAACTCTATATTGTCAAAGTACCAATCAGGATTCCGTAAAAAATACTCATGTGAAACGACTGTAAATTATGTAATAAGTAAATGGAAAAATATAGAAAAAACAAAAAAAGTTATGGCAATTTTTTTAGATTTTAAACGAGCCTTTGAAACAATCGACAGGCAAATTATAGTGAAAAAACTCTATATGTATGGAATACAAGGTACGGAATTAAATTGGTTCGAGTCGTATTTGAAAAATAGGAAGCAAATAACTAAAGTTAATAATGTTTTGTCAACTGAAATTGAAAATGATTTCGGTGTACCACAAGGCTCAATTTTGGGAGCTCTCTTATTTATTATATATATTAATGATATGCCAAAGGTATTAGATAGAAGTGAAATGGTCCTATACGCAGATGATACATTAATATACACGGAAGGAGATGATGATGAAAGTTGCAGAGCAAATATGTACCATGACATCAATAAAATTAATACCTGGTTAAAAATGAATAAACTAAAACTAAACGAAAATAAAACAAAAATAATTGAAATAAATATGAACACTGAAGCAATATTTAAAATTAACGATAAAATAATAGAAAAGGTTGAACACATAAAATATCTCGGATTTATAATAGATAAAGACTTAAAATTTAAAGAACACATAGACTATACTTGTAAAAAAAATCGGGAAAAAAATCGGATTTTTTAAAAGAATACGAAATAAAATATCAAAAACAACTGCAATAAATATTTATAATGCAATAATTAAACCACATTTTGAATACGGATCGACAATAATATATACTAGCTGTAATGATAGTCAGGTAGAAAGAATGCAAAAACTACAAAACAAAGCAATGAGGGTTATACTAAAATGCAATCGATATAAACAAATCAACGAAATGCTTAGAGAACTAAAATGGTTAAATATAAATCAAAGACTGAAATTCAACACTTTAATTTTTATTAAAAAAATGAAACAAGGTGATGCCCCAGAATATCTATGCGATCAAATTAAATATGTTGGAGAAGTACAACCGTATGCACTAAGAAATACTGAAGATTTTCGAATCCAAAGGGTCATGACAACACATATGCAAAGATCCCTTTTTTATAAAGGCTTCAAACTATTCAATGATTTACCAAACAATATGAAACTTGAAAGAAATTACAATGTATTTAGAAAAAAATGTACAAATGTTGTAAGATACAATTTATTTATATAGAACTTATAACTAATGTAATATGAATTTATGTAATGTTTTTGAATATTTAAAGTATTTTTTAATACTAATAAATAAAATAAAAAAAATAAAAAAAAAAAAAAAAAACATCGACCAAATGTTATTGATAACAATTCAAATAATGTCGACTATTCTCAAACTCAACAAAACGCAGCCATTCGCGGGCAGACCATCGATCAACTTTTAGGCTTTCCTCTCCCAGTAAACGATAATAATAACTGCAATAACAACGTATACAATGGAGCCCGATCCCGAGTAAATAATTCATCAAATAATACATTCAGAAACAATTCTAGGTTTTCTGGCGATCTGTCTGTACGACCGGATAAAGTTAGCCAAATAATAAGTAATTGAAGATTAAAATTCTCAGGTAATGATTCGAGTTTGTCAGCTGATGCTTTTCTTTATAGAGTTGAGGCTCTTACTAAACAAACTCTAGGGTGTAATTTCGACTTACTGTGCGACTATGTCAGTACTTTATTTTACGAAAAGGCCATCGATTGGTATTGGCGACATCATCAATCGGTCAGGGGAATTAAATGGCCCGAACTTTGCGTAGCTCTTCGCAGTCAGTTCAAAGATACTAGGATGGACATGGATTACAGGGAACTTACTAGGGACAGAAAGCAAAAACCTGGCGAACATTTCGATCAATTCCATGAATCCATTTTGGAACAGAGATTTTAAGGAGAAATCCCCTTCCTGAAATTCAACATGAGATTTTGAATTTTAAAATAGCTTCCGTGTCTGAATTGCGAGATCTTTGTTGAAAGAGGGAATTCTTCTTGCAAGATATTCGGAAGGGAAATATTAATCAAAGGCCCTTGTCTTACCCAAAAAGAGTTTCAGAACTTTTTGAAGAAATAAACGGTGACGGAGATCTTGTCCTTGAAAATTCAGAGAAGGACATTTCTGAATTAGGCCTTAACTGTTGGAACTGTAAAAAGGGCGGATATAGATACCAAGAATGCATGGCTGAAAGGAATGTTTTTTGTTATGGATGTGGTATCTCTAATGTTTATAAACCTACTTGTGCCAAATGCCATCCTTCAAAAAACTTCCAAGCAGTGCCCATCACAGTGCACGCAAACAGAACCCAATCAAGAAAACAGATCGTGCGACAAGCACAGATTAGTTATTCGTTCAAGAAAGTATAATCTAGACAATCAGACAATTACAAATTTAAACCAGAATAGACTTTCAAAGCCTACACCACTTCACATTAGAATGGAAAATTATAATAAGATTCGTGCAAAAATATTTAATTCAGAAATTCAAAATAAGACTAATAGACGTACTAGGCGTATGCGTGATTTTTGGTCGTGAGTTAAGGAAAAATACAAAAAAATACTAAGTGGTATTTTTGCAAAAGATAATGATTCTCGTCCATATGCCCAAGTAACGCTTTTTGGAGAAAAATTGAGTGGTCTTTTAGACACTGGTCTTTTAGACACTAGTTAGCTGCATTGGTGGTGAATATGTGACGAGTTATATAAATTCAGGAAAAAGTTTTAAGAAAATAAATACTAAAATATGTACATACTGCCGATGGCATGCCACAAAATATAAGTGGTTTTGTTAAAACAAATATAAAATTTGGAACTGTCGAAAAACCGATAGAAATTTTCATTACACCTACTCTATCTCAATCATTATATTTAGGTATTGATTTTTGGAAATTATTCAATCTTTTACCAAGCAACTTTGTTCAACAACCGTCATCAATTTCCTCCATTGATACCTTCTCTTCTTTTTTAAGTAGATGTAAGCTAGATGACTTCGAAAAACAAAAGCTTATCAAAGTTATTGAGACATTTCCATCATTTGCAAAGGAAGGGTTAGGAAAAACGTTACTGGTAAGCCATGAAATAGATGTTGGAGATGCCAAGCCTATTAAACAGCGTCACTACCCCGTTTCTCCAGCCATAGAAAAACTTATGTATGACGAAGTTGACCGTATGCTTAAACTGGGAGTTATTGAGGAGTCTAATAGTGCCTGGAGTTCGCCTTGTGTTTTGGTTAGGAAGCCACGTAAAAAACGTTTTTGTTTGGATAATCGAAAGGTAAACGACATGACGGTAAAGGATGCGTATCCATTACCCAACATTGACGGACTTTTAAGTAGGTTACCTAAGGCAAGATACATTACTAGCTTGGATCTTAAAGATGCCTTCTGGCAAATCCCTTTAGATCTAAAATCAAGGGGCAAAACAGCATTCACAGTGCCCGGCATCCCTTGTATCAATACAAAGTGATGCCATTCGGGCTCTGCAATGCACCCCAAACTATGTCTCGCTTGATGGACAGAGTAATACCTAGCCATTTGCGCAATGAAGTATTCATTTATCTAGATGACGTTCTCTTGATTTCGGATAATTTCGACAAACATTTAGTGGTTTTAGGTCAGGTGGCAAAACGTTTTCGGAAGTCTGGTTTAACAATAAATGTAGAAAAGAGTCACTTTTGTATGGAAGAAGTAAAGTATTTAGGGCATATTAGGCGTAATTCGAACTGATCCAGACAAAATATCCGCTATTGTTGAATATCCCTCTCCAAAATCAGTAAAAGATATAAGACGTTTTCTAGGAATGGCGGGGTGGTACCGAAAATTTATTGAGAATTACGCATCTTTAATAACTCCTCTGACTGATCTTTGCTTGGACCAATGAGGCCCAGAGATCTTTTGAATAATTAAAGTGTTTATTGAGCTCTGCCCCTGTCTTGCACAGTCCAGATTTCGCAAAACAATTTTTTATACATTGCGACGCAAGACAGGTATAGGAAGTGTACTGGTTTCGGTAAATGCGGAGGGCGATGAAGTTCCTGTGGCATTTATGTCAAAGAAACTCAACAAAGCCCAACGCAATTACTCCGTAACCGAACAGGAATGCTTAGCCGCTTTGTTAAGTATCAAAAAGTTTCGAGCTTACGTTGAGGTACATGAGTTCACAATAGTGACCGATCATGCGTCATTAAAGTGGCTTATGTCGCAACAAGATTTGAGCTCAAGATTGGCAAGATGGGCACTTAAGCTTCAGGGGTATGTCTTCAAAATGCAGCATCGAAAGGGGATTCAAAATATCTTTCCAGATGCACTTTCTCGTATCGCTCCAGATGATCCAGTCCGTTGTCCACATAAAGGTGTTCCCAATTTTGTAGTTAATAGTTTGTCTGAAAAGATTGGGGTTTTTGTTGACCTAAAATCACCATTTTTCAAAACAGATGAATATCTCGGACTTATAAAGAACGTTGACGAAAGCAAAACTAAATTCCCCGATATGAAGGTTTTAGACGGTTATGTTTATAGAAGAACAGAACATGCCACCGTAGAACAGCTACATGATGACCTTCGTTGGAAATTATGGATACCGCAGCAATTAATTTCTGAATTTTGGAATTAATAAAACACTCGATCGCACCCGGAGATACTACTTTTGGCCAGGTTTAGTTAATAGTGTGAAAGAATATATAAATGCCTGTGATGTGAGAAGCCAATTTTGATGAAGGACAGATAGTTTTTCGAAGGAACTTTAAGCAATCAAACTTATTAAAAGGTTACAATGCTAAATTTGATAAGGCTTTTGTTAAGGCCCGCGTGAAAAAAAAAGGATAGGTAATTATAATTATGAACTAGAGGATATGGAAGGAAATTACATGGTCAAATTTTACGCAAAAGATATCAAGCCAGGCTAAGTTGCTGCCAGCTGGATCAGATTTTGAGCAATAAAATCCCAAAACCTGATCTTGGTTGGGGGGTTGTGTAGAAGTGCTGTCATCATCCAATCTTTTCTTTTTTTTTTGAATCCTAAAATCTTTTTATTTAATCAGGATTGAAGTTGATTATTAGGATAGCGTATTTACACCATTAGATACAGATGTTTATCTGTAAACCCTATTCATTGTGCTTTCAATAATTTCACCATTTGCGCCAAAAAGTTAACATTTGTACTAAAACCAGTCAATGTATGTGTTAATCACGCGCCAAAATTATTAAGCAACTTGACTAATGCAATTGCTGAACATAAGTCCAATTAAGTGGCGATCACCTCATTTTTCATCGTGACAGTGACAAAGTTAAATCAATTTTTTTTTTCCTGAAAATACTCCATTCAAATCAAATATTACAAACGTAATCTACATTTCTAATGATTTTGTTAATTGTAAATTGCACAGCCGTAGAGGTAAATATTCTCTTCAAATAAAATTTAAATATTCTTAATATTTTATTTTGGAAAATAAAAAAATAATTTCGATCGAAAAATTTCGATAACGAATGCGACGATTAGACCCCAGCATATTTAGTGTGAGCTTCAAGTTTATGCAAATATCAAACACTGTGTCTCATAACTTCATCTTTGACCAAAGGAACATTTAAGTCCTTATGAATTTCTGATATACCAGGGTGCACCTGTAATCATTCGTAGTAGCCTATTTTGCCTTTTTTGCAATTTTCCATTATTAGACGGAGAGGCAGTACCCCATATCTGAATACCATTGCACCACGTGAGTTTTATAATACAGTTGTAAATCAGTAGTTTACAGTCTAAATTAAGTTTTAAGATTCTGCCCATAAGCCACGTAACTTGTAGAATTTTAACTTGATTTGGATAAGTTTAGCGTCTATATGTATTTTCCAAGTGAGGCGGCGCGCAGCGGTCAAAGTAAATTCCGAGATATTTGACGTTTTATGTTGGGATATTTAATGATTATTCATTTGTATCTGCGGGCATGGCACCCTTCTTAGGGTGAAAGTGATATGGATGCATTTCTGATCATTAACTTTGATTTTCCGCCTCTTCAGCCAATCTTCTAGTTGAGAAAAGTTTTGACATGTTCGATAAGAGACTGATTGGTCTATAGACTCGACTTTCGTGTTACCTTTTCCTGGCTTGGGTATCACTGTTACGAGTGAAACTTTCCATTCTATGGGATAATATTCAAGGCGCAGGATAGTATTAAAAATATAGAGAATTATTCTTAAAGCTATACTGGGTACTTCTATAAGCATCTGATTGCTGATCTTATCGATCCCTGGTGCTTTATTTGGGTTTAAATCCGTTATAGCCTTTTTGAGCTCTCGACTCTCAAACCTAGTGGGGAACTTGCTCCTTGCTGTGGTATTATTGAGTCCCGATTCAAACTATAAAATTTTTCTCCATTTGTTTTTCTCCATTTGTTTTTCGCAATGGAGGCTAGATCATGATTGGTCTTTTAATGAGTACTCAGTATTTGTTGTATCTAGTTTTTTAAGGAAATGATGCCATTCTCTGAGTTTCCAGTAGATTTCGTAGTTTTTAGTACAATATTTTAATCGCGCTTTAAGTTGTGGGGATCTGTGCAGTTGCCACTCTTTTCGTGCTCTTCTTTGTTGTTCAACATTTACTGAATATATATTATAGTGTTTCTTGTTTTGTGGGGGCTTGAGCAGCGAGAGATTTAATTCAAAGATTTTAATCGCGAGATCAAAATTTTCCGTTGTTCTTAGCGATATGTTTCCCGAACAATGGGTACAGGTAAACATTCTATATTTTAGCCAATTTGTCGTTTTACTTGTCAGCGCTTAATTATCACGTGTTTTTTACTTATATGAAGGCCAGTAAATGGGTTCTGCGCTTGAGATCACATCCATACCCATTTTAGAAATTGTATTAAACAATATACGGCCCTTAGGGTTAATTAGCTATGAACCGCAGAATGTAGATGGAAGTAAGTAAGTGAATTTAAGATTTTGATTTGAACATTAAATAAAAAGTGGTAATATTACGTAAGTTGTTATTTGTGTAAATTTAATTTGAAATTTTAATATTATTTATTCAAATTTGATCAACCTATAATATTTATTATTAAAAACTACAATATAATTGCATGTACGCATCTGTGTACAAATGTATACATATGTTTACATGCACACAATTGTGATCTAACCGACTGCATAATGAATTGGAAATAGAAAATGTATATTTTAATAGTACTAGTTCACCCATGATGCAAGTCGAATGTAATAGTCGAATTTGAACAGTATGAAGTTACTGAAAAGAAAAATATTGAGTTCAGGCGTAGAGAATTCGATGGGAGAAAATTCGTATTTCAATTAGATTTTGGTACCGACACTGAGCAATAATAATAGTAATTGTGTACAAAAACGCCTTTCTCGTATATCGAAAATTATATTCCATTAGAAATGTGTGAGCGAATGGCAACTTATGCCAACAAAAGGCTCTCAGGACAAGATATTTCAAACATAGGAACTCTGCAGAAATGATTTAATTTATTGGAATACATATTGTAATGGATGTTATGAAGTTACCACAAATTATAATAAACTGGAGTAAAAATTTACAAATAGAATCCGTTGCATCAGTTATGTCTTGCGCTTTTATCAGTTAAGAACAAATAATAGTTGTAAAATGGCAGGATAACAAAGCTGTGTATTTAGCTATAGTAATCATCTTGGAAAAAGTGACGAACGAGAAGTTCGCCAATTTGATAAAGAAATAAGACGTGCATAACCATAATGCAACCTTATATTATACATTTATATAATTTTGGAAAGGAATGTAGGAGGTGGCGATTATTTTCCATTTTATAAATGTTGCAATATTTGCTTCCTGAATTGAATATCGACAGCATTCCGACAAAAAAATTATGCCTCTGATTGACTTTACGAAATTATTAGGAAGAAGTCAAACATTCTGTAAATTGTCCGAGTACTTCAAAATTTATCAGAGGAGAAGTGCAGCCATTAAAAGAAATAATGTGCAAAAAATTTAAAATATATCTACACATGTTTATCTAATTGCTTTTCTGCATTTCGTAGCAAATAATAGAATGAAAGAATTTATTTTTTAAATTTTTGCCTTATAAGCTAATGTGGTTGAATTTATTACTAGTTTTTATATAAATATTACTTTTATAATCGTTTCTAATGATCTAAAATTTTATGAAATTTTATTTTTTATGTTTATTATTTTCTGTTTTTTTTTTTTCGTTGTATAATTAATAAGAATATATGAAAGCGGTAAAAGCTAGAAATATGAAATTTTTTTCAATATTTGGGACTTGAATCTCTTTAAAAAAAAAATTTTTTTTTGAAAAATAAAATTCAAAAATTTTAAAAGATTTTTTTAAAAACGATGTTTTTTTTAAAAAACTTGGTCTAGCAAAAAATACCATTCTTCAAAAATTGTCCAAAAAATATATGTTAAAGCTGCATCTTCCCTAAAAATTTTGAGGGGTGAACCAAGTTGATCGGGCAAAAAACACCGGAGTTATAGCCATTTTTGTAAGGCAACCTCTAAAATTTTTTAAAGGAACGAAGCAAAAAAATTTTTTTTTAATATCAAAGCACTGTAGAAAACGTAATTGTTTTTTTGATAAACTAAACAATCGCTGCAGAAAAAAACTTAAATAAAACAACATTTTCGGCTTGAGCAATTGAAGCTATTAAGCTGATATTTTGTTTGTGATGAGTTTTTTACGGCAAACTAGTCACTTTTTAACAGGTCAGGTGAGCTTGAAAGCTGCGATTGATACAAATGCATTGTTTCGTTTGTCATCTCTAACATTCCGTTCAAAAATTTATTACTTATTGCTCACAAAGTTTAAATTTGTTCAACAGTGTTTGAAGCAGTGATTAAGTGTTCAATAATTAATGTGATCGAAAGTTCTGAACAAGTGCAGCAGCGAGCGTGTAATGTGGATTCGGAATTACTACAGACAATTTTCTAAGCGTGTTTTTAAAAGCTCGTTTTAAAGCCTCACTGATAAAATGAGCAGTTCAAAAAGGAAAATTTGCTGGAACCCTTTTGGCGCTTGCAAAAAGAGTATGCGATTTTTTTGCACTAGCTGAGCTATCTTTTTAACATTTTTATGCTTCCAAAGGTACAACTGATTTGGGTGAAAGTAAAGTAATGGGTCTATTATCGATAGCAACCCAATTTTAGTTGCATTGCCAGTTGATAAAATGGTGTTACGTATGGCAACTGAGAATTGTCAACTTCAGTTGTCAGATAGTAATCATATTGGCAACTGCATATTTTTGGTTGCTGTTCATATAGAGGTGACGAATGTCTGCCTTCGGCCCGATGATATGTACGTGTGTCCCATCTATACATGTGTCCCATCAACTACCCCAGGACACTTCGAATAAAAAGTTTTTATTTTTGATTTTTCCTCCTCTGTCATCTTTGATACTATCCACGCTTTACATAGTTTTTGTTTTATTAAATGAACGACTTCTTTTAATACCACCGACAACGTAGATCGAGCCATTCCCAGATTGAAGCCGTTGTCGTGGGATTTCTGAAAACTACCTCCAACAAAAAATCTTAGAGCTGCGCAAATTTTTAACAGTAGAGGTATTGCTGTTGCCCGATGACTTTTTTTTAAAGTCATTATTTAAGGCTTCTACTGTATAAACCACTGCATCCTTTGGAAGACGAAAATAAGCTTTGAAACTAAAACAAGTAATGGTTTATTGAAAATTAATTTAAACATAAAAATTTACTCACAATACAGACGGTAATTCTAGAGGATTAGAGTTGTCCCTCAAGTGCCGTCTAATAGATGAAACGTCTAAGACCTCCTCATCCTCATCAAAAAATAATTCCACTGAGCTTAACATATTTAATATAATTTTATATAATATACATTTTTTTTTTAAATCCACTTTGATTAACACAAATTCACTTCTGTCAATGCTCCTTATCTTTTGTTTACATTTATTTTCAGTTGCTTAACTGTCAAAATAGCATATTCGATAACTTTTGGGCAACTGAAGAAAGTTGCCTTACATAATACCAATTTAAAAGTTAGTTGCGTTGTCAAAAGGTTCGGTTGCCATCCATAATAGACCTATAAGTCTTGTTATAATTCCCTGATTTAAACTTCATCTGAAAAAATATTTGATTGAAAAGGTCACAACTGCACAAGTTGCTATTAAGCGCAAATTCGAAATGGTATCCGATATCAAAATTTCTACCCCTGACGAAGAAAAGGTCAATGGATTTGATGAAATCATGACAAAACTTTAAGAAAAATTTAAGTCGAAAGGCACTTCACGGTAATTTTTCAAAGCTTAACGCATATAGTAAGATTTAATAGTAGATATCTTCAATTTAGCGATGACAAATTCCGCATATTAACGTTATTGCCAAGATCTTTGAATGTTTTGCAAGTAAAAGCAGATTTGGTTTCTCAAATACCCTAATTAATATATGTTTTGCTCTAAGGGGGAAGGGTATTTTGTCAGTTCCCGATGCAAAGCCTGGGAATTCCAGGGAATGCCTGGCATGAAAGATTTTGTCACTGTCAAAGTAAACGATAGCAACACAAAATAACACAATACAATACAAAATCTAACCCAGTGATGCCAACTTTTGGTTTTGAATTAAATTATGTTAATGAAATAATATTTTCATTTATTGACTCCAAACACTACTACCTGGGAATTACTATCGAACTACCATGAAGTCAAATTTTGAAGTCATCATGAACACTGGTTCAAATTAGGGATGCTAAACGCAAAAAACCAAACGTCCCAAAAATTTTAAATAAAATAATTTGTTATCTTTATTTTCTGAAAAAATTCAAATTTTCATCCAAAAAAATTTTGAAAAATAATATATAAGTAACATTCTCATCAAATTGCGCTTTATTTATGTAACAATTTTTATGTTCTCAATTCTTAAATATCATTTGAGGATTTATAGACTTCATTGAATTTAAATTAATGTTTTCTTATCCTGAAATGCTATTAATGTCTCCTGAATAACAAAATTTTTTTTAATTTCAGTTGATTTTTTAAATGTAAACATATTTGGTGTTTTTTGAATTTCAATTTGTGTTTAAAGAATAAAATTTATATTTTAAAAACTCAATTCATATCTTCCAAATTTCAAGTTATTATTTCCGACGTTTTAATATGATTTTCTGAAATTCAATTGATATTTTCTAATTTATAATTGGAAATCTGAAGTCCAATTTTTAGAATTGATATTTTCTTAAATTTGAACGGAAAATTTAAAAGGTGCGATTTTGTATTTATGTGAATAGTAATGCTTTAGTAATTATAAACAATTTTTAAAAATTATGTGTAATCGCAATCAAATATTTTGTAGTTAAAGAATAATAATTTTATATAACTACATATGTAGAACTGGTTTGAAAGCAAAAAACTCATTGATTCATTTTTACTCAGCCCTGTGTATACTTTTAACAATGTTGTGTTTGATATCTAATTGAAAATGTTGACATTCATGTTAAAATAGAAATAAATCATAATAATACATTTAACAAGTTAAAACATTAATTGCAATTTTACAGTAAAGAGCTGTACGCAGCTTGTTAAGGAATCTTAACAGAAAATTTTCATATATTTCTTAAAGAAAAAAAAGCACAAAAGTGCCTTTCAGTGCAAAGCTAGAAATCGGCTGTTTTCTGTCAATTATTAAGAATTGTGAAATTGAAAACAAACCAATTCTTCGGTTCTGCTTTATTTGGCCTGCTAAACTCTTTTTAAGCTCAGTATCAAAATTACCCATCCGCTTCTTGCTTTTTTTGCCGAATTTTGTTCGTTTTTTTCCATGTTTGCAACTGAAAAATAACTTTTATTTTTTTTAGCATATTACATTTTGTTTATGCTTACCTCTCCTGTCAAAATTCCTTTCAGAAAGAACGAAAAATTTGATATTCCTGCTCAAAGCCTGGGATGCCTAACTTAATTTACGTCAAAAAAAAGTAGTAAAAACAATACTACTTTTTTAAAAGGCTGCGGACTATCAACAGAAATTTTTTGACAGAAAAATTCCTTAAGCATTTCTGAAGCGTTTTTTTATATGAAGTTTTTGATTCCTTAGCAAGCTGCGTACAGGCCTTAATCCAGTAAATTTGCATTACATTTTTAACAGGGTAACATTCATCGTTAGTGGCAGCAAGCAATAATGATAGAGGTAACTTAAGGTCTAGTTAACGTACTAGCGTAACGTGGCAGCTGTTTTTTTGTTACATGAAAAGCATTGGGACGTTCCGGTTACGTTCAGTAATGTTATAAATGCTTTTCGTGTATTAATTACTCGCATATACATTATTTAGAGTATTTTGATATTTGCAAAACTTGCGATGTTACATGGTGTCTCGACTAGTTATATTTCATGGCAATCTTCAAGCCAATGGCTAGTGGAGACCACTAATATTCTTCATGTCATGACTTAAAAATCCAACTTTTTGCCATGACAGAAATTCTGCCATAAACCCTGCCATTAATTTGAAGTTTCATTCGATTTTGACGTTTAAGTATTTTAAAATGGCGCAACTTAAATTAAATAAAAGCCAAATTATTAATTTCATTAATATATATCGCGAATGCGTAGGAGGAAATTGGACACAAATTTAAGTGTTTCGCTTGAAAGACATTTTGGAAATGATATGTCTAGACATAATTTGCCCACTTCGCGTTTTGACGTTATTATGTTTCTCTGACTTGGACATAAACATTGCCATGAATTGTAGCTAGTCGAGGCTCTGTGTTATAAAAATCCCAGAATATTGATATTTATTATCAGCCCTGTTCTTGAAACGTTGTTATTTGAATAAGAATAAATTTAAAATAACATGAAATTGAATGTTTGGTTTCTTGAAAACACAAATTTTTTATTTTCGAAGTATTTTTCGAAATCATTTTTTTTATTGTCAAATGACATGAAACATATGGTTCAGAACCATATGTTATCTAGAAACCGAGGTGCCATATGGTTCTTTAGCCAGTTTCACAAAAAAACCTTAAGTAAATTTTGCATGTTTAAGTTTATAAAAAAAGTAATAAAAAACATTTTCTTTTAAAATAACATTTTACTTGTTAATTTAATTGTTTTTGTTCTTCAATTTCATTCAATTAAGAATGACTTCTCTTTTTGAAATAAGTTAGGCATCACCAAAGAAAATTCGACATTCAAATAAGTTGCAGTCATATGCAAAAAAAAAAAAAATAATAATTAGTAATAATTAGTGCATAAAGAATCTATGTTATAATTGAAAAAATTATAATGGAAAATAAGTTGTGCAAATAAAAAGTGTTCATTATAGTTATAGAACAACATCATCTCTAAAAGTGTGTTTTATCAACATCGACCAGTGATTACGAGTTTTTTTTAATCATCGGAAAATGTAGACGTTTTGAAATTTCTTTTTCATAAAAAAAATGTCTATTTTTTTAAAATAATGACAAGGATCAATAAAAAAAACATTTTAAAGTTTAAAACGAATTGTTTTTTTTTATCACTCAAGACCTGTTTAGTAGAAAAAAAGATCATTTGTTTTGATTTCACAAAGCCTTTTCTATGTGAATTAAAACAAGAAAAAATATTCTTATTGAAATCATAGAACAGCATAAAACTCGTAAATTGAAGAAATTTTTCATTTACGAGTTTTTTTTTTGTGATAGTGATTTCAAGAACAGAGGTGAATATATGTATGTATATGTAAATATTACACACAAAAAATACAACATCAAAATTTATTGTTGTGGTTTTCTTTAAATAAATTAATACATATTTTTTTTTTTTTGTAAATTTACATTGTTTTTTTTATTAACAACTAGGTATTATTAACTTTAGATGTTGGTGAATTTTTACTCCCCTTATATTAACACGTAGTGTCTGCTTGGCTGCTTGTCGACAAAATTTTGGATCGATTTTTAACCTCTTTACCGTGATCCAATCGATCTGAAACTATGCAGGCAGGCTCGTGGCGAGGCCAAAAATGATCTAACAAATTTTTTTAGTGATGCCAAAATAATGGAAACTTTTAAATTGTTCTACCAGAGTTGATAAAAAAATTTACAAAGAAAGGGAATATAATAAAAACTTGATTTTTTTTGGGTTAGTTTTTATTATATTATTACCACAATGACCACAAAAACAGCAAATCCAGCTATGACAAAAATACAACATTTAGAATAACAACGAGAACAATTCAGAAACATATTTTTAAATTTTTTTACTTTTTCAGTGATTTCTCGGGACCTATTAAACCGATTTTCTTGATTTTTCAAAAAGAAACCTTCTCATGATATTAGTGAATCAATACCACTAAAAACGAGCGCCTCAGCTATCCTATTGAGGTTGTGATCGTGACAAGAACAACATAGACAAATCGTATTTTTCAAGACTTTTTTTACTTCTTCATTCAATTCTCGGGACCTAATCAACCGATTTGGACGATTTTAAATAGCAAACTTGTCAGCATGATAATGAATCATTTTTTTATGCAAATGAACATCCTAGCTGCCCGATTGAAGTCGTCATCGTGATTTCCACAGACGGACATCGCTATATCAACACCGCTTGTTATAAGGATCACAAATATATATATTTTATGGGGTCCGGATTTTTTTTCTAATTATAATAAACGGAAGGACAAACTTATAAATATCCTCTGCACACTGGGGTGGCGGGTATAAATATAAAGATTTCGTGTGATGTAATAATAAATTTAGTAAATAAATAAATATTAAAACCTGAAAAGTTATATTTAAATTATGATACTAAACATTAAAATTTTATATATTTTTACTTAATGAGAAGCAAAAATGTATTGGAATAATAATTGTATGAATTTTTGTTTTACGTGGAGGAGGTATTAATTTTACATATTTAATCAAAACTAACCTAAAGTATTTTTCTTTGAATTAGTTAAAGATGATATAGAAAAATAAAAAATATAGAGATAAAATATAAAATATAAAAGGTAAAATAAAAAGAAAATGTATAACTCTAAGATAAAAATAATTTATACGAAAAATTGTTTGAAAATCGTTAATATTAAAAAAAAAATTGTTTGAAAATCGTTAATATATAAAAAAAAAAAAAAACTATATAAAGATTTGGTCTGATGTAATAACAAATTTAGTAAATAAATATTAAAGTCTGAAAAGTGATGTTTAAATTACGATACTAAACATTAAAATTGGCTATAATTTTACTTAATAAGAAGAAAAAACTATATTTGAATAACAATTGTATGAATTTTTTGTTCCTAAAAATTTATATCAACATGATATTAAAAGAAATATACAACTTCCTTAAATTATTCTCTAATATTGGATACGATGAATATAAAAATAAACTTATTAAAATACAAAATAATTGCTGATTCCTCCATATAATAAGAAAAAATATGTGGCATACTTTTAGACTGTTGAAAAAAAAACTTCATTTTGCATATTTAATCAAAAATTATCTAAATATTCATTCAATTAAACATAAACCAAACTTTATAGTAGAAAAAAATATAAACATATATATTATAAGTTGAAAATACCTAGCGCCACATATAAATTTTGGATTTGTGAATCTGTCAAAAGTCCAAAATATTTATCAACATTTAAACGAAAAAACATGTTATTGTGCATGAAAAATGCATGAAAAGATACTATTGTGAATGAAAGCTGTATGAAAAGGTTTGTGAGTTTGCTAACTAAAAACGACCGCAGCGCCATCTGCGCCACCACTAGCGGCGACAAATGGAAGCTCAACGACGCATATTTTTACAGGAAAAAAGTGGTCTAGAAGGTACATAAACATACTACTAAGGTAACCTGGATCTCCCCCGATAACGTCACCGAAAATCAAATCAACCAAATTGCCATTAGCGGAAAATGGAGAGGGTGGTTGCTTGCTAGATGTCCTAAACAAGCGTGGCGCCGACTGCGGAAGTGGCCATCACCTTTTAATTGACACAATTCGTTTAAAAGTAGCAGCCATCAGAAGAGTAGATAAAGCCCAAAGAAAGTATAACGTCGATAGATTGAAGAACCCAACAATCAAAAACAACTACATAAACTTTCTCAACGCCTCCCTTCAAACGATTCCAAATAAAACAGTGCCTAATTGGCTAACGCAGCTGAAGAACATATAGGCTATAAAGAAAATAAAAGAAAACAATGGATCTCTGACAATACTTGGAACCCCATATCCGAAAGAAGAGACACAAAGGGCTTATTGAACTCCGCTAGAACTCGTAACGAAAAACCAAATCTGCGCTCAATATATTTCACGTTAGACAAGAATGTCAAAAAAATTGCCCGACAAGATAAGCGTAAATGGTTTGATGATCTGGCCAAAGAAGCCGCAACAGCAGCCGCAACCCATAGAACAAAAGATTTATACAGAATTGCTAAAAAACTAACTCAAAAATCGTTTGATACTAACAAACCTACTTAAAACCAGTAATGGAGATTTAGCCACTTCCAAAAGGGAACAGATAGAGGTATGGGTAGAGCACTACTCCTCGCTGTTTGCGAACACGTCGAACACTGGTCACAACCTATGTGATTGCATTTAGTACTAGGGACGATATATCCACGGACTGCCCAGAAACTCCCGAAATTATGGATGCCATTGTGTCTCTGAAAAATAACAAAGCCCCTGGTCTAGATAATTTATCTCCTGAACTATTAAAAGTATCACCCAAAATTAGCGCTAAGTTTATTTATCACGTTATATAAAATCTTTGGGTAACAAAATCACTGTGCGTTGACTTAAAGGAAGGACTAAAGGAAGACCTGTCACAATTCAAATATTGGCATGGCATAACCCTTATCAATATCGCAAACAAGATAATCTCTCAAGTCATCAATGAAATACTATCTGTCGCATTCGATCCGCTTCTCCGCAATGACCATTGCATTGACCATGTCAACAGTTTACGGATCATAATTGAGCAATCTGTTGAGTGGAGGACGCCGCTCTACTTGATATTCATCGATTTTGAGAAAGCATTCAATACGCTTTCCCACTCAGCCATATGGAGTACGCTAGCATGCAAAAGCACCCTAACAAAAATAACTGATATTGTTAAAGCCCTATATCACAACGCAGACTGTCGAATTCTTCATGATGGCTGTATTAGCGATTCATTCACAATTAAAACTGGAGTGAGACAAGGCTGTGTTCTGTCGCCCCTACTTCTTAATATCGTCCTGGACATAATGTGAATAGCCACGTGTGAACAGAGTGGAATAAACTGGGGATTCAAGAGAAGGCTAGAAGATCTCGATTGTGCCGACAACATATGTCTACTATCCCACAACTTCAATGATATGCAGGCTAAGATCAATGCAGTACAAACTGAAGCAGCTAAGGCTAGTCTAAAAATAAATATTGCCAAAACTAAAGCAATGAGAATTAATGCTTCTAACAACAGAACATTCGCAATGGACGAGAAAAATCTTGAAAACGTATCAACGTTCTGCTATATCGGAAGTCTTCTGACTATAACAGGTGGTTCTGCAAGCGATGTAAGAAACCGAACAAAAGCTGGTAAACACTCATTGGGCATTTCAAACCCCATATGGAAATGGCGCTGGCTAGGGCATACTCTACGAAAGCCCGCTGAAGATGCCGCCAGACAAGCTATCGAATGGAACTCGCAAGGAAGCCATAGAAAATGAAGACCATCACACACCTGGCGACGGCAAATCGAAATTGAATTAGCCAACCATGACAAGAGCTGAAACGAAATAAAAACAATCGCATCGGACAAATCAGAATAGAATAAGTAAGTTATGGCCCTATGCTCCTTGCAGGATCTACGGGAGCTTATATATACATATATAACAAATACTGCCCTGCCCAAAACTCCAAGTGAACATGTTTTATTTTTCTATTGTGGCTTAACATACAGGAATTTAGCATATATGTATGTATATAGTTTTTAAGTATGAACAATGGTACAAAAATATTAAGTTTTTGTTTAAACATATTTTAAAAAAAAATGTCCAAATATAAAAAAAAAACTATTAACGATGATGAAAATGTTTCTATAGATGATTTATACAAGTTGAAATCATTAGAAAAACTCGAAATAAAAAATACAACATACGGCTTGTCCAAAATTATTGCTGATAAACATTCAAGTTTAACTCATTTTGTTATCGAATACTTAAAGCGTAGTTTTGACACTTAAGTATGATAAATCTACGGATATAAGAATAAATTAATTATTAGTTGATATTTTTCTTCTAGATTTCCAAGATTTCTGGATGGATTTACTTTGAAAATCCAAAATAGTATCTAAGGTTTCGTTTTCAACCAGTGGAAGTTATAAATGAGTGGAAGTTATAAACAATATGAAAAAGAATACATTTTTTAATGTTTTACGAGATGAATTGGATATTACATTGGACATTCTACTAAGTTTGAATGTATTTTATATTATACTTTAATATAAAAAATTATTATTTTCAAAATGTATGAATTATAATGAATATCTTGCAAAGTCATAATGTATGTAACTAAATAAAATTATTTAAAAGTAAAAATAGTTTACTAGAAAACTAACCACAACTTCACAACTAAATGAAGTTATATTTTAAATGCTGTTATCATAGTTGGCAGGTGCATCTAATTTGACCAAGCTCCATTACATTTGAACTAATCGTCATAATCACATTAAAGTTTGACTTCATATCATGATGTACATGTAAAGTATGGAATATGCCTAAGTTTTGTTTTTTCGCTCTCCTTTCATTATCGAATTGATTGAGGTTCAGGATAAGATCTGTAAAAAAAAAAACTAATTATCGCTAGTAGAAAAAAATAAAAAATTACAAAAAGCAAAACAAAAAATACATAACTTCGTATGAAATTGGGAAAATTCCGAATGAAATTGGGATTTTACATTTAAATTTGAGAAAAATCCGTATGAAATTGAGAATTTTTCATTTGAAATTGAGAAAATTACAAATGAAATTGAAAATTTTTTACATATGTCAATTTTTTTTTTTCAAATATCCCATTCCATATATAATCTCATTTCCTATAACCACAATCTCAATTGCAATTTAGTATTTTCATAAATTTTCAATAAAACTTTTAATAAATCTTCACCAAAAAAAAAAAACATTTGTTAATTTCTCAATTTCATTTGAATGTTCTCAATTTCAAATGATAAATTCTCATTATACCCTCCACTCCAGTGTGCAGAGGGTATATATAAGTTTGTCATTCCGTTTGTAATAATTAGAAAAAAAAAATCTGGACCCCATAAAATATATATATTTGTGATCCTTATAACAAGCGGGGTTGATATAGCGATGTCCGTCTGTCCGTCTGTCCGGCTGTCCGTCTGTCCGTCTGTGGAAATCACGATGACGGCTTCAATCGGGCAACTAGGTTGATCGTTGGTATAAAAAATAATTCGGTAACATCCTGAAAAGTTTGCTATTTAAAATCGTCCAAATCGGTTTATCTGGTCCCGAGAATTGAACGATGGAGTAAAAAAAGTCTTGAAAAAATATGATTTGACTATGTTGTTCTTGTCACGATAACGTTGTCAATAGGACAGTTAGGGCGCTTGTTGTTAGTGAGAATGATACACCAACATCACGAGAAGGTTTCTGTTTTTTAAATCGTGACAATAGGTTTCATAGGTGCCGAGAAATCACTGAAAAGGTAAAAAAATATGATGTTTTCCTATATTGTTATTCTAAATTTTGTATTTTGTCGCAGCTGTACTTGTTGTTTTTATGGTCGTTGTGGTAGTAATATAAAAATTCACCAATATCAACATTTTATGGTGTAATATTTAAGTTAATTAATTAATAAAAGAAACTATATAAAATCAATATCAATATTCTGCGATTTTTATAAGATCACAAAATATTACAAATTGATACATACAGACTACTGTTGCAAATATCAAAATACTATAAATAACATTCATATATTCTGTATATGTATTTTGATAATAAGCGCATATTAAAAATATTAAAATATAAATTATTTTATTTATACAAAATATTGCAATTTTTAGGGTTGCAAAAAATAGTATGATTTTAAGGGTTCTACTTTTAGTACATACTTGCATTCAAAAGTAGTATTGAAACCATAAAATTCTACCCTGTTAAAAATTGGTGTTTAAAAAAAATTTTTTTTCTCAGATGATAATAAATGTCAATAATATTTAATTATAATACATTTTTAAAATTTATTATTTAATGTTTGGCGCAGGCAAACGCCTTCCCGGACTACCGAGAATTTAATGCACGATTTATTCCGCATTAGGAATAATCGCGGAGCTCAGCTCAATCAAAGTGCAATGATTAAGCCTCGCTCTGGGAAACAAGTGTTCATGCTTCCCTTTGCACAAACGCCATTCCCAACTACCAAAAACTGTAGGCACGAGCTATCCACATCAGGAATAGTCGCGGGCTCAACTCAATCAAAGTGCAATGATTAAGCTTCGCCCTGGGAAGCATATATTCATTCATTTCTTAGCACAAACCGAACTTCTTATGGCACATTAAAAATAAACTAATTGAGAAGTACAATTCATCATTACGCTGTATTATAATACTATTTTCTTATTTTACTACTAGCTAGTAAACAAAGTGATCGTATCATTGTGAACGAAATAGAATTGAAATTGTGTGCAGATTTGTTTTACTTAAAAAACTGTTTCTACAGATAGTGAATAAAATCCCAGTAAACAATTTATGCAATAAGTGATCATGTGGAGTCTTTTTTGACTCCTCTGTGCTATTAAAACAGTCATAAATGCGCTCTTTTGCTGATTCCAAAATCTTCTTTTGTGGGGAGGAAATATTACCTTACCCCCGACTCATCTTGAGAACCTTTTTATCCAATTTTCCGATTAATTTCGACTTATTTTTGAGTCATATTTAATGTCATTTTTCTATAAATCACTTTTTAAGCGTAAGCAAAAATCATTTCTTAATCTTTTTCTAATACCGCATGTGATTAATCAGTTTTTAATCATCAAAAGTGCTCGAAGAAGACACAGTAAGATGATTTTTGTTAAAACAATCTTCGAAATGATTACTGGGATATCGTATATTTTTGTTTACACACACATATACATAATGGCACCAGTTAGCCGAACTCTCTCATGAAACACATAGATGACAGCGGCTACACGACTACAGCCTGTCAAAAATAAAATACACATGTTTATATGAAAACGATTATTTTGACACCAACACAGCTACACGACTACATGACCACTTTTGCTGCTGTAGTCAACGTAGGCTAATTTCTGTTTTTGTTGGCTACAAAATAAAAATAGTGTTGACAATATAACAAAATATGTAAAAGATATTAGTGCTATGAAATATTTTATTTTGTTGAAAAAATTAATCGCAAAATGAAATGCTATAATAATTCTATTAATAAGTAAATTTATTTATTTATTTTTACGTTATAATAATGCATTATAAATAAGTAATATATTTAAGACAATTTTATAAAGTTAAAAAAAATATATAATTGGCACTACTGAAATAAAAATGATTTTGTATAAAAACAGCTGTTTATGTTGTTGTTATATGTTGCTGTCATTTTCAAAAAAATTAAGTAGTTGACTACACGACTACAATTGTAGCCAGTAGCATTTGTATCCGTGTGTTTGTGTAGCCTCTGTCGTCTATGTGTTTCATGCATAAGTAACAATTTCATTTAAGGTGTGTTTACACTATGTGTATTTTCCATGTGTAAATTCAGTTTTACGATCCATACGTAATTCCGTGTGTGTGTCAAAATTGCCGTTTTACATACGATTCATAATTTTTGCGTTCAAACGTGCATATGTATTTCCGTATGACATAACCTCTAAATGTAAACAACAGCTGATTTAATTTGTGAATTTACAAAAAATTATTGTTAAAAATAAAGTTATATATTTTATATATTTTTTAATTGTTAATTAATATTAAACAATTTATTTTTCTCTCAATATTAATCTTTATAATTTACTCTGTTTTTCTTTCGCCACAAACAGTGTTGTATTTTCATATGTTTATCTTGCCAAAATAGAACCTGCTCTAATTGAAAAATTTACATATGTCTTGCAAAACGTGTTGTACATAAACAATATTTGAAAGGGTTCACACTATGTGTACAAATTACACGTGCTAAAAAAATACGAAAAACACGAGCAAAACACGTAGAGTGAACGCAGCTTTAGTCTTATGAAAGCTTTTGAACAAAGCAGATATACGTCGCATTGTTTTGTGAAATCTTACATTGTTTTTTAATACGTACCAGTGATGCCAGGAGATTTTTACAGAAATCTCTACGCTAATGAAAAAAAAATCCCTTTTTTTCCCTACACCCACTTTTTTCTCTCTACATTTTTCCTACACTACTTTTTTCAATTTTTCAAAAAAAAAAATTATTTTTAATTTGTTAATTTTCAATTTCAATAATGCAAAAATAACATAAAAACGAAAAAAATATCATAAAAAATAAGATAAGAATATCATTAGAATTACATAAAAACAATTTAAAAAAATCAACAGATATTATAAAAAAAATATTTTTACTATTCTGTATAATTCATCTTTTATATGGCTAGATGTGCATTTAAAATTTACACAATTAATTAAAATGGCTTGCAAATGGGATCTTATAACGTAAACAGAATTTTGGTTGTTGGTTTTAAAAGATATTTTTTTAAGACATTGGTTATTAGCATGTATACTTAGATCTGATTTATCGCAATTTAATATTTTTTCACAAGCCTTGCATCTGTATTTAAAGTCGTCATCTTTGACCTGTTCTATCCCATTAGCTTCTCGTCTCTCAACTAACTTGAGTAAAACCTTTGTTTTCTGTATTTCTTTGATGTGATTTCAGCATCATCGAAAAACGAATCGGACATTTTTCTAAAATCAATTATGTTTACATTTATAATATTTTAATATTCTTTTTATTTACAAACTTACTTAAGGTGCTATTACACGAAATGTTTTTTACATATGTACTGTCACTTTTTTTTATTCATATAAAATTCCTCATGTCTGTTAAAATTGTCTTTTACATACGATTCATAATTTTTGCTATCACACGTGCATATGCATTTCCGTATGACATAACCTCTAAATGTAAACAACAGCTGATTTAATTTGTGAATTTAAAAAAATTTATTGTTAAAAAAAAAGGTTATATATTCTTTTATTGTTAAATAATACTAAACAATTTATTTTTCTTTCAATATTAATCTTTAAAATTTACTCTGTTTTTCTTTCGCCACAAGCAGTGTTGTATTTTCATATATTTGTCATTCAAAAATAGAACCTGTTCTAATTGAAAAATGTACATGTGACTTTCTTCATGTATTGTACATAAACAATGTTTCATATGTATCACACGATGTGTACAACTTTTGTTGTGGGAAAATTTGACAGTACATATGTAAAAAAAACATCATGTAATAGCATCTTTAATATAATTGAAGAGATCTACAAAGATGGCGTACTTATGTATGTATTAAAAAAAATGCACAAAACAAGTAAAGGTGCTATTACACGAAATGTTTTTTACATATGTACTGTCACTTTTTTATCCATATGAAATTCCTCATGTCTGTCAAAATTGTCTTTTACATACCATTCATAATTTTTGCTATCACACGTGCATATGTACTTCCGTATGACATAACCTCTAAATGTAAACAACAGCTGATTTAATTTGTGAATTTAAAAAAATTTATTGTTAAAAAAAAAGTTATATATTTTTTAATTGTTAATTAATACTACACAATTTATTTTTCTTTCAATATTAATCTTTAAAATTTACTCTGTTTTTCTTTCGCCACAAGCAGTGTTGTATTTTCATATGTTTGTCATGCAAAAATAGAACCTGTTCTAATTGAAAAATGTACTTGTGACTTTCCTCATGTATTGTACATAAACAATGTTTCATATGTATCACACGATGTGTACAACTTTTGTTGTGGGAAAATTTGACAGTACATATGGAAAAAACACATCATGTAATAGCACCTTAAACTGCACAAAAGTATTTTTTACTTGTCATTCTTATTAAAGAAGCCACGTATTTACTATCTCCATATTATAGAGTTATTACCAGATTTAAAAAAGATAGATATTTTTAATTTTAAATTTTAAAATTGAAACGTATATAATATTAAGTTGTTAAAAAAAAATTTTCAAAAAATCCCTACAATTCGACAAAAGTAAGAAATCTTTTGCATTAAACACATAGACGCAAATCCATTTATCGATGCGTTACAAATGGAATGTCATAATAAGATCGAAAAAATAAAACTGATTAACGCTAGTGCTTTTAAAATATAAGACATGGTCAAGTATTCCGAAAAAGATCCGAAATTTAAAAATATATTTTGTATAATATCTTCTATTGACTTTAAAACTGTTAAACGTAAATGCTGAAAATTCAGAGTATTTGTTGTAATAAATTACTAAATTGACCAAATTGTTTCCATTTTCAAATATTTTATCTAAATTTGTTACAAATAGTGCAAGAAAACCTAGGTGGAGGGTATCAAAGATTCGGCATAGCCGAATTTTACACTCCTACTTGTTTTTAATTGAAATTTCCTCAATTTCAAATGAAAAATCTCAATTTCATTTGGAATTTTCCCAATTTCAAATGGAAAAATCTCAATTTCAATTGAAATTTTCTCAATTTCAAATTAATATTATTACTAGAGGACCCCTGCTGCTCCGCAGCATTATATTATATTATATTAATTTTTATAATATAATACCAAAATTTGCCAAGAGAAGTTAACGTACAGTAATGCCAAAATATGCCAAGATAAGTTAACGTCCAGTAAAAGTAAAGTTGATTCTCCACGCATAACTTTCCTCAAACCCAACGAATTTAAGCAGTTAATAGCTCAAAAGAAGGAGCTTGATCCACTGAGTGTTCTTAGAACTATGTCAACAGCCTACGTTAATTAGAACTCTAGTTATAGAGGTTTGAGGGAAGAAAAATATTGAAAAAAATCTTGAATGCAAAGTTTATTCATAAATTCTTTTAACATATAAGATTGCTTTAAACCAAATGAGTTTAATTTGGTAAAAAGTATGCTTATATAAGGGGGGTTTTATGTCAAGTGCACCAACTTTTGAAACCGATGTCTTCCGATCGGGATGAAATTTGCACCAAGATTAGTCCTATTGGATAGTAGTTTAGACACAATTTTTCAACAAGATCGGTCAAGATCTCTCTGAGTTAGAGGGGATCAAAATTTGACATTTTGGCCAAACAGGTGTTTTTCTCATCCATGTAACTTATTACCTATTGTTCTTAGAAAATTTTCTCCCAAATAGTTTAGATAGCTATTTCTTCAATATTTCGGAAAAAAATACTTAAAAAAAAAATTTTTAGACTTTTTTTCAAAAAGGGCATTTTTTTCTCATAAGAAAGCTTAGGATTTTTCCCTTAAGAGCTTTTTGGTCGCTTAGTGGGATGCGAATGGGATATCTATCAATATAAATGTTTTGTAACTCAAGACAACGGTTTTTCAATTTTTCACAAATGCACTATTTTGAATTTTTTCCTATTTGTGTGTAAAACCTTACAAATAAAACTTATACTGAGAAACTAGACAAACTAAACTTTCCGAAGGTATATAACATACCTAACTAAAATTTTATACCCTCGATACTGTAATACCCAGAATATGTTAACCTCAGGAAAAAAATCACTTTTTTTCTATAGAAATGTTGAAAAATTATTATTTTTTATTTATTTGTAATAATAATTAAATTGATATATAATAATAATAATATTAAAATTAAAAAGATAAATAATTTAATAAAATTTAATATTAATTACATTAGATCCATTTATATCATAACTAAGTAAGAAAATTATAGTCGGTCTAGACCGACTATACGATACCCTATACCATGCGTTTAGAAACCCTATCTCTTAGGCCCAACTAACTGGACATAGAAAATAAGCAAAAACCTAATTTGAGTGGGATTTTTATTAATTTTTTTGGCTGCAGATATGAAAAAGTTCATATCGGATGCTATATCTATATGGGGACTAGGTCCAAAAATGGACCGATCCTGATCATGTTTGGTAAAGTCTCTTGTATTTTGCAAAAATATATACAAACAAAATTTGAGAAGAATCAGTGCAATATTTTTGTTTTTTAATAGATTTAAGTGAAGATCGGGAAGCAGCTCTATATGGGGCCAAAGGGATCATTTTTGGACTACTCATTAATGGATGTAATGAACGCATACAAACCCAATTTGAGTAAGATCTATATGACAATTTGGATCTTATGGCAATTTATGTCGATTTCATAGGGGTAATTTGTATGGGGGCTAGGTCTGAACATGGACCGATTCTTACCAATTTCAATAGCGTTCATCCCATGGCCGATAAAAGCTTATATACCAAATTTCATCAAAATATATTCATATTTGCGATCTGCAGTTTGATTACAAGGTTTACATGGACACACAGACGGACGGACGGACGGACGGACATTGTTAAATCAATTCAGAAAGTGATTCTGATTCGATCGGTATAATTAAAGATGGGTCTAGGTCAAATATTTTTGGTTGTTACAAACAGCAGCACAAAGTCATTATACCCAAACCACATAGTGGTATAGGGTATAATTAAAAAGATAAATAATTTAATAAAATTTAATATTAATTACATTAGATCCATTTATATCATAACTATTTTTATACTTAATTTATTGTAGCTGATGAAGTATTTAAGTCTTTCATCCAGCTTTTTTGTCGCCTTTATTTACTGCGTTTTTTTTTTGTCAATCCTTTCTTGGCGTAACTAGGTTCAGCTGTTGATTCCGCTGCTGGTTTATTTGCTGGCTTTGGAAAGAAATCGCATTGAATAGAGGCAGAAAACTTTTTCAACTTGAGTCTTCCATCGACAAGCGGTATAAAAGCATGGTATTGAGCGGTGCCATCGATTGTTTCCGCAGCATCGAATCTACTCTTCAGTGTTTTCAATGTTTCCTGATGATCCTCTTTGCTACTAAAAACTATTTTAGTTTCTTTACAATAATTCTTTGCCCAATGGAATAAAGCAGTCGCATTAAGATGCGATCCTGATGAGAGCACTGGAGGCTATATTTCGCTGCACATCTTTTAAGGTCTGCTCCAATACCATCACATGCTCCTTTACCATGAGCAGTAGGATGAAAATGCCACTCAGCTGACATTCCAAAATCTTTTCATGAGCCATAAGATTTGCAAAGCAACTTTTGTTTTTAAAATGTTGACGAGCTCCGTCCGAAACGTAGTATACCTTCTTTACTGTAAATTTGGATTTTAGATATTTTAGTATTATCTTCTGGTACTCGTAAACTGCAACGGTATCATGTTTTAAATCGTCGAATATGATTGCCATACTTTTGTGTTCCAGTTTTTCATCTTTCATGTAGTAAATAACTACTGTGAATATAGTTGCTTGGTCGTTATTGAAGTGGAATGCTTGGCATCCTGAAGAACATATTTATAGTTTTCTGCGAAATCATATGAAATAACGAATTCACCAGACTTCAAATGTATCTTCAAATCCTTGAAGAATGACCATTGCTCTTTGACTAAAAAGTCATGGGTTCTCAAGTTTAGCAATCCTGTACACATTTCTTCCACAAAATCATTCACATTTAGAATGATTGTTTTCAATGTGCATCTGTCAGTCTGAATTCAAGAATCAAATTTGACCTTCTATATATATTCTCGATCTAAAGAGTTGATTAAATTTTCTTTGATTAATGTGGTTTCCGGGCAATTGGTACATTCACCTAAGTGGCAAGAAGTTGTTGCATTAGGACACATGGTCAATTTAAGGCAATCGCGGTAATCGTGTAAATCTTCTGGCGAATCATCTGTTAAATACTTTAAGTTGATTTCCTTCAACATCAGTTTAACATTTTCATGGTAAATGCAAACGCATTTGCCGCTGCTTCCTGCCAAAACGCAATGTTTTGGCCTCATTTGGGTAAAATTTGTGAAGTCAATTTTGACATCCGCGTGTTCAGATTTAAATGTTGCAAATAACTCCTTCAGGTTACAGAGAACCATTCTCTTCTGCATTTGAACTTTCTTGCCATCGATTCGTACAGACACATAGACTTTCAACCCTGGCATCAGGCGACTCATATTATCTCGCTAATAAAACTGGGTTACTAGAGTTTAAGTTTCGCACTCTAAAGTTTTACTGAAATCCGGTAATTCCTTCAACTTTCCGAGTTCTTTTCTGCATGATCCACAAATTAGGAACCGTTTTGACAGCGTAGGGAATTTTTTTAATATGCCGGCGGAAATATTTCGCACTTCTGATGATCTGTGATTCCTTTTGTTAAAGATATTAAAACAAAAAGAACCAATATTTTTTCAAGTTTAGCCTTTTTAGGAGCCGAAGACATTGTGAAGATTAATTATGTAAGAAATTATGTAAATAACACACGTCTAAACTTTAAGGCTGTTTCTAGAAAACTGATTTCCGAATGTATTCAGAATGTCAATAAATAGTTTTTTAATATCATATAGGTAGTAGATTTTAATGAATCAGTCTAAAAACTTTTATTACGGTCAAGAAGGGCTTAGTGTCGTTTAACCGCATGTTACATAATAAAAATAATAATGAAGTACATATTTTAACCAAATGTTGCCAATGATAATAAAAATAAACTATCTGTTATTTTTTACCTTTTCAACATATTAAAATAAACTACCTTTTAACTTCTACCTCTCCACCCACTTTTTAAAGTCAAGTGTCATAAAATAATAAATAAACTGGTATTTCGGAGAATGGCCATAATATATTTCCACCTGATACAAAAACTTGTATCTTGGGCACCTGATATTTTGACAATAAAAATCACATTCAATATTACATACGCTCAAAACCACCTATAGGATTAACAAAAAAAAGCCGCAATGAAAGGGGGTTTAACATATTCTGGGTATTATAGTATCGAGGGTATGAAATTTTAGTTAGGTATCTTACATACCTTCGGAAAGATTAATTTGTCTAGTTTTTCAGTATAAGTTTTATTTGTAAGGTTTAGGAAAAAATTCAAAATAGTGCATTTGTGAAAAATTGAAAAAGCGTTGTCTTGAGTTACAAAACATTTATTTTGATAGATATCCCACTCGCATCCCACTAAGCGACCAAAAAGCTCTTAATGGAAAAATCCTAAGCTTTCTTATGAGAAAAAAAAATGCCCTTTTTGAAAAAAAGTCTAAAAATTTTTTTTTAAGTATTTTTTTCCGAAATATTGAAGAAACAGCTATCTAAACTATTTGGGAGAAAATTTTCTAAGAACAATAGGTAATAAGTTACATGGATGAGAAAAAACACCTGTTTGGCCAAAATGTCAAATTTGATCCCCTCTAACTCAGAGAGATCTGGACCGATCTTGTTGAAAAATTGTGTTTAAACTACTATCCAATAGGACTAACCTTGGTGAAAATTTCATCCCGATCGGAAGACATCGGTTTCAAAAGTTGGTGCACTTGACATGAAACCCCCCATATATATAATTTTTTTTTTTTTGAATATTTATGCTAACTTTAATAACATATCTTGTGTGTAACACAGTGCAACGCGAAAAAATATAACCATATACGAACAGCACTACGTGATAAAAGATAAAAACAGACCCGTGTCTCCCAGTTTTGCCCCAAGTCATGCACTTTTTTAATGGCCCCCTAAGATTTGGGGCCTCGGTGTCATTTTTGCAAAAAAGTGATCATTTTCTCAGGCTCATATCTTACAAACCGTCCGGAATTTTGATTTACTCTCTGAGGCAAAGTTGCAGCTCTTGTCATAAAGAACAGAAATTGTGAATATATAAAATCAAAAAACTTCATCTTCAAGATCAAAATCACAAAAAACTTTAAAAAATTAGATTTTTTAAATCTTTTTTCCTCTGTTCAGGTGGCAAACCGTTCAAAATTCAAGGAAACAATCAACTACAAAAATGAACCTAAGATCTCAATAAACAACTCACGCGATCACGCACCGACCGCAGCAGCATATGCAAAGCAGTAAGCTCAGCACACGCATCAAGGGACGCAGCACACAATATAAAAGCGACACGACGCTCAAATCGAGGCATTACACAGCGCGACGTCAACGAGAGCTCAGTTGTGAAAGTTATAGAGAAAGTGCTACAGCATAATTCGCACACAACATTGGCAACTGACAATTTCAATAAGCAATGTGAAAAAATGGATTTATTTTGCTACGTTTGCGGTCATCAATCACATCAGAAAAAAAATTCTACAAGATTTCAAAAGGAAAATAATCTTTTAACTAGTGAATTCAATAGAGCATATACATAAGTTGTTTTTCGATGAAGTAGACTTGACCAGTGAAAATTACACACCTAATACAGTGTGACGCCAATGTTAAAACAATCTCATGGCATGGTTGAGTGGAGGCAAAGATAGTATGAAGTATTGTAAGCCGGTAAACTGGATTAATCGCGCAGGTGAGCATGATGCAACCAGTTGCTATGCATGCGTAAATTGCACATGTCGTCTAAATAGACATGCTGAGAAGAACAAATTTTTAAAAGCAACTGTAAGAGCCACACCTGAAAATTTTGTATCACCAAGACCGCCAACTCCAGATTGTAGGACAGAATTTACAGCAATGAGTAGAGCAAGTGGTGTTACTTATGAAGATCCATTTGATACCGATTATTATTTTTGTAATAGATAGCATAGTATCTCAATGTTGAAGTAAAGAAAAAACAAATAAAATTAAAAAATTTTCGGGAAATTTTTCACTTTTGCGGCTACCTAAGCGAAGTTCATATGTTCTAGGAATTTGTTTACTGATATCTTAGGTACATTTTTGTAGGTGCTTGTTTCCTTAAATTTTGAACGGTTTGCTACCTATGGACCTGAATAGGGGAAAAAAGCTAAAAACAAATCGAATTTTTTAAAGTTTTTTGCGATGTTGATCTTGAAGGTTAAGTTTTTTTGATTTTATGTGTTCCCAATTTTTGTTCTTTATGACAAGAGCTACAACTTTTCCTCAGAGAGTAAATCAAAATTCCGAACGGTTTGCAAGATATGATCCTGAGAAAATGATCACTTTTTTGCAAAAATGACACCGAGGCCCCAAATCTTTGGGGGCCCATTAAAAAAAGTGCATGACTTTGGATAAAACTGGGAGACACGGGTCTTTTTTTGGTCTTTTATCACGTAGTGGTGTCCGTACATGAACACAGAAAACAGATTCGTTGTGGCTATCGAATTTATTGCCAACTGAATTGCGATAATGCTAATAACCGAATTTCGGGTTCACTATGACTACAATTCTATTATCTTAACAGTAAATATTTTTTCATAATAAAAAATTTGCAGATGCTATTAAATTTCTGTTGATACAATCGAAAATACGGTTGTTCCACTTTAGAGCAATTCGGTTGGCGAATATTTTTTCTGTGTGTGGTTATATTTCCATGACTTAAAAAATTACACACAGTGTAATCAATTAGCAATAAGTAGTAAGTCAGTTTGAAGGATAAATGATCCGATTTTAATTACATCATTAGAAAAAGGATCTATTATTTAAACTACATCTAAGGAAATCGGAAATATTATTAATCATCACTGAAAGCAAGGGATATTAAAGGGTGGTGTACTTTTAATTGCTTTAATCAAATCCACAAAATCTATTATATCAAATATATGTAACGCACTTTTAACCAGAAAGACTTTTCTATTGTGTAATTGTTATTTACACTTGTGAATCGAAATACAAAAAAAAATTTATACTTATTTTGTCTTTTCAAATTGGCAACACTATTTTCATGCACTCTCATGTTATTGTTAGTGATATATTCAATTATTTTATGGATAATTTGTGAATTTGAAGAATTTCAAATGATATTAAAATAGTTACAAAGCCTAGATATAATTATAAAATGGAAATACATATTTTTTGGAGAGCTTTTGTAATTTTTGATTTTGAAAATAATCCAACACCCGCTGCACAGTGGTCGATTTGAAATATTTAGGCGGCCAAAAGTCTAAATCTTAAATACGTAGTAGGCACAAAATATTGACGTCTACGTATAGTAAACACTTCCGCGAATTACTCCCCACCCTTTTTTTCAACAACCATACGTCACCGCTTCCGTGCAGTTAGACGCAATTTGATCGTTGACTTGATACGTATTTCTATTTGGGTGCCCAAATTATATCAAATTTCGCAATACGCATGTATGTTTATTTTAAGTTGTGTAGTGAAGTGAAAGTGAAAGTGATTCCCATAGCTCAAGTAAGCTTCTATTAAATAAATAATAGTTTTAACTTTTATTTTTAACTTTCGTTATATTTTTCGGTAGTTGAACATACCCTCCTTTTCACATAAAAAATGTAATTTTTTTAATTTCAAAAGCAATTTTGTTATGGATCAGGATTCGTCCGGATCATATTTTTTTGTTTATTGAATACGTTACACATTCAGCTTTTCAATAAAAAAACAAGAGCCGCAGAATCCCGCTTATTCCTTAAAGACAGCAGTTCAAAGTATTTTGTTAAAAAAATTTAAAAAACCATTTTTTTAATTTTATGTTTTTCTTTTTTTTTTTTTTTTAGTTATGGAGATACCTAGTTCGTCGGGGGTAAAAATAGTGACCCGTAAGTGTATGTTTGAGCAAATGCAACTACAAAATTTGCCAAGTATGGATGAGAAATTGGAGTTTTTAGAAAACCACTTGCTAATGTCTTGCGGAGACACTGTGGAAAAAAAAGAGCCTTAAGCATAAATTTTCCTACAACAAACACGAATTTAAACAGAGATGGCTAAAAGCTCATAAAGTTGAAGAAGTTTTTATGAAAAACAACCAGAAGTGGCTGGAAGGCACTTTTGAAATACCAGTGCATTCGCTTAATCAACCAGGTCGTCCGAGCAAATCATTTTCGGATTCGAGTGAACGAAGCAAGAGAAGAAAAACTGGGGAAATTCGATCAAATGTTGATGGTAAAATGATTATACATGCCGCACAAGTCATATTGCAAACGAAGGGAAAAAGAAATGCCTCAAAAGTGCTCAAAGATATACGAAATTCACCAACAAAGGCTAGTAAATATAGAAAAGCCTATTCCAAGACCAATGAAACAATTGCTCCTTTGACCCCGTTCCAAGCACTCAAAATGTTCGTAGAAGCTGATCTAACAAGACGACAATATGAAATAATAAGGGCAACTAACCCAAAGCATTACCCTTGTTACGACCTTTTGTTGAAAGCAAAACAAGAATGCTACCCACCAAAGACGGCATTGAAAGTAACGGCTACCTGTGCAGAAATTAATTTACAATGCCTAATGGATCATACTATTCAACGATTATCAATCTACCTGGAAGAAGTGTTATCAACCCTTAACGAAATTGAAAGAAAGTCATTAACGATCATTTATAAATGTGGGTGTGACGGGTCACAACAAGCACGGTACGAACAAAAATTCTCGGAAGACGCCGAATCCGATGCTAATATATTTTTGAGTTCTTTTGTCCCACTTCAAATTATTTGTGGTAAAGAAAACAATAAAGTGTTGTGGCAAAATCCAACATCATCATCACCACGATTTTGCCGCCCCATCAGATTTCGGTATGTGAAAGAAACTACAGATGTAACAAAAGAGGAAATAAGTTATGTGCAAAATGAAATTAAGAACCACACTCCTACAAAAGTAAATATTGATGGAAAAGAATTTGCTTATAATCACATTTTAAAAATGACCATGATTGATGGCAAAGTTTGCAATGCTGTAACCAACACGACCTCAACTAGCCGATGCTATATATGTGGCGCCATTTCCAAAGAATTCAATAATTTAAGCAAAAAGAACGAGATAAGTCCCGATGCTCTTGAGTTATTTTTGAAAGCATTCTGCATTTGGCATATAAATTGCCCGTGAAGAAATATGGAAAGAAAAGGACCGAGGAAGAGAAAGCATTAGAAGAAGAAAGGAAAAAAGAAATCCAAGAAAGATTCCGCTTAGAAACTGGGCTGTTGGCGGACATGCCTAAAGCCAATTTTGGTAATACCAATGATGGCAATACGAGTAGGAGATTTTTTGAAAACACAGAATTAGCGGCGGACATAACAGGTATTAACCACGAATTAATACAAAGATTTAAAATCTTATTAGAGGCGATTTCAAGCGGACACAAAATAAATACAACAAAATTCGAAGAATATGCCTTCAACACCGCGCAAATGTATGTGGAATTATACGGATGGCATCCCATGACTCCAACAATGCATAAATTACTATTACATGGGGCGAGCATCATAGATAATGCACTGTTGCCAATCGGCCAATTGTCAGAGGAGGCTGCAGAAGCACGAAATAAACATTTTCGGTCATACAGACAGAATTTTTCAAGAAAATTTTCAAGGGAAGAATGCAACCGTGATATTTATCAAAGATTGCTTCTTACTTCAGATCCACTCGTAAGTTGTGAAAGATCGTTAAAGAAAACTTCACACAACATTTTTTCCAGTGAAGTTATAGAACTATTAGAACCTGCCGAGCCCCACAGACAATCAGGTATTGAGCACGAAGAAGTCGAGATAAAAACATATTTTAATAAGACAATTTAATGCATTTTTATTTATTTATGATTTATGAGAATAAAATGTGTTTTTATTATAAAATATATGATTTTCTTTTTTATTTTTTAAAATAAATAGATAGTTTTTTAAAATACAGTCTTTCGAAGCCATTAACGTCCAAAAATATTTTTGGCCGCCTAAATATTTCAAATCGACCACTGTGCGCTGTGTTTAAATTTCATATACATCAGTGTTTGCCTTCAATTGTTTTTATTTCTGTTACAAATTTAGTAATTTTTTTTTTTAAATAGGTGAGTTCAAAAAGAATTTAACTCTTCAAGTCCCACAGTGAAGGTAACAAAAATTTTGCTTTTCTTTTTGGCTGAAATAGCTAAGATATGTTTTATACAAAAGAAGAAAAATAAAATTGCTAAATAAACCTGCCCAATTTTTTTTAAGGGCGGTCACCTACAGGTGACACTGGGCACTGTGTAAAGTTAATGGTGTAAAAACCCCGTTTTTTCTCAATCTTTTCGTAGAAATAAAACATTAATTTTTTAATAATACATATTTATTTAAAAGAAAACATTAAAATTTATTTATTGTGGAAGCTGTACCAACATTTTATATGCAAACCGATATTACACTTAGCACACATTTTTGATGGCATTATCCACATCTTCGTTGAGAGCAGTCGACATGCAATTGATCATCCACAGTTCCCCCCTTCTTACCTCGATAAGCACTCTTAGCTCCATAGGAACACCACAAGCAGAATGTCGGATTGGAGGCTTGCCATATTTTTGCAGGTGTGTTGTTGCTACATTTCTGCGGAAATCGCCAATCCAATTATTTTCCAACTTTCTTTTGATAAGCCATGCATTTTGGCAAGCTGCATCTAAACCGAAAGCAAACAGAGCAAACCACCATTTTTTCCCTGGAGAGCTACCCTCATAGAGTCAACGTTTTCATCAAAACTATCTACTCCGCTCATGTACTTATTGTACATCCGTACGAGTGCTGGACAGTCAACTTGAATTTTTGCCCGTTTTTTATTTATAAATCCAACCCGGTCTACTTTTGTGATAGGATCCAATGCATGAAAGTTTGATACAATATTGACAATACTATTATCATGCCACTTAGCTGCAATAATTTCTTCAGAAAATTTATAACAAAGCTTATTCCTTGGTTCTTTTTATACCCTCCACTCCAGTGTGCAGAGGGTATATATAAGTTTGTCATTCCGTTTGTAATAATTAGAAAAAAAAATTTGGACCCCATAAAATATATATATTTGTGATCGTTATAACAACCGGAGTTGATATAGCAATGTCCGTCTGTCCGTCTGTCCGTCTGTGGAAATCACGATGACGGCATCAATCGGGCAGCTAGGGTGCTCGTTGGTATGAAAAATAATTCACTAACATCCTGAAAAGTTTGCTATTTAAAATCGTCCAAATCGGTCGGTTAGGGCCCGAGATTTGAATGAAGAACTAAAAAAAGTCTTGAAAAAATATAATTTTCTATGTTGTTCTTGTCACGATCACGCCCTCAATAGGATAGCTAAGGTGATCATTTTTAGTGAGAATGATTCTCCAAATTCATGGGAAAGTTTCCATTTCAAAAATCATTAAAATCGGTGGAACAGGTCCAGGGAAATCTCTGAAAAATTAAAAAAAAAAATGAAAAACATGATATTTCTATATTGTTCTTGTTGTTATTCTAAATGTTGCATTGTTTTCATAGCTGGACTTGTTGTTTTTGTGGTCGTTATGGTAATAATATAACAAAAACAAACCCTTTGTACATTTTTTTTATCAACTCTGGTAGAAAAATTTAAAAGTTTCCATTGTTTTGGCATCACTAAAAAAATATGTTAGATCATTTCTGTCATTGCCACGAGCCTGCCTGCAGATCGATTGGGTCACGGGAAAGTGGTTAAAATCGATCCAAAATTTTTTCGACAAGCAGACACGAGTTAATATAAAGGAGTAAAAATTCACCAACATCTAAAGCAAATAATGCTAAAATACCTAGTTGTTAATAAAATAAAAAACAATTGGGCAATTCACAATGGGTAATGTATCGTTGTATCTGTTGTATCGTGTATCACTTTACAATAGTGTAAAATTGTTGTTGGTAATTTTCACTGAAAAATCTGATACACGATCCAACTTCATTTGCTATGTTTAGTAAATGTTGTATATAATAACATATCAGTTCCAAGTGAATGCCAATTTTTATGAAAAAGAAAAAACAAATACATAGAATTTTATCAGCATAAATAATTATAAAATAAAATATGGCAAATAATGCAAATAACGCAAATCATCGATAAGTTTATTTATATAAAAATTAATGTTTATATTTTTTTAGTATGTATTTTCTCTTTCAGTACCAACCAAAACATTTAAGATTTTTTTTTCATTATAAATTAAAATGCAAGAGGTACGTAACTAAAACTCCAGGGTATATCTCACGACCAAAAAGCAAACACTGACAAGTGTTTTCTCTTATACAAAATAGCAGAAGCGACGAAGCGATCTTTCCTCGTTGGATCGAAAATTACTTAAGAAAGCGTTTTACAATATGAAAATACAACTGAGTGTTCACAACAAATGATTGTATTGTGTATTTCAATACAACATACAATATACAACACCTGTTGTGAATTGCCCAAATGTAAATTTAGCAAAAAAATTTATGTATTAATTTATTTAAAGAGAAAAACACAAACATAACGTTTGATGTTGTATTTTTTGTGTGTAATATTTAAATATACATACATACACATATTAAATAATACAAATAATATACATATATTATATATATGTATGTATGTATGTATGTATATTCATAGTAACTGCATGTTAGAAATAAATCGATTATTTTATTTACATAAAATTCTGCAGTATTTTGTTGTGGGGAAAATACATATCTTTTGCATTAACAGAGTGTCACTTCATTTTGCTCTGCGTGACTATGCCACAGTGGATGGCGCCATAATTTTTGTTTGTTCTAATTAGGTTTGCAATAGTTATTTCTATTTTAACATGAATGTTAATATTTTCAACTAGATATCATACAGAACAATGTTAAGAGTATACACGGGCTGGTCTTTTATTTCATACGTTTTTTCATTATTCTTTTACAAATATGAACATAAGTTTGGCATATTAACTTTTTGTTGTCTTTACAAAATAGAGTTACCCAGTTCGTCAATGAGTTTTTTGCTTACAAAACAGTTCTACATAGTTATATAGAAATATTATTCTGCTTTACCTATAAAATATCTGATTGCGATTACATCTAATTTTTAAAAATTGTTTATAATTAATAAAGCATTATTATTCACATAAATACAAAATTTCACTTTTTAAATTTTCCATTCAAATTTAAGAAAATATCAATTATAATAAAAACGGAAAATAAAATTTCCAATTATAAATTAGAAAATATTAATTGAATTTCAGAAAATCATATCAAAACGTCGGAAATAATAATTTTAAATTTAGAAATATGTTTACATTTAAAAATGTTTACATTTAAAAAAAATATTGCCTTCAGGAGATATTAATAACTTTTCAGTAACGCGATTCAGTAACTTCTTTTAACGATAGTCGAATCGTAAAAAAAAAAGAAAATTGCAAAATTATCAGTAAAATTTTTAAACGATAGTCGCTATTGTTAAAGTCAGCTGTTGTTGTTATCTAAACGACAACCATTTTTGTGTTGTTTATTCAATCGATAAAAACTTAAATTTTTAGGTTGAAATGTCGTCATACATAAATAAAAATCATGAAATAGTGAAAATATTTTGCTTTAATTAAAAAACTTTTTTATATAAATAAAAAAATTAAATAGCATATTCAATTCATTATTTCATTTTCAAATAAATAAACAGAAATATTAGTAAAAAAATAAAGATATTAAACATAAACATAAAATCATCCTGCCAAACACCAAGTAATTTATTTTTTTCTATTCTTCTTTGTGTTTTTCGCTTATTTTGACAGAGATGCCACTCCTTTACAATTTAAATAAATAGAAAAACAGATTTGTCGATATTAATTTAAATTCAATGAATTTAAGAAAACCTCAAATGATATTTAAGAATTGCTAAATAAAAATTGTTACATAAGTAAACGTAATTTTATGAGAATGTTATTTTTTATATATAAATTTTCACAATTTTTTTTTGGATGAAAATTTGAAGTTTTTCAGAAAATAAAGATAACATTAAATTATTTTATTTAAAATGTTTGGGACTTTTCGTTTTTTGCGTTTTTCATCCCTAATTTGATTATTTATTATTATAAATTTATTCTCTATGGTTTCAAAATATGGCAATATTTTAAAAAAAAGTTGAGAGAGCTTTTTTTTTTGGTTATTATTTTGTTACTCCATCCGACCTATATGGCCACAATGAAGAAATATTTGGCCAGTTAAAAGAAGCTATACAGCCATCTCCAATTAGCACGATTTAATGCATATAGCCACTCTACACAACCATTACCTTTGCAATGGAGGTTAGGGCGAGCTATTTAATTAGCAAAAACTAAATTAAACGAGAAGTTATGTCATATAACCGGAAACGCATGCATATAGGTATATAACCTAAATGCATGCCGATCAGCAACTACGATGACCACAAAGCAAACACCAAAATAAATCCGAAATAATAGAAAAGACGAAAACCAACCCAAAGAATTTTCTGAAATAATTTGGTATTAAGTTTAACAAATTGTTTACTTTTTCCAATATTTTGTTTACATTTATTATCAATACTCAAACCGAGGTGGAGGGTATCAAAGATTCGGCACAGCCGAATTTAACACTCTTACTTGTTTCATTTCTTTTGAGCTTGGCATATTGCAATTCTCCATACGGGTTTCCCTTATAGTACCAGTTGCCCCAACATTCTGCTCGCGTAAATATTTAAGTAATGGTAAACCGGTAAAAAATTATCGAAGTATAAATTATAAGGTCCCATATCTTGGGGCAATCTTGAGTGGAGCTCTAAAATGACAGCAGCTCCAAGGCCTAATTCAGGCCGCATCTTTAGACCTGATCCCGACGCACCCTGATATAGTTCACAATTCACTAAATAGCTGCAGACCAGAGCTTGTAACCGAACCTTATTGTTTTTCCGTGTATATGCTGTTTAGTACCATGTCTTCCAAAGTATGGTACTATAGTCTCATCTATGGAGATATGACAAGAACCAGTTCTTTTGAAATTTTCAGTGAAATTCACGTTTAGTTTCGTGAAATATTCCCGAACTTTAGCAAATTTGTCGTTGGACGGCAAAGACGTACTGTCTGCAAGATGGAGATATTGCTGAATTTCGAAAAACCTGTTTCGCCTCATACTAGATGCTACTAGGTCATCATGCGTGTCACTCTTTACTTCCCAAAACATTCTCATATACTTTGGCGTCAAATGTCCTGTAAGCAACAGTATTGCGAAGTAAACTCTAATTTCATCAACAGTCACATTCAGTGTATGATTTCTTTGTAAAGCATACAAATTACTCATATCAGCTATGATTTTCGCTATAAAGTAATTCAAAGCATTCCACGGCAGTCATCTCTTCCTGTAAGTTAGTAAAAGTTGCTTCGTCACAGTCTCCTTTGCCACAAGAATCAAATGAAATATTGTTGATAGTGCTTTCCCATTTTTTGATAGTGCTGTTGTTCTTCTTTTTCTTCTGTGCATATAGGCGCATTTTGCAGTACTACTTTAGACCGAAGCATGCGACCAGGAAGATGACTAATACTAGCTTAATTTTCATCACCACTGTCTTCATCAGTCACTTCGCCATCATCAGGTGGAAATAAAATAATATCACCTACGTCTTCACCGGAATTCAAGATATCGGCAATCTCATCTAATGTCACCTACAAGTGACACTTGGTATGGATTGCTATTTTTAGGAGAACCAATTTATTTTTTTTACTAACTTCATATTACATAATTAAAGTGAATATTTCACAATTATAAAGAATAAATACATTTTTAATTCTTACCCTTTTGGCATTTTTAGAAAAAATTTTATATCACATGATACACGAGTATGTAAAAATCAAAACCACTGCATACAAATTTTTAAAAATCCCCTACTTTAAATAATGCCAGCGTTGCCAAAATAATATCAGATACACAACAGGGCGTTGTCTGTATATTATTAATATTTATATTATTCAGTGATGTCTGTATTTATGTTTAAAAATTCCGTTAATCTTTGTAACCTGTAGGTGACACTGGGAATCGAAGAGTTAAAATATATATATTCATCTTAGCATGTTAAGAAGAAAATTTTTGACAAAAAATATTTAATAAGTTTGTGTTGTAACTATCAATAATTCTTTACACAGGCACACCTCTTATACTAAATTGACTTTAAAATACATTCGACCGTCCGAGTGTCAGTAAACGTAAACCTAGTACGCAAGCTAAAGGTCGCCATTATACAAATAAATATTTATGTAGATGCAATTTGGTATATAAGCTTTTATCGCGTATAATTTTTGTCTGTGTAGAGCAACTTTAATTTCTTACCTGATTTTATATTTTTTTTGGTTTTTTTATTAAATGTATCCTTAAATTAACATATTAGTAGCTAATTCAGATAAAAATATTTTAAAATTTTCTTTTTTTTAATACTGGAAATTTTAATATTTGGAAATTTTTAGTCAAGATTTATTTGATTTTTTTTAATTTATTATAATATTGTAATACATTCTTTCAATACACAGTACAACGCATGATTTCGGGACTCAATTTTGATAATTTTGTGTGAAAGTAGCCTAAAAAATAAGAACTTCTGTATCATTCGTTTGGTCATGTTACATCAACAAATAATTTTAATATTTTTTTGAAGTTAGTAAGTATCGTATAGGGGAATTTGTCACGTTTTAGGCTCTTTTGTTTGGCATAACTCGAGAACCACTACTCGGATTTCGCTGAAACAATTTTTGAAAAATCAAGAATTACAATTACTTTCATCTGTTTATACAACGTTTCGCTACATAAGCAACAGTTTCGCAGTTATAAATAAATGTATGAAGAAAAAAAAAATATTTTTTGCCTAAAATTTTTTTTTTTTAATTCATAAAAAATCCAAAACGGTCAAAAGTGCCAAGTCCTATTACTTTTGCGTAAAGTCACATAACCTATGAACAAAATGAGACATAAATCATGAAAATCGATGAACGCGTTTCGCTTTTATTCACAATTAAGTGAAGGTATGAATTTCAAAAAATTGCTCGAGATATGCACAAAATTCTTTGGAGAAAACATTGATGACTTTTTTTATGATTTTCAGAATTAAAACAAAAATGTAATAAACAAAAGGTTATTTGATTTTTATGATTGCGGTAGCAAAGTAATAAACGCTAATAAATGTGCGTGGACAAAAATGAAAAAAGGAAAGTGCACTTTTTAAATTAATTGGGGTTTTCCGTTAGTTACCTGAATAATTTTTTTACGGAAATTACGGAAATTTGCGCCCATTCATAAGTACCTGTCAGTAAAATATTGAAATATACGTAGTATTTATAGGTGTTCATTGATCGGTTTTTGTCATTCAACAATTGCCGACGAACACGAACAAATAACAAGCTATTTTTTCCGGTTTTTTAAAAGTGAATAACAACAAAACATATAATATATTTCAATATGGAAAATAACAATTGCCCAAAATTGGATGATTTTTGTTACGTTTGTGGTCATATCGTCCTAAAAATAGACCAAAAGGGTCGAAAAAACTTGTTTAGTGAGGAATTCAAAACAGCGTATTGTCATTATTTTGATGAAGCAGATTTAAGTGGTGCAAATTTTACGCCGAACACAGTGTGCAAAAATTGTTATAATACCCTTATAATGTGGATACATGGAAAAGGTGGAGAGTTTTCTTTTATGAAGCCAGTAATTTGGGTGGAAGACCTAGGTGGACATAATAAATCCAGGTGCTACGCATGCATAAATTCTCGTCATGGATTAAACAGAAAACAATTGAAAACAAAAGTATACATTGCTGCTTTTACTGCCACACTTCCAGTTAAACGCGCTGCTGATATCGATACACCTAAACCTCCGAGTCTGGATACTGTGTCCCTGCCAGCCGAAACCGTTTTCACCAATCCGACCAATGTAAATGATGCAGATTGGACACCCGATATTGAAAAAAATGCACCACAACCGCTAACACAAATCGAAATGGATTACATTGTTGCCAAGATGGGACTATCACAACAAAAATCCCAAATGTTGACATCATTTTTGAAGAGCAGAAAACTCACACAGCAAAATATCAGCGCAACATCATACCGAAAACGCCAAGCTGAATTTCAGAAATTTTATTCCCTTGACGAAGCAAATACGTTCACTTACTGCCATGATATCCCAGTTTTAGTGAAAAAATTGGGAATGGATTATATTGCTGCCGACTGGCGTTTATTCATCGATGGTTCAGTTTCAAGTTTGAAGGCTGTGCTGTTGCACAAAACAAACAAAAAACCGTCCATTCCATTGGGATTCAGCACAACTATGAAGGAAACGTATGAAACATTGGGCGAAATTTTGGAGAAAATCAAGTACAATGTACACAAATGGAAGATTTGTTGTGATCTAAAGGTTGTCAACATAATACAAGGCATTATATTAAAGGGTGATTTTCCAAAATACTTCTGCTTCCTTTGTAATTGGGATTCGCGATATGCAGAGAATCAATATCAATGTAAAGATTGGGAAGCAAGAACTCCCGAGCTGGAGAAACAATTAAAATTACGTAATGAACCTTTGATAAAGGATCTAGCTGATATTTTGTTGCCATCGCTCCACATGAAATTAGGAATAGCTGGGAAATTCGTCGAAGTGGTAGTCAAAGATATTTATGACGCCTATGACTGTTTGAAATCCATCTTTCCAAAACTCAGTGAAGCTAAAATTAGAAAAGGTACGTATCGTTGTCTGTATTTAAATATTATCATATCTAAATTTGTTCCCTTCGATAAATTCGCATTACCAATAATTTTTTCGAAAATGTTTTTTTTTATATTTCAAACAGGTACTCTAAATGGACCGGATATACGAAAGTTAATGAAAAGCGAATCTTTCACAAATATGCTTTCGAACCATTATAACCACCTATGTGCATGGGACGCATTGAAACAAGTCATCGAAGGCGTTTTAGGAAAGAACCGTGTACAGCGAGATGACATACAGACACGAGTGGACAACTTGCTGATTTATTTTGAGAAAATCAATGCATCCATGACGTTAAAATTACATTTCATGCATTTCCACCTTGATACATTTTTGGCACAATTACCTCAGGAATCGGACGAACAAGGAGAGAGGTTCCACCAGGTGACCATGCCAATGGAAAAGCGATTCAAAGGCAAAAAATTGGATGCATTGCTTGCGGAGGTTTGTTGGTGGAGTTCTAAAATTATGCAGTTTGAAGATGAAAGCACCGAAGATGAAGATGACACTGAAATTGGTGGACACACTGAACAAAACATGCCCTTGAATATTATGTCTAACTCGGATGATGATGCAGACTCAGAACACGAATATGAACAACCTACGAAGAAACCAAGGTCATCAGAACCACAAGCGTCAACTTCAACGAGGATGGATAGTGACAATAATTGAAAATGTTCTAAATTTTGTTTCCATGCACAGATAACATATAAAAATCACATATTTTCTGTGTAAGAATAGCTGTAATATGAATCGGAATGTTTTTTTCATGCAAAATAAAGTTTACAAAAAAAAAAAAAAAAAAAAAATTTTTGGCAAAAAATATTTTTTTTTTCTTCATACATTTATTTATAACTGCGAAACTGTTGCTTATGTAGCGAAACGTTATATAAACAGATGAAAGTAATTGTAATTCTTGATTTTTCGAGTTATGCCAAACAAAAGAGCCTAAAACGTGACAAATTCCCCTATACGATACTTACTAACTTCAAAAAAATATTAAAATTGTTGATGTAACATGACCAAACGAATGATACAGAAGTTCTTATTTTTTAGGCTACTTTCACATAAAATTATCAAAATTGAGTCCCGAATCAATAAGCTTAAAAATGTTGTACTGTGATATACAAACATACAATCATACATATTGTAAACCTAACTCAATCGTCACCATAAACATAAATACGTACTTATGTACTTGTGAATCATTGATTTGGGTTTACATCTGACCATCTGTTCACGAGTACTCTACACCTCACCGTTCAAGAAAATCATACAATTTTATTTATAAACTTGGATGATTTTCAATACAATTTTAATAATAAACTTGGATAATTTTTAACAATATAATCGGTGCATAGTGTAAAGAAATATAAAATAAACATAATAAGTATTATATATATTTTTTTAATGTTTATCTTAAAATAATTAGTTATAATTTCTGTAAAAATGGTATTTGTATATTTTAATTATTAAATTATCTTATAATGGTTCTAATTAATAATCTTTCAATATTGTTGTATTTCTTTGCGCCTTTAGGAACAAACGTAAAGAAATGTAATTATTATAAGTTCTCATAATATGAGAAATTATAATTTATATGTGGGCGAGTAAAAAATAGAGAAAAAAAAAAGGAACAAAAGGAATAAGTTCAATTCGTATAAAAGTGATTTTATTTTGATGCCCACCGTTCCATTTTTAAAGATGTAAGAAACTGTAATTTACAATTCATTTGCCATAAAGGCTTATGTTTCATCAAATGAATATCGAAAGCTTTAATATAAAATTATCTTAACCGTACGATGCATACCCAACTTTTTCTTCGAGAACACACACTCGGGATACGTTTGTACCTACTAGCAAACGTATATTTATATTTTACAAATGTTTTAGTTTTTGTTTCATGCAAATATTATACCTGGTTCAAGAGATTTAGGCAAAAAAGTTCACGGGCATGGGATAAATGTTGTTTTCCATATTTCTGATGAATACAAAACAAAATTTTTAGTTTTTGTTTGTTAAATGTGTAGTCTAACATGAAACAAGCATTTCAACGTTTAAAGCGTTCAAATATTCTATACCTGGTTCAAAAGATATAAGCAAAAGAGTGCATGCAGGCAACAATTATGTAGGAACCAAATTCAAGTGAAAACCCAGTTTTTGTAGTATTTGGATTTTCCAAAGAATGTTTTTGCAACATTTGGCTATCCCATGTCCGTGACATTTTTTGCCTATGTCTCTTGAACCTGGTAGAATATTTGCAAAAAAATTAAATTCGTCCATTTAAACATTAGAAAAAGCCAATATAAGCTAGTCGGTATAAACGTAACCCGGGTGTGTGTTTACGCAGGTGTCGACTTTGGAAACTCGTAGCTCCTGAGCCACTGATCCGAATTTGATCAAATAACCTTTAAAAGATTAGAAATTACTTATATTTCCCAAGTTAAGCCGTTCTTGAGATACAGTGTTTTGTCCACAAGAATAAATATAATATAAAAATTTATCTTACACATACATACACACAAACACAGATAATAATAATTACTGTTTAAGGGTAACGCTTAAACAAAAAACACGGTTCTTTTTTAATTTGTAAATTTCTAAAATTTTAGTTCTTTATTTCAATTTATTACAACTTTTGTTTGTTGTTCTTAGTTTTAGGTCTATGTTATATTAAAATTGTTACTTTTAATATTTGTTTAAATTTTAATTTGTTTTCAAATGTTTTTGTTTCTATATAAATATTTTAATGTATTTGGTTTTTTATTTTATTTAATGTCACTGTTCATTATAAAAATTTATCTTCACTGATCAAAGTTTTAAATTACTTGTGTGATGTTCAAAGGTTTTAAGTAGTGTGTCTTATATTAAAATATGTACAACTTATTAAGTGAACAAACATGATAAAAAAAAGAGAGCAATTATCTTTTGGATTAGTGATGGGTGAAAACAGTGACGGCAAATTTGAATGAAGTTGGGACATCTCTAAACATTCTCCCCCCCCCCCCCCATTAGATGGTGCATTACCATACATTTGTTGTGGGTCCAGAAAATATATAACCCAGAGCAGTTTTTCAGTGCAGACACGACAGCCATATTCATTTTGATAATTCTTGAGACGATGTGATCTGGTTAAACAAGTTGTGCAATAATTCTTCGTAACAACGGTCTTGTATCGCTGATAGCCGTTACTGTGTAGAAACTTTGGACAGCTTTTTTTGAGCGTGGTCAGAATCACAAGTGGCACAACAAAAATGCCACCTTGGTCGTCTATGAGGATTTTTGGTTGTCATGTCTGGAATTATACGAAAAAGAAGTGATTAGAATTTCAATAGATAATAAATGAGATAATGGATTCAAAATAACATCACGATTTTTGTGATGGGTCGTGTGCAGGTCCCATTAGCAGTTCGTATATCGACAACTCTAGTGTTTTGGTCATCTCCTGGGTAAGTTTTAGTTATTCGACCCAATTTCCATTGATTGGGTGGCAAGTTGTTGTCTTTGATGACTACGAGATCGTTGACCTTGACATTTTCTTTTGGATATTTCCATTTATATCTGCGATGTAGCTCTGCGCGATATTCAGATTTCCATCTTTGGCAAAATGAATGGTAGATTATTCGAAGGCGCTTCCAGCGGTTTGCAAGGGTCAGATTTTCATTTGACGAATCTGGTTCAGCTGGAGCCATGAGCGGGGTGCCAATAACAAAGTGTTCTGGGGTCAATGGGGTCAAATCGTTAGGGTCATCGCTAGCAGGACTTAAGGGTCTAGAATTGAGGCAAGATTCGATTCGGGTCAAAATAGTAGACAGCTCTTCAAATGTGAGTTTCATATTTATTTTTATTATTATTTATTTTTTCATAAATGGGTTTTGAATGATTTTACGCCGGCCTCCCAGAGTCCGCACATATGTGGGGCACCAGGAGGTATGAAATTCCAATTAATGTTTTGATGACTGTAGTGATGAATCAATTGATTTTGAAGGGTCTTGATTAATTCAATTCTATCCTTTTTGATGAGTTCTGCAGCTCCGACGAAATTTGTTCCATTATCGGAATAAATATTGGCTGGACAACCACGTCTGCCAATAAAGCGGGAAAATGCGGCTAGAAAGGCGTGGGCCGACAAGTCACTGGCTGCTTCTAGATGAACAGCTTTAGTTGTGAAGCATACAAAAATGCAAACATACCTTTGGTGATGAGGCATGCTCGGCCAGTAAAATTTCGAATGTCGAAGGGTCCAGCATAATCTACGCCCACAGTTTCGAATGGTATTGAAAGTGTAGTTCGTTCGGGCGGTAAAGATGCCATAATTTGATTTTGTGTCTGTTTTTTATATAAAACACACGTTTTCCAATTGTTGATGACGTTTTTGACTAGGGGTCCTAATCTAAATATCCAATATTCTGTTCGAAGAATTCGAATCATGAGTTGATTTCCGCCATGCAAAGTTATTTTGTGTGTAAATTCGGTAATCAGTCGGGTCAATTTTGGATCGTAAGGGAGCAATATTGGATGTCGCTCATTATATGTTAATGCTGGTGATTGAACGAGACGACCATTGGCTCGGATAATACCCATTTGATCCATGAATGGATTTAAAGTCAAAAGTTTGCTAGTATTGGAGATTTTAGCCTTGAGTTTTAAATTTCGATATTCATCAGGAAAACTTTGTTGTTGGGTCAATATGATGAGGCGATTTTTGACCGACATTATTTCGTCTCCTGTTACTTCGGTTGATGAGATTCTGAGATGGGTCCTTGATGCTCCAGTGTTTCTCCAGAATCGTAAAGCGTACGCAATTACTCGATATGCGCGGGATAATGATGAAAAGCGATTTAAAAGGTCTTCATGAGTTATAGTTGTGAAGACTTTAATAGGTTTCGCTTCAATAGTTGTGTCATACGGAGATATTGGTATTGGCCATTGATTTTTTTGGTAATTTTAACAAGAGGGTCCAAACTACCACAAGTTATTAGTTTGAAGTTCCTCTGGTGTCAGCCTCTGCTTGCGACGTCTGCAGGGTTTTCCTTGGATTCGACATGTTGCCAGTTTTGAATTCCAACCTTTTGTACAATTTCTGAAACTCGATTTCCCACAAAGGTATTCTAGGTACATGGGGGTTTCTTTAACCAGGATAACACAATTGTCGAGTCTGTCCAAAAATATGTCTTCAAATTGGGGATCTGTAGATTGGGTAGAATCCCCATAGCCAAATTTGCTAATAAGACAAATCCACACAGTTCTAACATTGGAAGAAATACTTTTTTGAGAGGGGCAACTCGAGTCTTTGAGGCTAAAAGAAATAAGTGTACATTGTCGATATCAACTTCAATTCGGGGCGTCGCTAAATCCGTGAATTTCTATTTCACAGGAGGGGCTATAATTAATCCAACGGGGTATTTTGATAATACTAGTGGAAGGACAATTTTTGACGAATTTTTGCCACTTTATATATGCAAGGGGTTTTAATATGTCATCCCAATCTATTTTGTCTAGCCATATTTGTTGCATGATTAATTTGGCATCTACAATAATTGAGGCTAGCCATCCGCAAGGGTCAAAGAATTTAGCTATTGTAGATAATACTTCGCGTTTTGTAAAAGTTTGTTTTAATTCGACATCTAGAGCTGTAAAGGTGAATGAGTCTGATGAAATATTCCATTTTATCCCGAGCGTTTTTGTTCCAAAATTTTCAGATAAGTTGAGCCAATCTACTGGTAAAAGTGTTTGGGTTGGTAAATCCTGGATAACTCGTGGGTCGTTGGAAGTCCATTTCATTAGATCAAAACCTGCTGATTTTAGAACGGTGGTTAGCTCTTTTCTGGATCCGATGGCATCTGACAAGGTGTGACCGTCAGCTAGAACGTCATCCACATACATGTTTTGTTGTAAAATTTTTGAAGCTAGAGGGTGTGTCGATTTTATATCTTCAGCGAGTTGTAGAAGGGTTCTGATGGCCAGGAACGGGGCACAATTGACTCCGAAAGTGACTGTGAGGAGCTCAAAATATTCGATAGGGTCATTTTCGGATTTTCGGAACAGGATTCGCTGATAATTCGTTTGAGTTGGGTCAATTAGTATTTGCCGGTATATTTTTGTGACATCGGCATTAAATACGTAACGGAAAAATCTCCATTTTGATATCAGTAGAACAAGATCTTGCTGAAGAATGGGTCCTGGATATAAAATGTCATTAAGATATAAAATGTCATTTGACGTCGGGCTGGAGGCATTAAAGACCACTCTAAGTTTTGTGATCAACCTGTCTGGTTTTATTACTGCGTGATGCGACAGGTAATAATTTGGGGCCTTATTTATATCCGAGGGAGAGGTTTTTCTCATATGTCCCAACTCAAGGTATTCTAATATGACCTGATTGTATTGTTCTTTGAGGTCGGGTTTTTGTTTTAGCATGCGCTCCATTCTCAAATACTGGGTCATGGCTACGTTGCGAGAAAAGCCGATTTCGTCTCCTTTTTTAAAGGGCAGCGTAACAATATACCTTCCCACGTTGTTTCTACGCGTTGTAGATTTGAAATTGTTTTCACAAAATGTGTCCTCTTCTGACCTCAAAATTTGTTTTGGGGTTTCCTCCACCTCCCAAAAGCGTGTGAGGATTTGGTCATGGGACGGTCCATTATAGAGTGAGATTGTGGTTAAATTTTTAGTCGTTTTTTTGATTGGTCCCCCCACAATCCAGCCAAAAACCGTTTTTGTGCCAAAAGGGATCCAATTGATTTCATAGCTGTCTCCATGCAATAAATAGAGGGTCCTAAATCGAGGCCAATTAGATGGTCGACAGGACGACTTACGAAAAAGTGAGGGTCTGCAAGTTCTAATTTAGCAGTTTCACTTAAGTGATGTAAATCCAGCGTTTGTGGCGGTAAATTAGAAGGAAGGGTCTTGAGTACTGGCGCAAACACTTCTAATTTGAAACTAGGGTCCGCCCGGGAGCAAAGGTTGAATAAACAGGCTTAGTTGTCAGCTTTAAGCGATTTTTTAGCTTGTCCGATATGAAGGTTGATTGAGATCCAGGGTCGATGATAGCTCTTGCCTCGAATCTCTGTCCTTTCGATTTGGACGATGGCAGTGAACAGCAAAGTTTCTCGATCCAATGCGTTTGGTGGGGATCGTTTGTCTTTCTGTAGGGTCAAGGATGTGAGACTAGGAATATTTGATCTAGGAGTGGACTGTATATTGGATGCTCGTGCTGCGGCGCTCGTACTGGGTCGGTTTACTTGTTGATTCTGATGCAGATTGAAAGATTGGGACTCAGTTGCCTTGTGCAACAATGTGTTATGTCTTTGTTTACACAACCTGCAGCTAAATTTACTGGGACATTCCCTGACACTGTGATCGACAGATAGACAATTATAACATGAATTTGTGACTTTTACTACGTGAATACGGTAGTTAACATTTTTTTCTAAAAATTTGGGGAAAGTTCGAAGGTAATGTGACTCTTTGCAATGTTGACATGTAGTGACCTTATGTTGAAAACTATTATTCAGCTTAGAGGCAAAATTATTTTTGGGTCGGTTTTCAGATTGTGACAAATTTGTATGAAAGGAGTGGACACGTTTTTCTCTGGGAGCAAATTTTAAATTTTCGGGTTTGGGCTGACTAAATTTATCCTTTGAAGATTTTATATTTCCAACTGATTCTAAAGTTTTGAATTTATGGGTCAAAAATTTGTCGAATTCATTCCACCGTGGAACCTCTGCGCAATCTTCTCGGGAATTTTCAAACTGTTGCACAAGTGATCTGGGAAGCTTTTGTGAACAAATAAATATTAGGAATGATTCCCACGTTGTTGTGTCAATGCCTAATGTGTCTAGAGATTGCCGGGAATCATTAATTGTCCTTTGTAATTTTTTGATTGAAGCACCAGAGTCAATAGAGGCGTGTGGTAAATCTAAAATAATTTTGTACTGTTCATTTCCCTGCATCCATTTATTTTCGTAGCGGTCTACCAAATTTTTCCAGGCTAGAATAAATCCATCGTTGGTTAAAGGGACGTGAGAAATTATATCCCTGGCTTCACCTCCTGTTTTTTGTTTTAAATGAGTTTTTCAACATTGCTAACCCAGGAATTATTTATATAGATGGCTGTGAAAATATCCCGAAAACTGGGCCATAATTTATAATCCCCAAAAAGGTGTCTGTATCGCAGGGTAGCAACCTTATGAATGAAGCCTCAGTATCTGGCGTTCTGGTTTTTCAAAGGTGGGTGTTGAATATGCATGAATTTCAGCGTTTTTTGAGGACAGACAATTTTTATATACAGATAGGGTCTTACGATATCGGTCCCGTAATTTTGTTTTGTCAATGGGTTTATCTTTCTCCTCGTCTGAATACCTACACTCCTCATATGAACGCTTGACTTGGGTCCAAAGCGATTCCAATTCCACACGAAGAATTTCCAACGCATGGCAATTGTTGTCGATTAGAGCTTCATTTTGTGAACTTTCAAAATCGAATAAGTCATTTGTACAGTTAACGGATTTGTTTAATGACATTTTGTAAACAATTTTTATTTAATATTTATGAATTTAAATAATTGGGTTAAACAAATTTGCCTGCTAGCGATAAAAATATTAGAGTCGTAAATATTGAGTCAAAATGCGTGATATTTTTCAAAAAAAATTGTTCGGGATTTTAGTTGCAAAAAACAGCATAAATTAACAAAGAGTTTTTTGAGTCTTTTGATGTATAAATTACACAAGATGTTTAAAACCAGATTTTATTATTGGTCACGTTTGTCATAAGCTATACACACAAACAAGTATAGAGAGTGAGGTCCCTGCTTTTACACTGACGTTTTGTTATGCATAAAAAAAAAATTCTCTGAAAATTTTCGAGATAATTTAAAATTTGTGAATCCTTTAGATAAAAATTTCAAAATATAAAACTAAAAATCCTTATAAAATTTTTTACAGTATTTGTGAAAACAGAATTTTAAAACTAATTTTATAGTTGTATTTATTCGACCTTTCAAATTGTTAATAAAACTTCATATGTTGAGCTCGAGGTCATTGATTTTTATTATATAAATATTCTCCTTATTTAATCGATATTTCGATACTCTTTGAGTATCATCATCAGGATTATTCCCTAAAATTTTTAACAAAAAACAATAACTTAAGTATATGTAGCATAAATAACAATAAGACAACATAACAACAATAATTATTATAATACTTTTAACATGAATACAAAAACTTACAGTGAATGTTTACATGAACAAAACTAAATATTTTAAGCTATAGTTGCTAACACATTGTCATCTGTTATTGCACTGAAATATACTTAAAACTAGTGCCCACATAGACTTTATCACATATCATATTTTCACCACCACTGCATGGAATTTTATATATTACGTTGGATCTTTCCATTGTCTGTATTTTATCCTTGGTTTTACTGTATAGTTTAGCCATATTGTTGTCAGTTTTATGTGCAACTCTAATATTTTCACCATTAAATAGATGTGATTTTTCAAATCTTTCGGAAATTCCAGCGACGTACGTTAAAGATTTGTAAATAATTGGATCCTCAGTTACTTTTTGACAGTCTTGCTTTTCATATTTAAAATCTCTTATTAGTTTGTTCGTAAGCTCCTTAGGGAAATTATTGTCATGTAATATATTTTTAATTTTATTTATATTATTTTTATGAAATTCTCTATCACTAATGTTTAATACTCTCTTAATGAGGTTATTGGCTGTGTTTATTATTATTCTTTTTGGGTGTTTGGAATGAAAGTTAATAATTCGGCTGGAAGCTGTTGGTTTTTGATACCAATCTATTTTAATATTGTCATTTTCCCTGATAATCATCGTGTCAAGATACGGTAATCTGTTATTGGTGGTGAAAATATGATATGTGATAAAGTCTATGTGGGCACTACGAAAAATAAATTGAAGTCACGCATAGCAGGCCACAAATCAGACCAAAGGTTAATGCGTAGCAGTAATACACAAAAAACTGCACTGACACAACATTGTGTAGAGAATAAACACTCACCAAATTTTGACGATGTGAGAGTATTACAAAGCGAGAATAATTATAGACGCCGTTACATGTTAGAAATGCTCCACATTATTAATACACCAACAACAAAGAGAATGAATTTTTAAGCTGATATTAATAGTTACGCTCAAAGTTACAGATTTTTGATAAACAAAGGCACAGTGTAATAATTAGTTTTAAGTATATTTCAGTGCAATAAGATATTTAGTTTTGTTCATGTAAACATTCACTGTAAGTTTTTGTATTCATGTTAAAAGTATTATAATAATTATTGTTGTTATGTTGTCTTATTGTTATTTATGCTACATATACTTAAGTTATTGTTTTTTGTTAAAAATTTTAGGGAATAATCCTGATGATGATACTCAAAGAGTATCGAAATATCGATTAAATAAGGAGAATATTTATATAATAAAAATCAATGACCTCGAGCTCAACATATGAAGTTTTATTAAGAATTTTAAAACTAAAAAATCTTAAATTTTAAAATCCTTTTCTAAAAAAAAAAAAAAATTTGTGAAATCCTTTCTCTGGTTATATATATATTTTTTTCATATGAGTGATACTGACAGCGATTTTAGTTCGGACGGTACGGACACAGTAGTATTCGGTGAATTAACTCTTTCAGATTCTGGTCTCGGTTCAGATCCAGAGGCAACAGAACCTGACCCAAACCGTAGAAGACGAATCTTCGAAAGACGTATTCGCTACGCAACTCTAATGCTAATAGAAGAAGACGAACTAGAAGAATACGATTCAGAAAAATACGATTCAGATCAGGACGAATCGGAAGAAAGTGAAGAGGACGAACAGGACAACTTTGATTAAATAAAGAAAAAATAATAAAATGGTAGAACCAACACAAGCACTATCAGTTAGAATAGATCCCATCAAATATCTTAATGGTCTCCCCGAATTAACAGGAGACTACCGGGATGTACAAACTTTTATAAACCTTATAGACAGGGTACACCCAATATTACAAGCTTATGACGACCCATCCCAACGTCTATTCTCATACGTAATTAAAAGTAGGCTGAAGGGAAAAGCTAGGGAAGTTATAGAAATAAATTGTCATGCCACATCCTGGGCAGATATTAAAAATATTTTAATCAACAATTTTGGTGAACGCAGTAACATTGAAGAGCTATTCGATAGACTCAAAGGAGTCACATACAAAACAAATTCCGTAGAATTTTATAATGAAGTCAAACAAAGACTTCGAAGTCTTAATAATAAAACCCTCACAACAGAAGGACCCGGCGATGCCACAAACATTATGATAAGAAATAATATGACCCGCTCTAACCATATTTAAAGAAAAGATACCTGAACCAAAGAAAACAATATTAGTGTGTCGCAATCCACCAAGCCTTGAAGAAGCCATGGATATCCTTTTCCAATCCGGTTATGCAGATACAAATTATAGCAAAACTTTTGAAAATGCTAACAAAGGCAGCCACAAACATTTCAAAGACGGACAAACCCAAAAACCGAGACAACAAAATTACCCCCCATATAATAATTTCAACAATTATGGACCGCAACAACAAAACTATTCCCCAAATTACAATCACCATAATAGACCACAACAAAATCACCCACAAAATCCTAATAACCATTTAAACCGTAGATTGCCACAGCAAAACAACACAGGACGATTTAACTATCCGAATCAATACCCTAGAAATAACTTCCAAAATAATGGAAACTACCAAAATTTCCAACCGCTAGTTAATAATCCCCCTTCTAGACAAAATAATAACAGCCCTCATTACAATGCCCCCAGAATGCAATTACCTCCAGAACCAATGGATATTAATATGGTTGAAAATCAATTTAACCAGACTCATAACCCTTCCGAGAATTTCCAATATAATCAAGCTCAGTATCCTCCAAATTAGCAAAAATACGCAAAGTAGTTCCAATTCATGTCGTGAACAAGCACCATTTGTTTCACAAAATCCCCAAAATTTTCATATACAAGCCTCACAGGCAAACTTCCCTATATAATAGTAAAAAACAGACTTAAATTTATAATTGACACTGGAGCCACACACTCTATAGTAAATCCTGGCTTATGTAACCCCAAATGAAAAATACCATCAAAACCTTTAAATCTTAAAACACTTCAAAACAGTATAGAAACTTCAATAGGTTATAGAGTACCCCTATTTTCCGAATTAGGTGACCCAAATGATAAAATAGATTTAATTGAATGCAAATTTCATGACTTTTATGATGGGATAATCGGAAACGATATCCTTAAAAATTCAGAAGCCAAGATAGACTATGAAAACAATATTTTAATAATTAACAATAAAAACGTACCACTACTCTACTCAAAAACTCAAACTGTAAATTTATAGTAAAGGAAGAAAGCGGACTTCTACACTTAAAGGAGCAAAAGAACTCAAGTGGAAATGTTATCTTGCAAGAAGGCGTATACGATGCCCAGAATTTTAAGATTGAAGTACAAACCATCTTAGAAAACCCAACCGTGGTACACATAAAAAATGAGGATATAACTGTTGTGGACAAAGAAAACTTTTGCTTAATAGATTTGGACCCAGATGACATAACGCACATAACCGACCAAATTAGGACAACCTATATGAACAAAGAAGAAGAGACTAAAACTTTGAAATTAATAAAAGAATTCGAACATATCTTCTATCAACCGAATTCAGACCTTAGTTTTACCAATGCTATTAAACATAAAATCAATACACGGAATAATATCCCTCTATTTACGAAATCGTACCGTTATCCTTACATACACAAGAACGAAGTCCAGGCTCAAATACAGGACATGTTAACTCGACATAGTAACTCACCTTATTCAGCACCAATCTGGATTGTTCCAAAAAAGGACGATGCCAGTGGTGAGAAAAAAATGGCGACTTGTGGTCGATTACAGGAAGCTCAACGAGGTGACAATTGACGATAGATACCCAATTCCCAACACTGACGAAATATTAGAAATGTTAGGAAAAATAATGTATTTCACTACCCTTGACCTGGCAAAAGGATTTTACAAAATCGAAGTTGATCCTGACGATGTACACAAGACAGGATTCAGCGTAGAAGGAGGTCACTACGAGTTCCTTCGAATGCCCTTTGTCCTCAAAACAGGTCCTGCGGCCGTCCAAAGGCTCATGAATAATGTCCTGAAGGACTATATAAATAAAATATGTTTAGTCTATTTAGATGACATAATCATATTTTCGACATCCCTAGACGAACACATTAATTCCATTAGACTAATTTTCACTAAACTGGAGGAAGCAAACCTTAAAGTTCAATTGGACAAATCCGAATTTATGAAAAAGGAGACGGAGTTCCTAGGACATATCGTAACCCAACAAGGTATTAAAGCTAATCCAAAGAAAATTCAGTGTGTCGTAGACTTCCCTTCGCCAAAGACACCAAAAGAAATCAAACAATTCTTAGGCCTTACAGGATACTATAGGAAATTTATCAAGGACTATTCATTAATCGCGAAACCGATGACTAAATTCTTACAAAAGGACTCTAAAATTAATATAGAAAACCCAGCCTATAGAGAAAGTTTCGAAACTTTAAAAACTTTATTAGTAAGTGACTCCATACTAGCATTTCCCGATTTTTCACAGTAATTTCGCGCTTGGCGCAGTTCTGTCACAGAACAATAGACCCATGTGCTATACTAGCCGAACTCTTAACAAACACGAAATAAATTACAGTGTTATAGAAAAAGAACTTTTGGCAGTTGTATGGGCTACAAAATACTTCCGACCTTATTTATTTGGAAGAAAATTTACCATAGAGACCGATCACAAGCCCCTTCAGTGGCACTTTTCAGTTAAGGAAGCAAATTCGAAACTTGTAAGATGGCGAATAATGAAATCAAATATAAAAAAGGATCATGTAATGGTAATACCGATGCATTATCTAGAATAATTTTAAATTCTCCAACGGAGATCAATCTTTTAGAAAACCTGAACATTGACATAAAAACATCCCAACTACCCATTAACCGCTATAATAACCAAATAGCATATCATCCGGTGCAGCTTGAATAAAAACAGAAAAAATATTTAAAAATACGAAAAAAAAATTTTCATTTTAAAGAACTAGATCGAGCCATCACCATAACCCTAATAAAAAAACCATTTTCTCCCTACTCAAATAAACGCTATTCTAATTGACGAAAGCATTTATATCATATTTAAGCAAACATATAACGAAGTTTTCCCTAATTACTCAGTCATCAAGTGCTCAAAGGAACTGGAAAACGTTGTCGACGAAGTAAGACTTCTAGAATTCATAAAGGACGAACACAAAAATCATAGGGGAATACAAAATGTATTTCAAGAACTGAAAGTAAAAATTTACAATCCAAGCCTTAAGTTACGAATCACACAATTCATCAACAATTGTGAAATTTGTACTATGGAAAAATATGACAGGAACCCCCCAAAAATCCCTTACAAACTAACTGAGACCCCAAGCAGACCCAGGGAAATTATACATATAGACGTATTTTATTCATTACAAAAACTCTTTTCATGACATTCATAGACAAATTTACGAAATTCGCAGCCGCTTACAAAATAAACGGCAGAACATGGACCGAATTCAAAACCAAACTGTTATTGTACAAAAACACTTACGGTGGCATAGGACAGATTACAGTTGACAACGAATTAGGATTCAAGGCAATTCTCATGCAGGAATTTTTGTAAACTGAAAATATTAGAATCCATTACATTTCGAACAGCAACCATACGTCTAACGCCAACATTGAACGACTCCATAACACAATTAACGAACACTTAAGACTTTTACGACACGACGATGTCAATAAAAACGAAACAGTGGAGGAAAAAATCATTAGAATAATCCGTTTTTATAACAGGACAATTCACAGTACCACAAAACAGAGACCAATAGACTTTAAAAACGGAAAAATTCAAGAAGACCAATACATAGATATAAAGGACCTAATCGTGACGAAAAAAGAAAATAGTATTAACAAACTTAATAAGGATAGAAAGGACATTGAAATAGACGAAGGAATTAATTACATAAAAGAAATTAGAGGCGGAAAAAACCATAGAAAATATCGAAAAATTGATACCAAAAAGATTGACAAGGATCATGTAGAACATAAGGACACTAGACTTAAATATTATAAGGCCCACATAAGACAGGGCAAACAATTCCAAGATAGAAACAACCCTACAATAAAAATCTAATTTTACTTGCAGACGACAATGATGGCAAACTGGACTTTGATACTGGCACTTTTCATGGCAACTAACGCACAACTACTGGACATCCAAGATCTAACCAATAATAATGGATATATTCCTATAAAATTGGACGAAATCAGACCCATAGAAACATTTTCCAAAATCATACACATTGTAAATGTACCCTGGTGTGTGTTCTAGGGTTAACGAATAACTTATTAGGTTGCCACTATGCGGGAAACCAATAATGTAATACATTTAGTGTATATTATGCATATAACATAATTTTACTTGTAAATAATAATAAATTTATAAAAACGTTGTGCTTATTTATACAATTGTCATTTATTTATTTAATTCACATTATTTATTTCATATATATATTTGTAAACTCAATTTATCAATTTATTTTGTCATTTTCAATGATGTGGTAACTTACATTTTCCTTTATCATAAATTCATTTCGTTTTATTTTATTATAAATTCATTCAATTATCCGTCGCATGGTGTGTCTTTATTATTTAGTCAAATTTTGAAGATTACATTTCATTATTTTATTACCTTTTGCTTTATCTTTCGGGGTACATTTCACTATATATATATTCCGTTTTCGCCACTCTTTGCGAATTCATTATTCGCAATCATTTTTTTCTCAATCATCCAGGTCATAGCTTCTCCATAGCTTGTTAAAGTTGGATTGTCACTATATCTTGCACGCTACATTTTATATTCTTCATTTATTTACTTTTCCATAATAGATGTTTCTTCACATCGAAATCTAGTTTTCGCACAATTATCGCTGTATATCTCGCCAGCCTTTCAATTCAATTCTATTTCGTCTTATGTACGTAGTGTCCTATACCACTACGTCCTATGTGCACAATATTATTTCCCCATATTCCTTTTCATCAATTAATTTTATCTTCACCTTCATATCCTCATCTATTCCACTTATTGATGTACAGACATACTTATTGAAGTGATCAATTTCAATAGGTGTTGTCATCCCATACCTCATATTGTCGCTTTATATGTTATAGTCTGTCATGTTCTCACCAATGTTGCATCATTATATCAATTTAAAGTCTTTTACTTTTACCGCCATCATTGCCAAGGTTATAATTGATATGAAAATTCTTTTAAATATACATATTTTATTAAAATTCTGTTTATTATACATAAATTTTTGACATAATAATAAACCTTCTTATATAATTTTAATTTGATCGAAACATATCAATTGTTATAAAAAAAAATTATATTCAATTATAGATCTGATTATTTTATATATTTCATTCCCTCGTGGATCAATATTATTATTCAAAATTGTTTGCTTCAAGCTAATTTTTTATCATTATACATATTTTATTTGTCTGTTACATATATTTAATTGTTCTCTTAAATAAATTTTAACTCAAATTCTTTTATCAATGTCATCGTTTGGCATATAATTTAGATCCATATCGTCGTCAACTCCTGGAAAGTCACCCATCTCCTCATCTGCAAACGTTTCGCCATGTTCAGCGGCCCTTTCACGCTCTAACTCATTGGCCAATGCTTCTGCTAGTCGTGTATGGAAATTCAAATTACCACCTTGATGTCGCGTATTATAAATAAACTCTGTTTCTTCATTAATTTTTTTTTTTTTAATAAATAAAAATTCGCCCGTAAATTATTGTCTGAACCTGTATATTTTAACGTTCACTATCCAACTGATGCGAAAAAATATAAAAACAAAAAAAAAACCGTTTTTGTGCTACCTGCGAGGGTATGACCCTAATTGCGGTGACATTATGTATACACTGCAGAGAGCGAGGGGCGTAGGCAAAAATCTGAAAGGGGGTTACCTAATTTTCATTCATACAGTTGTCAGAAAAGCTATATTTATAAAGTTATATAAAGTTTGTCAAAATGGGGGGGCTGTAACCCCCTTCCAGCTACAACCATGCAGAGTACATATAAATTCCAGTTTGAGTTGATTTGAGTAAACACACGCAAAGAAAAATAAAAAATCCAAATAGAGTACATTATTCTTCATACAAAATATGTGTGTATCTGGCCAGACACATGTGCTACGTATGTGATGTGTAGATGAAAAAACCCACATAAATTGTTTTTGTTATTTTTTTTAATGTGTTTTTCCATAAAACGATAAATAACAATATTTGTAGAGGGTACCTGAAGACTCAAACTGCTGCCTAAATTAGAAATATATTTAAATCACAATAAAAAATCACAGTTAAATTCGTAAAATGTCTGGCCAGATACATGTGCATGACGGAGGGTTAATTTCATGAGATTGATCTGCCTTGTGTGCATTGCCGCAGCAGTTCATCTGTAGTAGGCAGCAATTCCATAAACGCCTCCTTGTAGTCGAAAATTTTCTATAAATCTGTAAACAAATGGTACCCTTGTTAAAACCTCGCATACTTACGTAGTGGAATCCATTTCCAAAATGTTGGAAGCATCTCTCATGATTCATCTTCATCAGACGATCATAGAACCATAATTCCATGTTAATAAATAATTTATTATTTTTTTCTTTAATAAATATGTAAACAAACAATGTTTATTTATAGTGCCAATTTATAGTGCCAAACAATGTTTATTTATGTACTATTGTGAATAATCCAATTGAGTGAAATTCACAATAGCGCTATTTTATCGAATGTGCGCCATAATACCAAATGAAAATTCGTTTGATCAGTTAATTCGACCACAATCGGAGATCGAAAGTTGCTCATAATAGGCACCTATGTTTCATTCTTTATAAACTCTAATAGCTCTCTCACTTAAAAACAGTTATAATAATGGCATTCTTTGAATTTACTAAAATACTTTGTTAATTACACATTTTATTCTTATTATATGTGTAAAGAAAATTAAATTAACTAAGTAGGCATTGTTTTAAACATACATTTTTTGTGAGTATTTTTTTTTACTAAATTAAATCTTTTAAAGAAAGTAAAGCTAAAAGGAACTAATTTTATATATTCTGAATTATTATAAAATTTTAATAATGGAAATAAATAGTGCATCGAAAAGAGCATATTTGGTTGGTAAGTATTTGAGAATTGATATTTTTTGTAATAAAGGTTCCCTACTTTTTTAAAGAAAAAAACACAGAAAGTTCAAATTTAATGGGGAATGTTTATTATCATTTGAAAGAACATTCTTTGGCATTTATTTTTTGAAGATTATGTTAGATTATCAAATGTTGGCCGTGGCTACGTCTCAGATGGTCCATCCGTTGAGTCCAATTTTCGATGACTCGTTCGAGCATTTCGACTGGTAACTGGCAAATGACACGCGTGATGTTTTGCTCCAAGGCCTGAATCGAAGCGGGATTGTCCGCGTAAACTTTAGACTTTACATATCCCCACAGGAAAAAGTCTAACGGTGTGATATCAAACGATCTTGGTGGCCAATCGACCGGCCCAAAACTTGAAATTATATGCTCACCGAAGTGTTCTCTCAATAAATCCATTGATTGATGCGCTGTGTGGTAAGTGGCGCCGTCTTGTTGAAACCAAATATCGCCGAGATCACGAGCTTCAATTTCAGGCATCAAATAGTCGGTTATCAGGGCACGATAACGGTCGCCATTGACGGTTACGTTCTCGTGTACACTCTCAGCTACGGCCGCTATATTTTCTTCACTGTGTGCTAGACGTGGTCTATTCGGTCGAATATTATCCAATAATGAATGCTGGGTCTCAAGATGGGTGATGGTGTTGCGAATAGTACGTTCAGTAGGCCGATTATGTTGACCATAAGTTGAGCGAAGTGCACGAAACAAATTCTTCACAGAACGTGAATTTTCGTAATAAAGTTGAACGATTTGTAAACGTTGTTTAGGTGTAAGTCTTTCCATGATGAAATGCCAAACAATACTAAACAAAAATAACAGACATCATGACACGACTAACACGTGATCTGTCAAAAAAGGCTATTGAAAAAAGTATCTCTACTTGGATCACCCGTTATTTGGTGTTTAGTCTCGTGCAAACGTTTTCTTCTAGGAAAAAAGAAACGTAGATTTGACGGAAGAACGCTTCCAAATAAAAAAGAACTTTTTAGTAGACTTCTTTATTTAATGCAAGACGAAAAGAAGAGTGTTAAGGAAAGTGTTTTTGTTGTAACAAATGAACTCATCCACATATATCAGTTTTTCAACATTCCGACAAAGCGTAAGGATGGAGTTAACAAAATTATTATAAGATATTACAATGACTATAATAGCATAAGAAAAAAAGAATTCCGTCCGTGAAAAAAATTTTGTTAATTCGTTAGATAAACTGTTTGATATTTCGCACATCAATGCAATAAATTTATTGAAAAAAGATAAAAAAAAACAACAAGAACAAGTAAGAAAATTATAGTCGGTCTAGACCGACTCTACGATACCCTATACCATGCGTACAGAGACCCTATCTCTCAGGCCCAACTAACTGGATATAGAAAATAAGCATAAACCAAATTTGAGTGGGATTTTTATTAATTTTTTCGGCTGCAGATATAAAAAAGTTCATATCGGATGCTATATCTATATGCGGACTAGGCCCAAAAATGGACCGATCCTGACCATGTTTGGTAAAGTCTCTTGTATTTTGCAAAAATATATACAAACAAAATTTGAGAAAAATCAGTGCAATATTTTTGTTTTTTGATAGATTTAAGAAAAGATCGGGAAGCAGCTCTATATGGGGTCAAAGGGATCATTTTTGGACTACTCATTAGTGGATGTAATGAACGCATACAAACCCAATTTGAGTAAGATCTATATGACAATTTGGATCTTATGGCAATTTATGTCGATTTCATATGGGTAATTTGTATGGGGGCTAGGTCTGAACATGGACCGATTCTCACCAATTTCAATAGCGTCCATCCCATGGCCGATAAAAGCTTATATACCAAATTTCGTCAAAATATATTCATATTTGCGACCTGCAGTTTGATTACAAGCTTTACATGGACACACAGACGGACGGACGGACGGACGGACGGACATTGTTAAATCAACTCAGAAAGTGATTCTGATTCGATCGGTATAATTAAAGATGGGTCTAGGTCAAATATTTTTGGTTGTTACAAACAGCAGCACAAAGTCATTATACCCAAACCACATAGTGGTATAGGGTATAAAAAGAGTTCTTAAATGATCATTAAACGTCGCTTTCATCGGTACGTCAAAAATTGTGCTTAAATATTATGAAGTTACCAACTGAGAGTAAAGCAAACTCATGCAGTAACGTAAAGTTACATTTTATAGAAGCCGACACTGATACGGACTCGTTGTCGAATGGATCCCTGTATTTGCCTTCAAATAAAAAGGTAAGAGGTAAGGTGTTAAAGCCAGTTGAAAACATTATTGAATCTGGAATTACACAAGCCTTGGATAGATTCCAAGTGAGTAATACGGGAGCCGCAATAATCATTGGCCAAACGGCTTACAATTTGGGCTATGATGTGAAATCTTTGAATATTTCACCTGAACTTATAACGTCTTAAAAAGAGGGAAATAATTTTCAAAAAAGAATTTCCCATAAACTCGGCTATTACTGTCCATTGGGACGGAAAAGTTTTAGAAGATTGCACCAGCATAAGTCATTTAAAGTGCAATAGACTAGCAATCATACTGTCTGCTTATAGTAATACCAAAATTTTAGGAGTGTCAAAAGTAAAAAAAACAAACTGGTGCCATTGAAGGTGACGCTGTATATTTAGCACTCCAAGATTGGAATGTAGAGAGTAATGTTATGGCCATGTGTTTTGATCCAACCAGCAGCAACACTAGTTCATCAATTGCAGCATGTGCAATTTTAGCGCAAAAGTTAGACAGGAATTTGTTGTATTTAGCATGCCGGCATAATATTATGGAGCTGCTTGCCGGAGCTGCATTTACAGTGAATATGGAATCAATAACAACTGGTCCTAAAATAAGTTTATCTTAAAAAATTTCGGAGCACATGGCCCCAGCTTCAACATGATAATTTTAAAGGTGGTATTCTTGATCCTGATATTTACAAACATTTTTCTACTACCACTCGGAACGAAATAGTCGAAATCATAAAGGATCAAATCGAGAATAAAGTCGACAGTACTAGACACGATTATATTGAAATGTTGAAATTGGGGTTACTCTTTCTTGGAGAGAAAATTCAAAATTATAAAATTTCTAAGCCAGGTGCGATCAGCCACGCCAGGTGGGTGGCAAAGGTTATATATTCATTAAAAATATTTTTGTTTAGAAAACAGTTCAATCTTTCTGGTAAGTTAACTAAGCATTTTATCATATGGTGTTTAAAAAATTTATGGATACTAATATAACTTCAGCTCAACAATTAGAAAATATTCGAAGATTTGATATTTTTTCAGTTCGCATTTCTATAAAATACTAGTTTTTATGTCAAGTGGCACCAAAGCCCCCACCAATGATTTATTACTTTTAAAAGAGCTGGAGTGCTTCAAAATGATTGACGAAGATGTAGCAGTTGTGGTACAAAATAAGCTTGTTCGGCACCTCTGGTATCTAAATGAATGCAACATTGCATTGGCCTTTTTTGACGATAATGTTGATGTTAACATAAAAAGAAAAATGATAGATAATTTGAAGAGAACAGGTCATCCTTGTAAACCAAAACGGGCTACTTTGCCCGCTAAAGAACTAGCCTCTGTGGAACTGAGTGATTTTGTTACAACAAAAACTTATTTCTTTTTCGATACTATGCTGAATAAAAAAATAACAAATATTAATCCAATGTTTTTGCTGACAGATCCGATTACATGGGAAACAAATGATGGATTTCTTGCTGCAAAAGATATTGTTAAGAAACTTTTAGTTGTTAACGATATCGCAGAACGTGGAGTTGCGTTAATAACGCGCTTCAATACAGTTCTAACTCATTAAGAAGAGCAAAAGCAATTCGTCCTACATGCAATGGAACAACATTATAAGGATCTCCCATCAAGAGAATTTTCGAAACAAAAATTCGTGAAATACTTAGAAACCAACTTTCCAAAGAAAGATATTTCACATTCGTAAAAAGACTATTTTTTACATTTATCTAAAAATTTCTTACTTAATCTAATACTAAAGCGTTTATAATTTTTTATCAACTAATTTATCAAGTTTTATTTGTTAGCTATTAGTATTTTTCTAAAATATATCTGAAAAAAACAACAAAAATGTATTTATTATTGAAAACTGTGTTTTGATAAAATTGCTCTATATCTGGAAAGCATTCAAGCAGACAAACAAATACATACACTAAGATTTGTGGGAAATTTTCTTCTCTAAAAATTTTGTAATAGTATTTATTACGTGCGACGTGTAGCAAGTAAGATATTTGCAAAAAAATGCAAATAAAAAAAATCACGAACTTTGACCTTTAAGTCCTGCCTATCCGGACAGGAGATTTCTTGGGATTTTTTTCCCAGTTTAAAGTACTAATAATATCCTACGATCTTGCAATGACCAATCTGAAATAGATTCATCCATAAATACACGAGGGCCGTTTGAAGAAAAGGTTTTAACACATTTTTTGACTTTTATCGCTTAAAACTTCATGATAGGCCATAGATAGCTCAAAGGTGCATATGTGAGATATGTTTGCCATCTGATTCTGCATTTAAATGATTATATAGAATTTTTTGTAACCAACTTAGCTTAAAAGTTATAGCGTAAAAAAGCTTCGTACTAATTTTAGTCCATTTTTAGGGCTAAAAGTCGAGGGGGCCTGGCCTGTTTTTATCCGATAGTACCAATTTTGGCACGGATATTATTTTTAAAGCCCAATCTACCGGAAATTGCGCGGGGAGAGGAAAAAATAACACTTTTGACATTCCTGTGTATTTCATGGGTGCTCTAATGTCCATATGTTATCCAAAATGCTAAAATATTGTTTTAATATTGTTTTAATTAATTTTTTTTTGAAGATATGAATAATGTTGGATTATTTATTTCAAACACATGTTATAGTGTAACATTTGAAGAATAAATAAGTCCGTAAAAGCGAATCTCCGGAGGCGCCTCGACTAAAAGTTGGTTTGCGGTAAAAATCATACGAGTAACTCATTATTGGATCATGCAAAATAAAAATATCGAAATGCGCTTAAAAGGTGACATGTTTCCCGATATAATCACGAAGAGTTTTTTATTTTTGGCAGCATTTTGAAGTGAAAAAAAGATTTTTGCTATAAAATTTAGGTGAATTTGTTGTTGAAAAATGGGAAGAAAATAAAACACGATCCGTGGTTACCTGATGATTTATGTGTAGAAATAGTCTGTAATATTTAAAAAGAATCGGTCAAGTAGATTTTGAGTTATGATGTTCACGGACTCCAAACATGTTATTTGCGCGAAAATCGATTTAAAGTTATTTAAAAACTCATTTATATACGATATACGTATGAGTCCGGTCCACAATGCTTCGATCCCATATAACGAATGGACAAAAATAGAAGGAGTTATCGTAGATTAATGAAATTTGGTACACTATTGTAAATAGCGCAAATTAGAAAAAATATGAAATTTCAAAAAAAATCGATGCAAGGATCTCATACTTCCCATATATCCTGAATTTAAAAAACGTAATTATAGCGTCCCAAATAGTTAGAATAAGACGAATATTACTTTTCGTAATATAAGCGCATCTATAAATGCAAAATCAAAAAGAAAATAGAGCAAGGACACGTATACCTCCTATATATCCTTAATATTGGTAAGTGTAATAAAAGCTACTAAAACTGTCAAAATATATCGAAAATTGGTTACAGAATCAAAGATTTTACTATTTGTGACAATCTTTCCTTTAATTCAAGCAACGACTCGCTAACCTGACATATGTCCTTTATCTTAAAAACGTTGTAAAAATAGAATGGCTTATCATAGAATTATGAAAATTTGTACATTATTTCTCTACAACTATAGCTAGACTAAATGCAAAATGTTAACAAAATTTTTGGAAGGATATGTATACCTTTCATATATCCTGGAATTAAAAACCCTAGTTAAAGCTACAAAAATGGTCAAAACACATCATAAACATTATAAAATTACTATACTAACATATTTTTATTTCAATCAATGATAGGACTTGTTTTCCTGTCATATGTCCTTTATCGTAAGAACGCTATATATCCTATAAAAAATATCCAATTTTCATAAAGTTTGTTGAAAAAATATGTTGAAAGACATGCATATATTCAAAGCCATTAGAATATCCTTTTTCATAATTTTTTTATAATAGTGCTTTTAAGATGCATTAAAAGCTATTTAATATTTTGGCAAAACTTACTTAAAACAAGGTTGTTTGCCGTCAATGCAAAAATATAGAAATAAAAACAACAAATTTTCAATTTATTAATATATGAGATAAAAATTCTCAAATTGTATTTTATTAAATTTTTCCTTTTGTACAAAAATGATAAAGCACGAAGTTAATTTTCTTATCGAAGTCACAATTCGCAGTGTTTCGCAGCGATGTCAAAAAGAGACTAGCCTAATTATTATTAGTTAAGGATGTAAGAGGGTGACAAACAATGTTTACAAGTACCGTTAACGGTTCTACTAGTTAGAATCTGTGTAAAAACTCCTAACAAAGATGTTAAAAAGTGGAGTTAAATAGATTCCAACTAGTTATTAACTCAAAAGGGGGTTAATATTTAACCGTGGTACAAATATGAAAATATGTACAAAAATTAAGCATTTGTGCTCAAACAAAGGTAGTTAAAATTTTTTTAAAAATTTAACACTCTTGATGTTTGAAATTATTATTTAATTATATTTAAAAAAGGAAAATAGTTTTATTTAAATTAAATTTTTTTATTTTTTTTTATTATAAGCAATTGAAAGAAAAGATGTTTTTTATCACACAATGGAAACAATTATAGACGTTCAATGTAACATAAAACAAATAAATGAAAACGAATAACAAAGACAAACTTAAAACAAGGTGATGATGACTATGTGATTCGTCCCAAAACCAATTTTCGTTCAACGAAGAATTAATCTCATCTTCTATTATTTCGTCTTCTACATCAACATTTCCTTTCTGTATATATTTCTCAATTTCTGTAGCCACCATTTTATTTTTAATCTTACTGTTTCTCTTTGATGATAACATCGGATCTGAAGCCAATACCAAATGTGCCATTAAGTCTGTGTGTTCTCGAGACGTTTTTGTTGTGTGATGTAATCGTACTTTTCTTACATTTTTATGATTGGCTTCCAATGCATCTTCAAATAAACACCCTGACATCCAATTATAACAAAATAAACCCTGTAGATATAAAGCTTATATAGTCCAATTTCATTCAAATGCTTCTTTAATTTAATTTATATTTAAGAATTAATTTGAATAATTTTTTAACTTCATGTGAATGTTATACGCTCTTAAATGCATGAAATTTTAGTAAAAATCATGAATTTGATCATTTTTATAATTTGTGGCAAAAATAGGCACTAATTTTTTTAAAGTATATACTTATCAAAACCAAAATAAAAAACAAGTAAGAAAATTATAGTCGGTCTAGCCCGACTATGATACCCTATACCATGGTTTAGAGACCCTATCTCTTCGGTCCAACTAATTTGATATAGCAAATAAGCATAAACCAAATTTGAGTGGCATTTTTATTAATTTTTTTCGCTGCAGATATGAAAAAGTTCAGATCGGATACTATATTTATATGGGGACTACGTCGAAAAATGGACCGATCCTGACCATATTTGGTAAAGTCACTTATACTTTGAAAAAATATATACAAACCAAATTTTAGTAAAAACTGTGCAATATTTTTGTTTTTTGATAGATTTAAGTGATGATCGGGAAGCAGATCTATATGGGGCCTATGACTAAGAATTTTCCTATAGGGATTATTTTTGAACTACTGATTAATGGATGTAATAAACACATACAAACCCAATTTGACTGAGATCTATATGATAATTTCAATAGCGTTCATCCTATGGCCGATAAAAGCTTATATACCAAATTTCATATTTGCGACCTGCAGTTTGATTACAAGCCCTACATGGACACACAGACGGACGGACGGACGGACATTGCTTTTTCGACTCAGAAAGTGATTCTGAGTCGATCGGTATAATTAAAGATGGGTCTAGGACGAATATTTTTGGTTGTTTCAAACAGCAGCACAAAGTCATTATACCCAAACCACATAGTGGTATAGGGTATAAATAGACGTAATTTAGACGTATTTTTTTTATACTCCATCAAACTTTTGTACTTATTGGATTTCCAACGAAAAAAGGGAATTTTTCGAAATAATAAAAAATGATTTTATTGAAAACGTATGTTTGAAACTTTATTTTGGTTTATTTCAAGTATATCAAGGTACTTAAAAAAAAACTTCAAACCTTTTTTACAGAAGTAAATTTTTGACAATTATTTTCGTGCAACAATTAAAATCATTAATCTCTGAGTTTGGCGCCCTCTTGTAACGTAAAACGGAATCAAACCAAAACAATTATTTTATATTCATATGAGATACTTTACTGTCTATCAAATAATATACACTGAGGAGCAAAAGTGTAACATGTTACTAAATGTTGTGAAATAACGCTCAGTATACCTTATTATGTATGCAAATAAAATAATTGTTTTAACTTATCATATATATTGCCCTCTATTTAAAATAAAATACAAACTTTTAGATATATCGCCTAATGTTACAATTTTGCACCCTTTAATTTTTTTCTGTGCATTTTAAGGAAAACCAAACAGAGAATTGATAGTTTTAAAAATTTACCGTTATTTTTATAATTGTGCATTATCGTACACGTGTTTCTCAAAAATGGAAGGTTCCAAAGTTAAAGAAATAATAAATTCATTAAAAAATAGCTGAAAAATTAAAAATAAGACATATGACCGTGCAAAGAATAAAGCAGAAGCATGGAATAATTAATACAGTTCCCCGTCTTGGACGTCCAAGAATTATAGATGACCGTACTAGTCGGCATTTCGCAAAATTAGTAGCATGTGGCAATTTCGTCACCCCAGCTAAAGCCCTAAAAACATTAAAAATTTATGCCAGTCGGTGGACGGCTCGTCGAAGTTTAAAAAGATGGGGTCTCAAGGCTGGTGAAAAAAAGAAAAAAAAAAAACATTTTTGTCCAAAAACAACATACAGTGGAGAAAGGAATTTGTTCAAACATATAAAAATTGGACAGAACACGATTGGAGCCAAGTAAATGCAAATATTGAGTTAACTTTTTAAATTTTAATAAAAATATTTTTACTTTTTTTAAGGTTATATGGTCTGATGAGACCAAAATTAACCGTTTTGAGTCGGATGGTCGCTCATGGTACTGGACTAAAGATCCCAATACCATAACCCCAAACCAGGTCACCCAAACAATGAAACATGGTGATGGTTCGATAATGGTTTGGGGTTGTATTACCAAAAATGGAGTAGGTCCGTTAGTTAAAATTGATTGTATTATGAAAAAGGAGCAATACCTAGAAATTTTACAAAATAATATACCAGCCGCCACTGAAAAATCGGGTCTTTCTCCTGAAAACGTTGTGTTTCAGCAAGATAATGACCCGAAGCATACGGCTAAAATTGTAAAGAATTGGTTAGAAAACCAAGAATTTTCGATTTTAAAGTGGCCTTCACAGTCGCCGGATATGAATCCAATCGAAAATTTTTGGAGTTATATAAAGGCAAAACTATCGAAGTACGCGGAAGGAACCCCCAAATGGCGTGAACGAGCTATGGATCCGAGTTAGGGACATTTGGGAGTCGATTCCCAACGAAATGGTTGCCAATTTTTGTAACAGTATGCCAAACAGACAGCAAGAACTACAGAGAGCTAAAGGTTTATGGACAAAATATTAAAACAGCGATAAAATAGATTAGAAAATAAGAAAATATAGCTGGGTGCAAAATTGTAACATTTGAATACTTTACTTTAATTACAATTATCTTATTTAATATTCATAATAGAATTAAGTATCTTAGTGTTATATTTTTAAGAAATGACAATGAATAAGATAAGTTGAAAACATTATTTCATTTTCATACATTATAAGAAATATTGAGCATCATATCTTAACATTGTGTACCATGTTACACTTTTGGTCCTCAGTGTATGTTTCATCATAATCTGAGACAAATTTTTTTTTCTTATTTTTTTTTCCATGGGACGAAGCACTGTGCGGTCGCTTGAAACGCTGTATCTCTATCTTTAGTTTTGCTCCGATTTACTTGAGATTTTGACCAAAAAAGGGGTTTTGAAACCTTACCCCCCCCCTTAAGTGACCTGAACTTTGCCATGCCTAAAGTGAACAACCATTAAGGTCACCAAGACGGAACCGTGCAACTTAGACTGTCAATAAAGCCAAAATACACCAAATTAATCCTTTATTAATCCATAAGTTTAATTGTAGTAACTAATTGTACTCGTATATGTTTTTATTAAATACATGGGTTGCGTATAAATTTTATTAAGTAATATATAATAAAACCAATAAAAAATGCTTTTTCTAAGAAAATATTAACAAAAAGTAAAAAAGCATGTATAGACAATTTATAAAAAAAATACATGTATGTATTAACCTTTTATCATAGGTAAAACAATAACATATAAAAGGTATACTATAAAAATATTTGATTATGGAACATAGAAATCACATATTTATACCCTATACCACTAAGTCAGGATATAATGAGTTTATACTGATGTCTGTAACTACCAAAAAGTTAAAACTGCCCCCATCTTTTATTATAACCATCGACTCGGAATCACTTTCTGTGTCGATTTAACGATCTTCCCCCGTCTGTGACGAAATATTATATATAAGCTTTTATCGGCCATGGGACGAAGTCTATTGAAATTGGTGAAAATCGGTATATGTTCTAGTCCCCATATAAATGAGCGATATGAGATCGACTGAAATTGCTACAAGACCCAAAATATCATATAGATCTCGGTCAAATTTAGTTTGTGTGTGTTTATTACACCCAATAATCAGTAGTTCAAAAATAAACCCTGAAGAACAATTCTTACTCATAGCCCCCTTATAAAGCTATTGCACAGATCGATACACTTTTCGACCTAGTCCCCATGTAAATATAGCATCCGATATGAACTTTTTCATATCTGCTGATTCCCTATATCCAATAAGTTGGACCTAAGACCCTTTGTCGAAACGCATGACATAAGGTATCGTATAGTCGGTCTAAACCAACTATAATTTTCTTGTTTTTTATTGCCGTAACACATAGAAGACGCAATATTGTATTTGAGCTTACATAGATGTTTTTAGACTATGATTTTAGGCAATGTTACTTCCCTCCCTAGTTTCTTTTGTGTGCGTCTTCCTTGAATTTCTAATAACAATACCCGTATTAAACTTTTGTCTATGAAATGGTTACAACATATTTTAAATAGTTCTACCAATACACATACTCGTTTAGAGTATGTTATAACCGTCATACTACGAAAAAGTAATAAAAAATTAACTAAGTTATCTATTAGTTTTAAAATTTATTTAAGGTTCATTTATTTATTTCATGCTGGGAAAGAACGTAAAAGAAAGAAAAAGTTGATAAGAAAAAGTATTCGTAGATTTAAAATATTATTTAAATTTATATTAAATATTGCTTAAATTAGTAACTTGTAGGATATCATTTGCGCTTTAGGACCTCTGTCAGCCGATTTGGAATCGACTTAACCAACTTTAAAGTATCCTCTCTACTTATTTTACCTCCATTCCAAGATGGTCAATTCCGGCCAAAAATGGTTTTTATTTTTTATTTAATTTTGATGAAATTTTAGTGGTTAATTTAAGCCAAAACTTAAAAAAATACAACTTAACTCTTATTTTGATTATTGGATAACCATGTTATTGTTTATACTTGTGCAAAGTAAATAATTTTCTGCCTGTTATTTTAAGGTTTATAAATTTGATTATTTTACTTTAAAATAAAAGTAGGCTATGATTTTTTCTTCAAAGTTTTTGTTGTAAATTAGCATGTGTTTTTAAATAGTGTTGTAATTAAACATTATGTGGTTATTGCAATTTTTTGCACGTTATTTTTGTTGAAAAGTGAAGTGATTGCGAATTAGTTAAAAAAACAAATAAAACTATACAAAACTAATTTTTGAAAGGCCAGAACAAATTAGAAGGGGCTAGTAGAGGTTAAGTGTAAATTACATTTACTAGTGTATAATATCAAATGTAAGTATTATAAATTTCAACTGCCATTTCATGACTTCCTATTAACCAGAACATTTTTAGTGACTCCATCTATTACAAATGGTGAACTTTTTAAAATATTTCAACTTCTCCAAAATAAACAAGTATAAAAATTATAGTCGATCTAGACCGACTATATGATACCCTATACAATGCGTTTAGAGACCCTATCTCATAGGCCCAACTAACTGGACATAGAAAATAAGCATAAACCAAATTTGAGTGTGATTTTTATTAATTTTTTTGGCTGCAGATTTGAAAAAGTTCATATCGGATGCTATATCTATATGCTATACAGTCACATAATCTAATGTGTCCCTCACAAACACATAAAGGGTTAAATGTGTTCATCAAGTTACGTCTGCATGTGTCTCTAATGCAGACGTAATTTAAAGACACTTGCATGTTTGTTTCCCTATAATTGTAGTTAGCGTGGGATTCTGTTTTTTTTATAAAAATACTCGTCAGCAGAATTCCACATTAAGTAGGGCAAATATACTTTAATAAATACAATAAAGAATCAGTTTAAAATTAATAAAAGAAGACACAACAAGTCTTTTATTTAACTTGCGACGAGGAAAAAACTAAACGAAATCGCAGAAAATTTTTGTTTAAAATAAAATAAAGAAAATTCAAAAGTGTTCACGGGAGAACTGTTATAAAAAAAAAATTTGGTTTAAAATTCAAATAATTGTAAATTTTGTGAAATAAATCTAAACAATAGCTAAAAGTTCCTCAAATACGTATAAAGAAATGTGAACAAGTCATGTCTTTTGATAAGAAACCTCTCTACCAAGTTTAAAAGAACATCAAGGTTATAACTAAATTAATATTAATATTTTTAAAAGATAGAAAATCTAAATGATAATCAATGAACTAAAAAAATAAAACGACCAATAGAAACATAGAAAATCGCACATATAATACAATAAACAAATAAAATAATACTTCAGTGGCAATACATCTGAAAATACAAGAAAATTTTATAAATATCTCAAAAGAACAAAACAAACAAACCAAACAAATTTTACATGCAATTTCCTACGCAAACAAAATTTGATATTACAACAACTAGAATTAGGAACTGGTCAAAATCTTTAAGCATTAACGCACAGGACCGGCCACATCATCAATAACGTAAAACAACAACGAATAACATTTACCTTCTTGAAATAAAAGCTAAAGCAGAGTGTACACGTGAAGTGTCATCATTAACATAAGCAGCAAGCAGCAAGAGACTAAGAACATAAATTCAATTCAAACCAAATAACAACAAAAAAAAAAAAACCAGCAGAAACAAATTGAAAGCTAAGCAAGGAGTATACGTCATCATTAACACCAAAGAAGTTCTAACTGAAGAGGCAAATAAATCCAGCTGAAATACAACGGAAATTCAAACAAAAAAAAAAGGGAACCAACAACCGCAGCAACAGCATTAAGTAAGTCACTTTAAGAGTTATTTAAGAAAATATACGTATTAGAATATAAGAGAATTGAATAAAACAATTTAATAAGAAAAAATAAAATAAAATAAAAGAAAAGAACTTAAAATATAGACCTACAAATTTTAACTGACTCGTTGTCGTGGTAATAATGGAAGTGAACGTAGTTCAACAGTTTAATCTGATACTTAGTTGCATTAGAGAAATACCGGCGTTCGACGGTACTAATGCAAGTCAGTTGCCGGATTTTTTGGCACAATGTGAGGCACTACTGCCATCTATCCTTTCCTTCGATGAGAATAACATCAACATTTTGTTTGGGTACTTAAAAAATAAATGCATAGGGGTGACGAGGGAAACACTCCATAGACACGGGACGATAACAGACTGGCAGGAATTGAAGGAAGTTCTTCTGAATAGCTTTGGGGAGAGGGAAACAAGCACAGAACTGATGGACAGACTCAAGACCCTGACAATGGCTTCTACAATAGGGAAATATAATGACAGTATAAACAAAATTAGGAACAAACTCCATATCAGACGCCTGACACATGGGGGAGAGGGTTTCTCAACGGAAGAAATCAATAGAATTACCCTACAGGTGTTTAAAGATCATTTGCCAGAACCGACAAAGACCGTGATATTCGCAAGAAACCCAGGAACGTTAGAAGAGGCGTATAAAATTATTCTGGAAGCAAAACAACAGAACTATACCGCCTTTGGATCAAGTCGTGGAGACAGTAACCCAAACGCTTCGTTTAGGACAGGGTTTAGTAGAGACATGGGTAATAATTATCGTGCAGGTAATTATAGGAATCAGAATCGAGGACATAATAATAACACTGGCAATATTCGTAATGGTTACAATGGTAGTAATTTTAATAACAACCAATCAGGGCAGTATAGCAGAAATAATAACCAGTCCGGAAACTGGAACAGGAATAATAACCGGTCCGGAAACTGGAACAGGAATAATAATGACCAGTCCGGAAACGGGAACACTAATAATAATAACCAGTCAAGAAACTGGAATAGAAATCATAACCAATTCGGAAACCATAACGGGTCCAACCAAACCCGAAACTCTCACCAATCGAGGGGCGTAGTTCCCATGGAAATCGGTTCTTCGAATTTGAATTTTTCAACGGAGGCCTTAGACAACTTCCCTATATAATAATCGAAACCCCAATTAGAAAACTATATTTTATCATAGATACTGGAGCGGAATTCAGTGTTATAGACGGAGGAGTTTGTTCGCCAAAATGGGGAAAACAAATTTCAGTGTCAGCCAGAGCACTGGGCAGAACTTTTCTTATGAAAACCCTTTGTAGGTTCCCAATTTTTAAAGAATTTAAGTTAGATAATTACTACTGCGAATTTTTAGAGTGTAAGTTGAACAACGGATTCGACGGACTAATAGGAAACAATATTTTAGGAGATTTGGGAAGCACTATAGACTACCCAAACAGACGAGTTATTACTAGGAACGCTACATTGCCATTTTATTTGTGTAAGGAAGAGGAAATTTATCATAGTTTGTCTTATAAGGAGAACATTATTGAAATCGGGAATAATAGAGTGGATGGGAACAATGTGTTTGAATTCGTGAAAACAGATCATTTGAATGCACACGAAGTGGCCAAGTTAAGGCCTACTGTATTCAGGTATAGGGAAATTTTTTACAACTCGGGTCAAAGATTGACATTCACGAATGACATAAAGCACAAACTGAACACGAAACACGATATGCCAGTGTATTCGAAGACACATCGATATCCAGAAATTCATAGGGAAGAGGTCAATCGACAAATTCAGGAAATGCTCAGGGATGGCATCATTAGAGAATCAAACAGCCCGTACAATAGCCCTATTTGGGTCGTGCCGAAGAAACTGGACTCAACCAACGTACAGAAATGGAGAATCGTTATAGATTATAGAAAGTTGAACGACATTACTATAGAGGACCGATTCCCCATGCCCAACATAGATGACATATTTGACAAACTGGGCAATTGCCAATATTTTTCCACGATAGACCTTGCTAAGGGATTCCACCAGATAGAAATGGATCCGGGCGATGTTCATAAGACCACATTTTCAACTGCAAACGGCCACTACGAATTTCTGCGAATGCCATTCGGTCTTCGTAATGCCCCTGCAACATTTCAGAGACTTGTTAACAATATCTTAAAAGATTACATCGGAAAAATATGTCTGGTTTATTTAGACGACATCCTTGTTTTTTCCACTAGTATGGAAGAGCATATGGAGTCTCTGAATAAAATCCTTCACTGTCTCCAGAAGGCCAATTTAAGAATTCAACCAGATAAATGTTTATTTTTATCCAGGGAAACGGAGTTCTTGGGCCATGTGGTTACGCCCGAGGGAATCAGAACTAATCCCAAGAAAGTCGAAGCTATCGATAAAATACAATTGCCTAGGACGTAAAAAGAGATTAAATCTTTTCTGGGAATAACCGGATACTATAGGCGTTTTATCAAAGACTACTCCAAGATAGCTCACCACCTCGTGAAATATTTGAAGAAAAATGCGAGGATTAACTTGAGGGATGCCGACTATTCCAAAGCATTTAACAAGCTGAAAACTTTGTCGAAGAATGACCCCATACTAATTCACCCGGACTTCAAAAAACATTTTACCTTGATAACTGACGCTAGTAACTTTGCCTTAGGTGCTGTACTCGTTCAAAGTGGTAGACCCATTTCGTATGCCAGTCGTTCACTTAACGGACATGAACAACGGTACAGTACAATCGAGAAGGAACTGCTGGCGATCCAATCTGATCATAGACCTCTTGTTTGGTTGAGCAATATGAAGGAACCAAACTCAAAGTTGCAGCGTTGGAAGATAAAACTGAACGAGTTTGACTTTCAGATAGAATACATAAAGGGGAAGGACAATGTAGTGGCAGACGGTTTAAGTAGAATTACATACGACAACAGAGAGCACGATATCTCGAACGCGGACACCGATTCAACTTTCTTCATCAATTTGAACGAACTTTTTAACAACGGGGATGCTGACGATGATATTGAAACGGTCCACAGTGCGGAAACTGATGATACCAACTTCATTCGAATCACCGAGAATCCCCTGAATTTATTTAAGAATCAGTTTATCCTGCATTACGGCAGCAGGGAGACAAAGAAGACCGTTATCATCCATAGAAAGAAGATACGTAGCATACTATCAGTTACCAAACAGACAGATTTGAGAAATGCTATGTGGCAGCACCTTCCCGAGAACGGACCGATAGTCGTGTTTTGCCAGGAAGATGAACTATTCCTGAGGTTTCAGAATGAAAATTTAAGGATAATGAGATCAAAGATATTATTAGAGGACATAACAGACAGTGAAGAAGTATTGAGGAGAATTGAATCCGAGCATATTCGGAATAATCATAGAGGAATAAACGAGGTATTTTCAAGCATGAAAAGAGTATGCTACTACCCAAATTTGCAAAAAGAGATACAGGAATTCATAAACAACTGCGAAATATGTAACCTCGCTAAATTTGACAGAAGACCAATAAAACATGCTTTAAACGTGACGGATACACCTGAAAAACAAAACGACATAGTACACATAGATATTTGGTTTCCACAGAAAAACGTTATGTACCTCACTAGTATTGATAAATTGACAAAGTACGCTACTGCCGAAAAATTGAAAGATAGAACCTGGATTTCTATCATTAACACATTGAGGAAACGATTTCAATATTTGGGGAAGCCAAAATTAATCGTTATGGACAACGAATTTGATTCCCTCAATGTCAGACAATTCTTAAGGGACAACAACATTGATTGTCATTTGACAACGGCGCATGTCAAAACCGGGAACGCAGACATAGAAAGACTCCACTTGACCCTTGATGAGCACATTAGATTGTTTAGAGCCGACCAGGAAAATAAAGACGATCTACAGACCGATGTTCATAAATCCATAGTAGCATACAATTACACCATTCACTCCACGAACGGATGCAGACCAATCGATTTTCTTAACAACCTGCTGTCTGCAGAAGAACTTTCGGAATTCGGGAAAAATCAACACAGAATGAAGATGAGTAGAATGGAAAAAACCAATAAAGATAGACGTGGTACTAGTGATTTTCGAAACACCTTTGTGGTGAACAATAGAGTTGGCAAAGCTTTGCCAAGATACAAAAAAATTGACAATTTCGATACAAGGGGGAATTACGTTTATTCAAGGGATAACAGATTTGGGAAGATCTATAAGAGTCAAGTTAGGCGAAGACAAAAATATCAAAAGACAAAACCAGCCGAGTAATTTTGTACACGTTTCTTCTCCCCCTCAGCTGACATTGTGCCGTGTATTGTAGATGACCCTCGAAATGGAGGACCTTATTGGGAAAAGGATAATCCCACTGATACTGATGGCGTTCTTTCTGCTTCCGATGGTGCCAACGCAGGAAATCCAAATTCATAAAATAAGTGCAAGTAAAGGATATATAATAACTGAACAGGGAAAGTTTAATAAACCCGACGAATATTTCAACAAAATTTTACTAATAAACAAGAGTGAAATAGAAGACACATACGAAAAGATTAGAGGCGAATACGAGGGAAACATTAATTTGCAGACAGATTTAATTAAGAAGTACATGGGTATGGCGGAGAAGGAAAAGCACATCTTTGTGGTAAGACATAAGAGAGGTTTGTTCAATGCCATAGGCAGCGGGATGAAGTTTTTATTCGGCACTTTAGAGGAGGCGGATAGATCAAAATTGGAGGATGAATTGAGACAACTGAGGGAAAATCAGATAAATAGTGTAGAACTCGATAAAATGGTAGACACAATAAATGAAGACTCTAGGGCAATAAAGCAACTCGCTTTAGACATAAACAGGAAAACTGCACTTCGGGGGGTGGTCGACAACTTTTTGGAGGTACTCCGATCATTTATAGAACACATACAAGACATACAACTGGCTTTGCAACTTTCGAGGGTCGGGATAATAAACCCCAAGCTTCTGGATGCGGACTTTCTGAATACTGTTACTTTGGAACAATTTGAGGGAATTAAGACATCTCTCTGGCAACGGGATAGTACCCTGTTTTTCGTATTGACAATACCAGGGACTATAACCCAGCTGCCCATATATAGAATTTTGCCCATGCCAAATGACAACAGATTTGAATTGAGGGTGAACTGGGACCGGGATTATGTTTTGCAGAATGGGACACTGTTTGGCTTGACGAGCGATGGGAGACTAATAACCGAAAATGATGGATGTATTCGAAACATCCTTAATGAAAGATATATAGATTGTGAGTTTATACCTAGTGGTAGTGGGGTGAAGTTCATACCACCGAACGTCATCGTGACTAAAAGTATCAACAAGACACAGATTATCCAAGGTTGTAATGGGTTCAACTTGTCAGTGTCGGGTGACAATATAATTCATTTCTTTAATTGTAGCGTGAGAATAGCTAATATCGAGATAGAATCAAGTGTTGTTAATTCCGATTTCAAAATCATACCATTCGAAAAAGAGTTCAGGGTCACGGAGGAAATTTCGATTGCTGAACTGGAGCATCATGTGAAAAACATGTACCAAGAGAAGGAAAATATGAAAGTCTTGTCGTTTGCAAACCTGACTGTCCTTTTGTTGATAGTTATTGGGGTGATGTGTCTGGCATATAGGAGATTTTGTAGAGTCGAGAATAGGGAGAGTGTAAATATGGGAACCGAATTGGGTACAAACCCTACGACCTCTCATTCGACGGAGACTGTCGAATCTGAGGGTGGAGGGGCCATTTGGGGTGACAAATGAATACATTTTTGCTTGCATTGTCAAATATAGAGAATATGCATAAGTACAAATAACTCTACTAAAAAGGAAAGGAAAAGAGAAAATTTTATACATTAATAAATCCAAATTGTTACAAACAACAATAAAGTATTTTCAAGAGGAAAATTTTAAATTAAAATTCATAATTAAATATAAAAATGAAGAAAAAAAAGATTAAATTTAAAAGAATTAAAAACTAAAACTTAAGAAAGTAAATTTAAGAATTTAAAATTAAAATTTACAATTAAATTTAAATTTAAAATTTGAATTAGAATTAAAATCAAAATCAAAACAAATGTAAAATTAGAAGTCAAATCAGAACTAAAACTGAAATAATCATTAAAATTTAAAGATTGAATTTATTTATGACTGATAGTAAAAAAAAAAAAAAAGCTGTATTGTTTATCGAATAGCGAATTAAATTTACATTACATACATTTAATATTCAAGTTCAGAAATTAATAAAATACTAAATTTAAAAGTAAATTTGCAATTGTATAATACATAAAATGTAATTTTTAAAATATATGAAAAAAAAAAAGGAAGTCATTTATTTAATTGTTATAAGAAAAAAAATTGAAGCAAAAATACATACTTAAATGTTAAATCTAGAAAAAAAAAAATTGGAAATAAATATGCAAGAAAGAATGGCTTGATTTTTAAACAAATTATGCCCTGGTTCAGCAGGGACTGCTGAAACTGAGGATGGAGGAGTCACATAATCTAATGTGTCCCTCACAAACACATAAAGGGTTAAATGTGTTCATCAAGTTACGACTGCATGTGTCTCTAATGCAGACGTAATTTAAAGACACTTGTATGTTTGTTTCCCTACAATTGTAGTTAGCGTGGGATTCTGTTTTTTTATAAAAATACTCGTCAGCAGAATTCCACATTAAGTAGGGCAAATATACTTTAATAAATACAATAAAGAATCAGTTTAAAATTAATAAAAGAAGACACAACAAGTCTTTTATTTAACTATATATATGTATATGGACCGATCCTGGCTATGTTTGGTAGTCTCTTGTATTTTGCAAAAATATATACAAACAAAATTTGAGAAGAATCAGTGCAATGTTTTTGTTTTTTGATAGATTTAAGTGAAGATCGGGAAGCAGCTCTATGTGGGGCCTATGACTAAAAGTTGTCCCATAGGGATCATTTTTGGACTACTCATTAATGGATGTAATAAAAGCATACAAACCCAATTTGAGTAAGATCTATATGACAATTTGGATCTTATGGTAATTTATATCGATTTCATAGGGGTCATTTGTATGGGGGCTAGGTCTGAACATGGACCGATTCTCACCAATTACAATAGCGTTCATCCTATGGCCAATAAAAGCTTATATACCAATTTTCATCAAAATATATTCATATTTACGACCTGCAGTTTGATTACAAGGTTTACATGGACACACAGACGGACGGACGGACGGACATCGTTAAATCGAATCAGTTAGTGATTCTGATTCGATAGGTATAATAAAAGATGGGTCTAGGTCAAATATTTTTGGTAGTTACAAACAGCAGCACAAAGTCATTATACCCAAACCACATAGTGGTATAGGGTATAATGAAAGGTTTAATTAGTACCGGTAAAAAAAAAAATGGGGCTTGTACATAAGAACTAGGTTAAAATTAAATTTTAATTACTTGGAGTGCGAAGATTGTGTAAGTTTGTAGAAAAAATATATGCATAAAAATAAATATATTTAATACTTATTTTATAATAAAGGATGCCGGAACTAGTAATTTCCTTTAAAGAATGTTCAGAGAGAAGCAAAAGACGAAAAATTGCTTAAATTTGTTCCACATATGACTGATCATTACTTCATAAGGCGTCTGAAAAGCTTAGCAAAACAAAATGTGGTGCTTTAGATAAGATGTTATTTTACCTAATGGAGCTCTAGCGATGTTTATGGATCTAGAGCTATCAAAGTCAAAGTACGAAAATTTAAGATCTTACAATGAGATGTTGTTAGGAGCAAATTATTATCCTTCATATCCTAGAATGCTGGAACGTAAAAAGGATTGCTACCCCGAAGGTATAATCATAGATGAAAAGGGTGCATCCATAAATCACACTTCAAAAAGAATATTATTGTCTATTGAATCGGATTTAAAAGAAATCAACGAAACAAATTTTGATCTAATTGGAAAGTGGGGAATGGATGGATCAACAGGACAACAAATTTTTAATCAGAAGTGGGAAACTGAAGAAAATTTAAGAAATGTTGATGAAAAGGCGTTTTTTATGATTGCATATGTTCCCCTTCAGTTAATATCGACAAAGTCAAAACAAATTATCTGGAAAAAATGAAAGGCCATCATCTGTTCGTTTGAATTTGTGAAAGAAAATAAAAAATCGTCGAAAAGGAGTACAAAAATATTTGTGAACAAATTAAACATTTATTACCATCAGATATTGAATTCAATGGCAGCCGTAAATTTGTGATCAACTATTCTTTACTTTGTACAATGGTTGATGGCAAAGTCGTTAACATTCTTACAAATCTGATGTCAACCAGATCTTGCAATATATGCAATGCAAATCCAAGCAATATGAATAAACTTACATATGTTAAATTATTAAAACGCATTGAAATCAATTACCAATTACAATTTCAGTTTAAGCAGTCTGCATAAGATCTGCTGGATAAGATTTATGGAGTGTCTTCTCCATATAGCGTATAATATGGATTTTAAGAAATCGTTTGCTTCAAAAGATAACAAGACCAAAAAACGAAATGTGATCAAGACTGGTGTCGTACGACCTGATTCAGCTAATTCAAATAATGGAAATATTAAACATTGATCAACGATTAATTAAAAACTTTGCAATTATTCTTCAAATTTTAGCTTCAGGCCATGAAATTATTATTAATAAATTTAAAGTATTTTGTTATAAAACAGCTGAACTTTATGGATGGTACAACATGCCGCCGACTGTACATAAAGTTATCATACGTGGTGCTGAAATAATTCAATATGTTGGAATACCAATACATTATCAGAGGAGGCTCAGGAAGCATCCAACAAAATGAGTCACAGCAGAGGATTTTCTAGAAAACTGAGCAATGAAGGCGTCATACATTACCTTTTAATATCCTCGGATCCATTGATTAGTAAAATAAGAATAAAAAGTGATAAGAAAGAACAAGACATGATAGATGAAGCATTGGAACTTATTAAAAAATCATAAAATTTGTGTATGTATAAAAAAATAAAATTCCAAATAAATCGATCATATTTCTTTAATTTTTCATTAGTTATGTTATAAAAATTATGTGTATGTCCAAAACTTAGCTGAGTGATCATATATAATATTCTTAATTTGAATCCCAAATTTCAGGTATTTACTTAAAGAAATATAGAAGTTATGGATTTTTGGCCGGAATTGACCACTATGCATTGTAGACTCAATACATAAGAGTTTACCAACCGCATTGCCTACCATACAACCCGAAACCACAATTCCACCTCTAACGTGATTAACCTAAAGATTTTCTTTATTAAATGCAGTTCCACTTCTTGCCTTTAGTTCCGAAAATGCAAAACATGCTTTCATCTGAAAATGAAACACGTTCCCAAAATTCTGGAGTCTTGTTTTACATACTCATTTGAAAAGTCCATACTTCTTTTTTCTATTGTCATCGGAAACGAATGGCTTTCTACGTGCTACACGACCATGATAATCAGATTTTTTTAATCTTCTTGGATACCTTTGTCGAAGGATTCTTTAAATTTAGAACTAATTTGGGAAGCAGTAATTGTAGGATTCTCTTTTACTGACGCCAAACTAGTTTGCTTTTCGTATTGTTAGTTTGGAGGGTTGACCAGAACGAGCTTTTAATAATTTTAAAATAATTTTTCTCGAGTCAGCACCGATTTCTTTGATTTTGAGACTCATCTCAATATATCGTTTAAATTTAATTAATGGGTCGATTATGAATGGCAACCGAACTTTAGTTGAGTTTGTATTATTTTGTATTATTAATATATTTCTTAAATTATGTGTTTGGTTATGACAATTCTATAATTAATTATTAGTATTAAAATCACGTCACATTAACCTTCCATAATCCAAAATGAAGATGCAACAAATGCTCATTACGTTTGGATTAAAAACATTTCTAGGTATGATTTACATTTAAATGTGATAATTGATAATTAAAAAATTATAATTATTTTTTTATACAGTTTTTTAAATAGATTATAACAAAGCAGACATTATTAAACAAAAGTAAGCTACATTTCTGTAACTAGTGCCTAAGAAATTCTAATTCTATTTAAAGTTTTAATAATTTTAAGAAAAAACTGGATGTACCATTAGTAATTTCGAGTGTATATCTTTTTTTTTTTTTTAAATATATTTACACTGATCCCTGACTCACTGACTGACTGACTGATTCTGTAACACTGAAATAATACACACACATAGCACTCCATACAAAGCTATGGGAAATACACAAACAAAATTTAATCTTTCTCATTTGTTACCGACCAGTGCTGCTAATAAAATCTTCTGAAAATTGACAATCGCCAAAATCGTCAAGAAATTGTCAAGAAAATTTTACCGCTTATAAAACTCGAAAAAATACTACAAAAAGAAACAATAAAATTTATTTATATCATTCATATTACGAATATTATTGCAGCATTGGTTATTTCTGTATATAAAAATGTATTAGTGATGAAATTTCAACGAAAAAAATTTAACACAGCAATCAACTAAATAATTTTATTGATATGTATCTATAACTGAAACATATAATATAGGTTTCAAGTATCGCCGTAATTAAAACTTAAATCTTAAATGGAGATGCTATTCAAGGTATTTCCGTTTTGAAACGACTTGACCCAGAATTAAATCTATACATATTTTGTATTTTACATTTACAATGAACAAAAACTATCAATTTTCGATAAACAACCCATTAATTGTTAACCCTTGAAATCGTAATTTTATACTACTGAAAATTTTAAATCTTCAATCATCATTTAAACAAATTTAAAAAATCATTTTAACAAATTGAAAAATCGTCGAAATTACAATAAGTTGTCAAAATTGGCAGCACTGCTAACGACAATAGCACTACATATGCAGATTTCGTGTTACATATGGAATAAGTTGAACTCAAAAAATGCATAAAAAAAACTAATATCTACTCAAATTCTTCTTTAAATTCCCTGTGATGGTCAATAAAAAAATTCTGCAAAAAAAAGTAATGAATGAAATTTTAAACATTTTTATTTTTCTCATTTAACGTCGTCAGATATGAATACATACTTTTTTTATTAAACTAAACTTTTCCGTTTGTTTTGTTTTTCATCTCAAAATTGTTTTGTATTGTTAGGAGTGCTTTCGCTCAGGTTCTCTGATGGCCAGCACTTATCAAAGAGTATGCTTTTTTGATAAATATTTGAGAAAAAAGAGATATTCAATGTAGATTTTGTTGTTGTCCAACGTATGATTTCGTTTAAAGCTCTCTATTGAAAAGCACTTGAAAAAATAGTGCAATATTAAGTTTAAAATTTAAATTATTGTAACTTTGCATAATTAAATTACATTGTAATTTCAGAAGAGAGGTGGGAAAATAATTCTTTTTTCACTCATAATATTAATTTTTGCACAATTTGCTTTCAAAAATTTAGACAAACATAAATTACGTAAATAAGTATCTTTAAGATTTTAATTTAAATAATTTATTAAAATTATCATGGAAGAATTAAAGGCGATTTGGAATAATAAGTTTTTTTTTTTAAGTAAAACTAATACGCCCTTATATTTTATTTTTTTTTGGATTTATAGATAACTTTGCAAAAAATGTAGTTCTCTTTTTTCAGTTTACATGTATGATGAAATATGAAATATTTTTTTCCCTTTTGTGTAGGTGTATTGGTGTTTGCACTTCCTTAAGGGGTGGTAGGTTATAAGACCTTTTTTTGCATTTCCCTTTCTGAATGCAGAACATGTCGAGCGTATTGTGTCAAAATTTTAAGTAAATCAGAGCGAAACTTAAGAAGATACAGCGTTTCCAGCGACCGGCCTCATACGGTATATAAATCAGTTCTTAAAAAACTTTAAACCGATTTTCTCGCAAATAAATGTTCGAAGTCCGTGAACATCATAACTCAAAATCTATTTGACCGATTCTTTTGAAATTTTAGACACTATATAAATATAAATCATCAGTAACCACGAAGAGTTTTTTTTTTAATTCCATTTTCTTCCCCATTTTTTAACAACAAATTCCCGAAATTGTATAGCAAAAATCGTTTTTCACTTCAAAATGCTGCAAAAAAAATTTTAAAAAACTCTTCGTCACTACCTCAGGAAACATGTCACCTTTGAAACGCATTTCGATTTTTTTATTTCACATGATCCGGTAACGAGTTATGATGTTCACCACAAAACAACAACGCCTCCGGAGATTCCCTGTCACGGACTTATTTATTAAAATTTTTAATTGAAATTTTTTTCAAAAATTCCTCAAATGTTATGCTATAACGTATATACATATGAAATAAAAAATCCAACATTATTCATATCTTCAAAAAAGAATTATGAAAATACGACTTTTTTTTAACTTTTAAAACCCTTTGAGAATCTTTTAGGAACCTTGCTCTAAAACGTTTTTTTTTCTATGCTATTCTATTTTTTCTACAATAAAATGGAGTTCGGTTATAACGAACTCGGCGGGACCGGCCAAATTAGTTCGTTATAGACTAAGTTCGTTATAATCGTAGTATTTTTTGTTTTGTCCGAAAGGTTTAAAAAACTTTTTTTCGTTGTATATTTGATGCATTTTAAAAAGTTATAAAATATAAATTAAATTATTAAAAAGAAATATATTAATAGTTTGTCTTAATAAGACTAAAATTAGCGAGTTTCTATCAAAATAAAATATTTTTTTAAAATCATATAATATTAAAAACTCCTTATGTATAGAAGCAGAAAGTACAAAGCAAAGGTTGGCTACTGGCAAACTTTTACGAAAATATACATAAAAGGACCTTTTTTAAAATTAAATTAAATTAAAGTTAATTTTTTTTTTTAAATATATTATATAAATATATACATATAATATAGGAAAATTCTGAAATGGAAAAAAAAATTGTGTGTTAATGTCAAAAGTTTGATATAACCACTGTTCACTATAAGAGAAGCAATTTGTATGAAAAATGTGATTAAAACTGTTGGGACCGAAGAAATTCTTCGCTATAAACAAAAATTTATTACAACCAGGGTACGTTATAAGCGAACTCCATTGTATTAAATTTTAATAATTTTGGGAATCTCCAATCTCCTCACTTTACCCGGCCTTCCCACGTTCAAGTCAAATTGATCACACATACAATAGTCAAAAAATTGTAAAGGAACTGTCCCATTGAAAAATTGAAAGAGAGAATCGTTTAGTAAAAAAGAGTAAAAAAGTATGAGTGCATTACAACCAAACACTTAACGTGTGAAGGCCGGGTAATATCTTAAATATATTTACGCTGATCCCTGACTCACTGACTGACTGAATGACTGACTTTATTTATTTAACCATTCAGTGCTCCTGGGATCAAAATAATCCATTGTGATATATCTTTTGTGCAATTATCTGCTGATTGCTCGCGAATATAAATTAAAACAACTTTTAACCAATTTTGTTATAAAATTACTTTATGTAATAAAGTAATAGTTGAATTTATTGCTGTCTCACCCACCAATTTGGTGGATATTGATAAAAAACGCCAAAAAAAAAAAAAAAAAATCAGGTCAGTCGGTGAAGATTACGTATAATGCTTGACATTTTTCGATTTTTTATAATCGGTCGCTTTATATTATCTTCAATGTCACCTACATGTTTTGAAACTTCTACCATTTTACTTCCCAGTTTTAAATAGTTTATTAAATAAAAGTAAATTTCAAATATAATAATATATATAAAAGGTAATATTAAATTAATACTACTCTTAATGGAATAAATTACAAAATTAAATCAAAGTGAATTTCAAGAAACGTCCTATTTTTTAGACATATGACTTAAGTTTTTTTTATATTCGCGAGCAATAAGCAGATAATTTCACCAGAGATATATCACAATGGATAATTTTGATCTCAGGAGCACTGAAGGGTTAAATAAATAAAAATTAACCGAATTATTTTTCTTAAATTCCAAATAGTGGAACAACGAGTTTAATAGAAAAACTCGTTTTAGGTCATTTTTATTTTAAAATATCTTAAAATCCAAAGCTGGCCTTGGCAAATAATGGGTTAATGTTCTCGGATTTATTCCAAATTTTTGGGACGAAACTTCTACACATTTGGTTATTTTATTTTAAGCTTCGCATCTAAAAATTGGACAGCACTTACAAAATATTTGAATTTTTTGCATAAATTGTCTTTTATTAGTTTGGGGTCATATGTGACCCCAATTCCAAAAGGGTTAATGGAGTCGTATTATTTTTTTCCGAAACCCTAGGCTATTAAGATAAAATATAACATTTAAAAGTAGAAAAATGATGAATTTTTGATACAAAGTATTTAGAAAGAGTACATTTACAGAATATTTCACAGAAATCCAATTTTTCTCGAAATCCGCAAAAATAAAATCTTTGTCAAAAAAATTCTGGCAGAGGGATTTACTTAAAAATTCACACAGTTAATCTGCAACATGTATTTCATACAACCTTAAAGTGATAGATTCATTTTTTTAAATTTTGTTTAAAAAAATTTTTTCGAACTTGAAAAAGGAGTTTTAAAAATTTTATTAAAAAATTTCCAATTTTCGGCCTCAATGCGCAATAGGTTAACAACGTGGTAATAAAACAATACTTCATTTCTGAATATTTATAAGTATAGAGACCAAAAAAGAATGATGGCTTTAATCAATTTCTCAAAGTTGAAAAAAATGCCATCAAATTTCATGACCTAGTTTTTTTTGGCACAAAAGTGGTCTGGGGCATTTGCTATTTCTTGGCGAGGTTTTATTCGATTTTGAAGTTTTATAGCCTTTTGAAGGGATAAGTTAATACTGATCCTGAATTATATAACAGCTTGACGGAAAAATTAAACAATAGAACGAAATTTTCGTAAAATCTGAAAAAAAGTCATATTTTCCCCATATAAACACACTTGAAATTTTCAATCGCTTTGCGCCACGACTAAACGTTTTCTGATTGGCCCAAAACTTTATATTTCTCAGTTTTTTTGCTATTCGCATATTTCTAGGGGGTGAGACCTACAGTTTGAACACTTTTTTTTATTAAGGGCCACCCTAATGGATATATAGTTATTTCGCTTACTGTATGTGTGCGATATGGAATATGCTTTTGAATAATAGTAGTTGATGTGTTTGAACTGGATGGAACAATATTTTGTAACTAGTTGATTGTGTTGCGCCTAAGCGCCCGTTTAAAAATTATGAATAAAACAGTTTAAATTTAAATACACGAAAAATTTATAATAAATTAAATTCCTTTTAATATAGTAGTAAATTGAAAATTATACTGTTACAAATGTACATATGAAAAAAGATTGTGTTTGTAGAAATTGTATACATACATAAGTATCAAAACAGATAAGAAATATTTGGCAAAAAAGTTTTTCAATTTAGAATCTCTTGAAAAACTATATTTCGTGTGAAATATCGTTGGTCATTTAATAGTTTTCCTTGCTGTGGGTTCGATTGAATATGTATCTTAACATGGCTTGCAACTTTTGATCGTGACAAAGCTACATACAGTTGGCCGTGTGAAAATACCGCGGTCTCCAAACTAATGCCAACGTAACAAAATGACTGGCCTTGAGCCTTGTTTATGGTAACTGCGTATGCAGGAATTACTGGAAACTGGCGGCGTTTTAATATGAAAGGTAATGTGGTGTCGGTTGGGGCGAGATCAATCCTAGGAATTAGAACCGTATCATTTTGGTCAGCGTTAAGAATCAGTCAGTCATTCAGTCAGTAAGTGAGTCAGGGATCAGCGTAAATATATTTAAGATATTACCCGGCCTTCACACGTTAAGTGTTTGGTTGTAATGCACTCATACTTTTTTACTCTTTTACTAAACAATCATACGTTTCAATTCTCTCTTTCAATTTTTCAATGGGACAGTTCCTTTACAATTTTTTGACTATTGTATGTGTGATCAATTTGACTTGAACGTGGGAAGGCCGGGTAAAGTGAGGAGATTGGAGATTCCCAAAATTATTAAAATTTAATACAATGGAGTTCGCTTATAACGTACCCTGGTTGTAATAAATTTTTGTTTATAGCGAAGAATTTCTTCGGTCCCAACAGTTTTAATCACATTTTTCATACAAATTGCTTCTCTTATAGTGAACTGTGGTTATATCGAACTTTTGACATTAACACACAATTTTTTTTTCCATTTCAGAATTTTCCTATATTATATGTATATATTTAAAAAAAAATTAACTTTAATTTAATTTAATTTTAATTTAATTTTAAAAAAGGTCCTTTTATGTATATTTTCGTAAAAGTTTGCCAGTAGCCAACCTTTGCTTTGTACTTTCTGCTTCTATACATAAGGAGTTTTTAATATTATATGATTTTAAAAAAATATTTTATTTTGATAGAAACTCGCTAATTTTAGTCTTATTAAGACAAACTATTAATATATTTCTTTTTAATAATTTAATTTATATTTTATAACTTTTTAAAATGCATCAAATATACAACGAAAAAAAGTTTTTTAAACCTTTCGGACAAAACAAAAAATACTACGATTATAACGAACTTAGTCTATAACGAACTAATTTGGCCGGTCCCGCCGAGTTCGTTATAACCGAACTCCATTTTATTGTAGAAAAAATAGAATAGCATAGAAAAAAAAAAAAACGTTTTAGAGCAAGGTTCCTAAAAGATTCTCAAAGGGTTTTAAAAGTTAAAAAAAGTCGTATTTTCATAATTCTTTTTTGAAGATATGAATAATGTTGGATTTTTTATTTCATATGTATATACCCTATAGCATAACATTTGAGGAATTTTTGAAAAAAATTTCAATTAAAAATTTTAATAAATAAGTCCGTGACAGGGAATCTCCGGAGGCGTTGTTGTTTTGTGGTGAACATCATAACTCGTTACCGGATCATGTGAAATAAAAAAATCGAAATGCGTTTCAAAGGTGACATGTTTCCTGAGGTAGTGACGAAGAGTTTTTTAAAATTTTTTTTGCAGCATTTTGAAGTGAAAAACGATTTTTGCTATACAATTTCGGGAATTTGTTGTTAAAAAATGGGGAAGAAAATGGAATTAAAAAAAAAACTCTTCGTGGTTACTGATGATTTATATTTATATAGTGTCTAAAATTTCAAAAGAATCGGTCAAATAGATTTTGAGTTATGATGTTCACGGACTTCGAACATTTATTTGCGAGAAAATCGGTTTAAAGTTTTTTAAGAACTGATTTATATACCGTATGAGGCCGGTCGCTGGAAACGCTGTATCTTCTTAAGTTTCGCTCTGATTTACTTAAAATTTTGACACAATACGCTCGACATGTTCTGCATTCAGAAAGGGAAATGCAAAAAAAGGTCTTATAACCTACCACCCCTTAAGGAAGTGCAAACACCAATACACCTACACAAAAGGGAAAAAAATATTTCATATTTCATCATACATGTAAACTGAAAAAAGAGAACTACATTTTTTGCAAAGTTATCTATAAATCCAAAAAAAAATAAAATATAAGGGCGTATTAGTTTTACTTAAAAAAAAAAAAACTTATTATTCCAAATCGCCTTTAATTCTTCCATGATAATTTTAATAAATTATTTAAATTAAAATCTTAAAGATACTTATTTACGTAATTTATGTTTGTCTAAATTTTTGAAAGCAAATTGTGCAAAAATTAATATTATGAGTGAAAAAAAAATTATTTTCCCACCTCTCTTCTGAAATTACAATGTAATTTAATTATGCAAAGTTACAATAATTTAAATTTTAAACTTAATATTGCACTATTTTTTCAAGTGCTTTTCAATAGAGAGCTTTAAACGAAATCATACGTTGGACAACAACAAAATCTACATTGAATATCTCTTTTTTCTCAAATATTTATCAAAAAAGCATACTCTTTGATAAGTGCTGGCCATCAGAGAACCTGAGCGAAAGCACTCTTAACAATACAAAACAATTTTGAGATGAAAAACAAAACAAACGGAAAAGTTTAGTTTAATAAAAAAAGTATGTATTCATATCTGACGACGTTAAATGAGAAAAATAAAAATGTTTAAAATTTCATTCATTACTTTTTTTTGCAGAATTTTTTTATTGACCATCACAGGGAATTTAAAGAAGAATTTGAGTAGATATTAGTTTTTTTTATGCATTTTTTGAGTTCAACTTATTCCATATGTAACACGAAATCTGCATATGTAGTGCTATTGTCGTTAGCAGTGCTGCCAATTTTGACAACTTATTGTAATTTCGACGATTTTTCAATTTGTTAAAATGATTTTTTAAATTTGTTTAAATGATGATTGAAGATTTAAAATTTTCAGTAGTATAAAATTACGATTTCAAGGGTTAACAATTAATGGGTTGTTTATCGAAAATTGATAGTTTTTGTTCATTGTAAATGTAAAATACAAAATATGTATAGATTTAATTCTGGGTCAAGTCGTTTCAAAACGGAAATACCTTGAATAGCATCTCCATTTAAGATTTAAGTTTTAATTACGGCGATACTTGAAACCTATATTATATGTTTCAGTTATAGATACATATCAATAAAATTATTTAGTTGATTGCTGTGTTAAATTTTTTTCGTTGAAATTTCATCACTAATACATTTTTATATACAGAAATAACCAATGCTGCAATAATATTCGTAATATGAATGATATAAATAAATTTTATTGTTTCTTTTTGTAGTATTTTTTCGAGTTTTATAAGCGGTAAAATTTTCTTGACAATTTCTTGACGATTTTGGCGATTGTCAATTTTCGGAAGATTTATTAGCAGCACTGGTCGGTAACAAAGAAGAGAGAAAATTGTGTGTGGGTTTGTATAAAATGAGAAAGATTAAATTTTGTTTGTGTATTTCGCATAGCTTTGTATGGAGTGCTATGTGTGTGTATTATTTCAGCGTTACAGAATCAGTCAGTCAGTCAGTGAGTCAGGGATCAGTGTAAATATATTTAAAAAAGAGAAGAAGATTTGCGACATGTAATTCGATTATAATGTTAACATCGACACTCAAATGGACAGACGGACACTGCTAAATCGATTCAAAAAGTAATTCTGAGTCGATCGGTTGGCAGTTACAATCATCAGCACAAACTCATTATGTCCTGACCACATAGCGCTGAAACAGAGGACTAGAAAATTATAATTTTTTTCATCAACTACGGTATAAGAAACAAAATAGAAAGATACATAAAAAACCAAACAATAATAGTTACTCTCGATTTCAATGCAATTTATTTTTGCGCAAAAACTTCCCACAAGTAAAACAACAAATATTTGGTTTAAAATGGCTTACATATTTTTTATTCTTTTATTATTATAAGCTTTGCTTTATTATATTTATTTGTTTACGATGTGTTTGATTTTTCCTTTTTTACTTTACGGTAATGTTAAATTAATTTTAAAAAAATATGTAATAATAAAAAAATTCTAAATTACAATACATAACACATACAAATGAAATTTAAACATAGTAACTGATATAATAAATTGTTCGTTTATTTATTATTAAAATGTATCTCAATCAAATATATCAATATTTTATATAGCACACTACTTATTTCTCACTTACATTACAAAACTACATCTTATAACTACTTAGGTTGGTTGATACTAGTTACACACTACGCTCTACACTAAACTACTGTTATTTTTTTTATTATTTATTTATAATATTTATATTAATTTTGTATAGATTGTATATATATTTTATTGTTATACATAAACAAGTTGTAAAAACATAAGGATTGCATAACGTTGAAGATAATTCAATTTATTTATTACTTAAGCTAAATAACAATTTACACTTAATAAATGTAGACAAATTAGTTAATCTTAATGTCTATAGTATGTCATGGACAATACTTACAAATGTAATGATTTTAAGATATTAAAAAAAATAAACCGGCAATACAATGACATTAATATTTGATTACAATACGTATATATGTAGGGTGCGGTTCATATGGTGGATGTTCTTAGATGTTTTTTTCAGAGCTGTGCATATCAATTACAATTATTTAAGTTTATTTTTATATCGTATTTACATTAATTATTCGATTTAAATAACACTTACATATTTCCTGTAATATATATATAATTATCAAATAACAAATATACATATTTAAATTCACGAAACAAAACAAAAAAACAAAGTATTTTTATTCTTGAAAGCGTTTTTTTTTTTTAAATTAAATTGTACGAATATATTTGCAAGTGTTAAAAGAGCAAGAAGAAGAATTAACTACTTCTCGTACACAATTTTTGTGTAGTTAATTAACCAAATTTAAATAAAAATAACATAAAATGACAAGAAAATCTGAAATAAAATTTATTAAAATTTGTAATTGAATATTTTTTCAAAGATACTTCCAATGTTATACTATAACGTGTATATGAAACAAATAATCCAACATTATTCATATCTTAAAAAAAATTATGAAAATACGCCTTTTTTTGCCTTTTTTAATTATTAAGCCATTTGAAAATTGTTCCATTTTAATTTGGCATTTTGAAGCGATATTCAGATATATTCATAACTATTCATTGTTATTTGAGATGATAATCATTTAAGGCTATAGATTCCCGAAATATTCAATCGTGGTTTAAAATTGTTTGTTATGGTATAGTTGGATCAAATTTGATTAGTCGGCATGGCACCCCCATACAAAGTACAATTTTATTATCAAATATCAAAAGTACTTTAATACCGACAGAGCGCCCAAGAGGGTGTGGCACATACCACACAATAGTGGTCTGACACTATCGATGGCACTATCGTGACTATCGATGGTTTGTGACTATCGCGACCATCGATGGTTTTAAGATGACTATCGATAGTTTTCGATAGTTTTTTGTATGGCAACGCTGTAGTGAAACAGGTAGAATAAGGCCGTTGGTGGCAACTATGTTGTGCCAATTTTTATGTTGAATTGTAACAAAGACGCAACGCTTTAAAATCAAGACAAAATTTTCATTTTTGTATATTATCAAAAAATTATTTTTAACCAAAAAAGCAAGAAATGGTAAGTACATTTACGAAACTAAATATTTATAATTGCAAATTGTAAGTTTTACATCTTTTAGAAACAGAAACAAATGAAGAAGCTGCATGTGGTAGTGCTGATTCGGAGGAATGTGTTTTGGTAGCAAACGCCAAGCCTGGTAGCAATAAACGAAAAAAAGGTTTTATTTATTTATTTGTAAAATAATTATTTTATAAGTAGGTATGGAAGTCGCAAGACAAAAAGCTTGCTAAATGCAACAAATGTGGCAAGGAGTATAAAACTAGTGGCAATACTAGTAATTTACTGGACCATATAGCCAAAACTTTAGACGTGCCGTAGAGTACGACAACAACTCACAGAGGAAAAAAGATGTGAATTTGGCGTTGACACGTTTGATACGTGGTGGGTTTTATCCCCTAAACATAGTGCGCGAAGAGCATCACAAGTGATGCTTGGACGTCAGTGGCGAATGAAATTTATCTAACGGTAACTTATCATTTTATTCTGGATTATGAAATGAAATCTTGCGTTCTATCTACAAGCAAACTCGGTGACCCAGCAAATCACAAAGCAACAAACATTGCTAATTCCATTCAAAATGTGTTGGATAGTTGGAACATTTTTAGAAAAATTGTTTGCATTGTAACGGACAATGCAAATGCCATGGTGTGTGAATGCAATTTATTAAAAAAATCGCACATTGGTTGTTATGCTCATACGCTGAACTTAGTGGTGCAAGACGGTTTGGCACAAAACAATGAGCTTGCAATATTGCGAAAAAATTGTAAAGCAATTGTCACATTTTTCAAATCGAGCACAATTGCATATGAGAAATTTAAAAATGAGCAAGACGAAGAAAGTCCATACAGTTTAATTCAAGAAACTCCAACCAGATGGAATAGCACATATTTTATGTTCAAACGGATTATCGAAACTAATGAGACTATTTCGAAAACTTTATTATCAACATTAAATGCACCATCACCACTATCTGCATATGACATAAGTGTTTTAAAAGAGGTGGTCTATTTGTTGAATTTATTTCAAAATGCAACTGGACAGGTACATTTTTTTATTCTACATACATATGTATATATAAAAATACATATATCTCATTTTTATGCATTTAACAGATTTCAGGAGACAGTTACGTTACTATTTCTTTAATCATACCCATACTTGCTTCCGTTCAGAAGAGGCTAGCGCCGTATGAACTTCGAACAATTGCTCGAATGGGCACAATGTTGCATCCTCATTTCAAAAAAGAAGGGTTTCAATCGATCAACAATACAAATGAAGCAGCTAAGTGCTTCAAACAGGAATTGGCAGCATTAGTTGCGCAAAAAGAAACTTCAAGCTCTGAACGTCCAAAAACCAACATAAACCCTCTTTTTGATTTCGTCAGCAAACGACTTGAAGAGAAGCGCAGCTCGGCTTGAGCAGATGCCATTATTATACTTCGGCAGTATTTGGAGTGGCAAAATATCTCAGCAAGTGCAGATCCACTTCTTGCAATGAAAGTAAATATATTTGATACAGTTGTGGAAAAACTTATGTTTGGTTTTCATTTTGCAGATTTTAGGTGATGATTTAGAGCCAATTAAAAAATGTGCCCACAAGTATTTGTATACACCAGCAACATCGGTGGAATCCGAAAGGACGTTCAGCAAAGCTGGGCTCATAATTAATGATCGCAGATCCAGATTGAAACCAAAACATGTAAACACCCTCATTTTTATGACAAGTAAATTGAATGTTTTAACTAGAGGCAATAAAAAAAAGACATTTATAACTATTTTAATCATAGTAATATTTTACTTTTTAAAGTTTCACATATTTGACAGTAGTTGTCGCTAGTGATAACCAAAGGTTATTTAAATAAAATCAACAAAATAATAAAATATTTCTTTTCGCTTGTTTAAACTGTCGAAAACTATCGATTATTATCGATGGTTCACCAAAAACTATCGCGTACTATCGATGGTGACAACTATCGATAGTTTAGACCTCTACCACACAAAGTAAATATTTATCATCATAAGTCTAGAGTACTATGAACTTTGTGCGTGTTTATCAGTTAAAAATTTGCGTGATCAAACAACAAACGGGCGGGATCGATTTGGTTGGAGTGGCACCTCAGATCCAAAGCTATCATCAAATATCTAGAGTATAATAATAGTCTATGAATTATTATGGGGGAGTAGTCGTATATAAACTGGGCGGGTACGTATCAATGGGCGTTGCACATGCCATACAAAGTAAAATGTATGGGGTGCTATCATAATGAGATCCTTGAAACTAAGTATGAGACCATAGGTTTTTGATATGAATAGTGGGCTCAAATATGGGTGGGATGTGATTAACGGGCATGGTACTTCTTATTAAAAAGTCAATATATAATATCATCTATGTCGAGTCCAAATATTATTAATTTCAATGCGAAAATATTGTGTTTAAATCCACACGAAAATATTTATTTTCAAGTGTATTTTTTAACAAATTTTAATTTAAACAGTTATATTCTCTTCAATTATACTTTCTAAGTCCAGTCAGTTGCAGTTTTTTTATGTTTGTGTCGCTATTATATATTTATTCAATTAATATGTCACAACCCGAATCACTTTCTTCAATCTCAGATAACACGTTTTCTAAATGGGGATAATTTCTTTTTCCATAACATTTTTTCACTTTTTTTTTAATTCTTGCCTATGCTTAGATAACTGGCACCAACTGCATAATCATTCTTTCTATAAGATTTGATTTATTCACACTGTCTATGTCTATAAAAAGAGCTAAAGCATTTCTAATGAAATTGTTGGAATGAAGAAGCTAAAGCAAGTTTACTTCTTTTAATTCTCTCAGAGCATTGCTCAAAGTCTTCTTGTTGGTTCCTTAATAATTTTTAAAAGAGTGAATAAACACTAAAAATAATATTTAATTGTCGCATGTACCAAACATAAATCATCAACATTTATTAAAAAAAATTAACCAAGACTTGTGTTTTTTTTCTCAATATTCATACATAAATATTTATGTCCTTATAGTGTGCATATTTTATTCAATAAGTTTTAAATCTAGAATATAATTAACTTCTCTAATTTTACTTTGTGACAGTTTACTTTTCGAACATCTTCTAAATACTTTACAATTTCCACTTCTGCTGATCTTCCCACCTCTTCCAGTTTTCTCCAAATTTTAAAAAAAAATTCGGACTGAAAAAGTAAAAAAAAGTTTTAAGTTGCACCTGGAACCACTTTTATTGTTAAACCAACTTGTAATTATATTAAAATAAAAGAATAAATGCGTTTTGATGCGTTTTTTTTCTTGTACTCTAAAGCTAATTATACCCTATACCACTATGTGGTTTGGGTATAATGACTTTGTGCTGCTGTTTGTAACAACCAAAAATATTTGACCTAGACCCATCTTTAATTATACCGATCGAATCAGAATCACTTTCTGAGTTGATTTAACAATGTCCGTCCGTCCGTCCGTCCGTCCGTCCGTCTGTGTGTCCATGTAAAGCTTGTAATCAAACTGCAGGTCGCAAATATGAATATATTTTGATGAAATTTGGTATATAAGCTTTTATCGGCCATGGGATGAACGCTATTGAAATTGGTGAGAATCGGTCCATATTCAGACCTAGCCCCCATACAAATTACCCATATGAAATCGACATAAATTGCCATAAGATCCAAATTGTCATGTAGATCTTACTCAAATTGGGTTTGTATGCGTTCATTACATCCACTAATGAGTAGTCCAAAAATGGTCCCTTTGACCCCATATAGAGCTGCTTCCCGATCTTCAGTTAAATCTATTAAAAAACAAAAATATTGCACTGATTCTTCTCAAATTTTGTTTGTACATATTTTTGCAAAATACAAGAGACTTTACCAAACATGATCAGGATCGGTCCATTTTTGGACCTAGTCCCTTTATAGATATAGCATCCGGTATGAACTTTTTCATATCTGCAGCCAAAAAAATTAATAAAAATCCCACTCAAATTTGGTTTTTGCTTATTTTCAAAGTCCAGTTAGTTGGGCCTAAGAGATAGCGTTTTTAACGCATGGTATAGGGTATCGTATAGTCGGTCTAGACCGACTATAATTTTCTTACTAATTTTTTTTAATATTGATTATTCTTACATTCAGAATAACGGTAAATATCATATCGCACCTTAAATACAAAACAGTCACAACTCAAAATTTTCATTTTCTCAGGAGAGGCAAAAAACTGTTTATGTAAAAATGATTGTATTATATAAAAAAAATGTAATTTCATTATGAAAAATGTCCATTTTGAGGAAAGTATTGCTACACTTTTTTTTTTTAATTTATATTGTATTTGTGGAAATAAAATATAATTTGAGCTATTATCTCAAGTTGTGTTTCAGATATAACATCATTTTTCCTGTTAAAGGAGATAGTTATGAGAAATAATTTTTTGCACTAAATAGAAATGTGTACTGTGAATTAATTTATGGAAAAAAGTAAATTTTTGAAAATTTTGAGTTGCGAATCTTTTGTATTTAAGGTGCGATATGATCGATAAAAAACTTAAAATTTAATGAAAAACAATGCTGCATTATTGTCAATTCTTTTTACGAGTATATTCGTTTTCTAATTAAATTTAATATATATATATATTCTTTATTTATTTAAATATTATTTAAGATAAAGTTCTACCCAGGCCCGGATTATCCATAAGGTAATGCAGGCGACAGCCTAGGCGCCCCATATCGGCTAGAGGCCCAAGCTCTAATTTTTTTATATATGTATATATATTTGAGTGAATATTATATTGGAATATTTGTAATGTAACAAACCCTCAATGACAATATTATTGCTTTATTTTATTTTTTTTATTTTTTATATTACGGAAAAGATAAAATTGTACCTGCCGAGGAATAATATAAATTGATTTTTGGTAATGTGGCACAATCAACTTTTCTTAATGCAATGACAGCATTACAAATATATAGAAATCTGATGATTACAAATGCCACGGATAAACTTTTCGAAATTAAAACAAATCAAAAACTGTCTTCGTTCATCAATGTCTCAAACCGCGTAAATTCATTGGCGATAAAAATGATATATTGGAAATGAAAATGATATATTGGAAAAGGTTAACTTTCCAGATGTTTTAAACGATTTTGTATCTAAAAAAAAAGTAAGAACAGTTCATATTAAAGCATATTGCACTTTATAAAACGATTTAATAAAAAATACGCATATTTCTTTTCATTTCTTTAATTATTGAATGGGATGATGTCAAAAAAAAAAAAAAAAAACAGCGTAATTATGAAAAAAAATTTCATCGTGGTAGACAAAATATGTCTTAGGAAGTATGAAAAGGGTGAAGGGGTCCCGAGACATGCATTGCCTAGGGGCCTCGACATGGTTAATCCGGCCTTGGGTCTACCTTGTTCTGCGTTGTCCTTGAGGGTTGCAATCTAGAGCTTTTTATGCAATTTTTGTGTATACCCACTTCATCTTCGAATTTTAAAATGAACTGGTGGCATGGAGTTTGCTATATTAAACAGGTCTTCATTTAAAATCCAATTTGGTCAGTAGACGTTAAGGGCTTGTCAGAGGCATTTGTTGATAAAAAATAAAGTTTTTGGTATGATTAATAAATGGAAAGTTACTCGATAGTCTATGTCATTCAGGAATGTGGACAAAGTCCAGCGAATAACAAAAGGTTCATCTCTGTTGGTTTTTTGCCATAACACAATCAAACAATAATAAGAACAACATAGGCGAAAGTTGTCTTATCTAACATCAGTACTTGAAATGAATATCGACTTCCATATAAATTTCTCTTATCAAATGCACGTTTAAAATCGACAAAGAGCCGTTAAAGGTAGGAATGAAATTTAGCGGATTGCTCAATAATAATTCGCAACCTGATGTGATTAGCATATGATCAATCTCGTCTGAAGCCAGCATGCTCTTTTCGCAAAATCGGCAATGGCAGAAATCATTAGCAACAAGATGCCCCGCCAATTTTAACATTGGGTCAAATACCCTTTCTTTGGCAGTGTGGTTAGTATACCCTCCTTCCAGGCATCTGGTATATGGTTTGACACACAGGCTTCTTGAATAATCGGTGTAAGAAATTGAGCTGAAGTATAGGCATAATATTTTAAAAGTTCCGAAGCAATATTTTCCGCAGCAGATGCTGATGTTGAAAGCATTCCCTATTTCTGAGCATAATGGTGGATTTGTAAATATGTGCCTCCTGGGATTGAGGTAAATTATAAATTGTGTCTCATTTTCTTGATTATCACTGTTAGATGTTATGGTCTGTGATGAAAAGAAATTGTGAAATCGCTCTATTTGTTGTTCGGATGCTGTTATTTCAGTTCGATCTATTATTTTTAATACTGCAATACTTCGTATATTACTTCCACTCATCTGTTTTATGCCGGAAAATGCGCATCGCAGGATACCTGTATTCGTGGCCTGTTTCGCCTGTTCAGTAATGCTATTATAAAATTTTTAGCGATCAGCATGAACTATGTACGCGACGAGCAGATTATTAGTGTTAATACATTTAATATGTGGTCGCTTATGGTTTCGTATCTTCAACCAAGATTCATCACTAACCCACGTCTTTGTTTGATATTTTTTTCCAAGCACCGAACTAGCAGTTTCCTTAAGAGCTGTTGATACGTTTGCCTATATGTTCTGGTGGTTAGAGAGTAAAGCAGTCCTTAAATTCTCATTACAAGTCTGTGCAATATTAGGGTATCATTGTATTGAATTTATCGAGCCTATTCTCTTTTGAATTGCAACAGGTCTTAAACGAAGAGTAGAAACGAGAAGACGGTTATCACTATCAATATCTGATCTCCATCGGGTCTTAACATCAATTAATGATCTCATATATATAATTTGTTCATCTAACATGATCAATTTGGTTACGTATGCGGCCAGTAGGAGAAACCCACGTTTACTTGTGGACTTTCTTATGGGAGAATTCTATTCCGCCCATAAATAACTGGTTCCGAGCACAAAACTCGACCAATCTGTTGCCGTCGTTTAATCTCGCCATTCCAAATCATTGTCTTCCCATAACTGCGACTTTAGCGGTAAAATCTCCAATTAATATCTGATAATAGCACCTAGTTGCTTATGAAAATCGTCCTTGACAGTATCGTCGTCAGGTTCTGTTGGAACATAACATATAACTTTAAATGGTCATAACTTCTTTAAAAATAAACTTTTAGAAATCTTTGTTTTAAATTTAATTGGAATTAATAAAATTATATTAATAAACCCCTTTTCTTTATTTTTTCTATACTGTCTGTATGGTGGTGCGTTGCCATACTTTTTGCGTATATTGAATTTATTTAGAAAATCCTGAAAAATAACAAAGATTTTGAGAGGTTGATATAGCAAAACTTGACGATAAATTCAATATTGAATAAACAAAATAATGAACAATATTTTGAAAAACCACATTTTAAATGTTTTAATTTAATATAATTACTAGTAGGTTTATTACAATAAAAGTGGTTCGTATATTTTTTTTTTGAGAAAATCGGCAAAGGTGAAAATTATAATTATATATGGTTAAAAAGAGTCAATTTTATTCTAAACAGAATGAAAACTTATTGGATAAAATCTCACAGAGTAAGAATATATTTTGATAAAAAGAAACATATTTTGATTAAATGCTGATGATTAATGCTTATTTAGTTAGTATATCGTTGTACACAAATTAGAAAAAAATTAGATGACTGATTTTTAGGCAAACTTTTTAAGATCTGTCGATCTGTGTAATTAGTTTGCTCTTATCATTGTTAGGTTTCGAAATATGAGGCACCGACTTTGTGACAATACACCTTAGTAATTTATTTCGACTTACAAATTGTTTTTACAATATCAAAGGAACTTTCATCTATTATTGTAACAGAAGACTTTCCGACAGTGTGTTCGCAAAACGAAAAAGAATTAAACATAAATTACTGCACTATTTGGAACGAGGTACACAGCGGGCGGTCAGGCAATGATATAGTCAGTGTTGTCGAAAAAATTTTACAGCAAATTGTTACGGATTTTAAAAAAGTTCAGTATTTCATCTTATGCAGCGACTCCTGTGTGACTCAAAAAAAAAAAAAAATAAATTTCTCAACTGTTCTTGTGCAATTCATGCACAACCATAAAAAATTCAAACAATAACCTAAAAATTTTCTTAACCGGGTCATTCCCAAATTCAAGAAGTGGTTGCCGTAATAGTACCATTGACCGACATTATTATTAAAAACTTGTAAATCACCGAAAGTTAAACACATAGTGTTAAAAATGACAACTAAAAATGTTCATGTCTATTCAGTGGAATACCTACTACCACCTATTAAATCGTTGCAATATAAAAAATGAGCTATACACAAAATAATATTTAAAAAAATAATAATATTGAAAAATAGGCCAAAAAGGTTTTTTCAACTCCAAACAATTTATTAGAAGAACATCTTTAGAACTCATCTCCTAAAAAGATATCAACGGAAAATATGAAAAAATTAAATAACTTTAACTATTTTTTGTCTTTGTTTTTTTCTTTAACAACCTTGCTTAAATTAAAAATTCTCCAAAAAGTTTCGTAAATCACGGATAATCATCGTGGAAGTCAAATGAATTTGATTAACTTTTTTTCTTTATTTCACTGTCGAAACTTAATATGTATTGCCTTATGTAGACTTATCTATATAAATAAAAATTAAATGCTGTGTGTTGCTAACGGCATCACTTCAGAACGGCTGGACCGATTTGGCAAATTTTTCTTTTCGAATGTTTGTAATAGTTCGAGTAGGGTTTTTAGGGAAAGAAAAATTATCCACGCCCACTGTGAGAAAATTTATGAAGACAATATTTGCTCTCAAATAAACTAAATAAAACATTTGAAAGAGAAATAAGTTTATGAAGAGAACATTGTTCCAATTAATGAAAAAATGAATTATGAAAAGAGACAAAAATAGTTCACAGAACTAAACTAAAAATTCTGCAAGCAAATGAGCGAAAATCTAATTGGAAAATAAGTTATAGCCGTGTAGAAGTAAAGCCAGAAGAAGACATGCAGAGTGCAGATAAGTTAAAGAGTATTTAGAGAAGAGATTTTTATTAAAATTTATTTAAATTTGATCTGTAAAGTAAATTTTATGTTGCTTTGTTTCGCATAGTCAAATACCCAATAAACCAAAACAGTATAAAAATAGTTTGTAACAAAGTTGCTACCATAAGCCTTAAGTATAGAAAACTGTGAATATTATTGTGAAAGGCTTCTGTTGTTTAATAACGAAAACTGAACCCTTGTGAACAAGCTTAGAAGTCTAATTATAGAATAAGCTTACAGGAAAATAGTATTCTAATCATGCTTGCAGTAACCTTATTATCGTAATATTTTTTTAAACTTATAATCGTAATATTTTTTAAACTTACAACCGTAATATTTTTGTGAGCTTATAATCGTAATATTTTTGTAAGCTTTTAAATACAATTAAATAATAAGTCTTTTTCAAATATTCTGGTTTAAAAATAATTTTATTGATTTTTTATAATTTTTTTATTTTATTTATATATCTTTGCCTCTGTCTTATATTTCTTTCTAGACTCTTGTCTATTTTTAGCGAATTGGAAGAATGCTTTTTAACTTTTGATGTATTCATCCTCTGGCAATCCATCGCAATTTGCAGCATCTATTGAATTTCAAAAGTCAATGAAATATATAAAATAACTTACTTCTTATGGCTTTTGCTGCACTCAGGCTGCGCACACTCTTTTTATCTTCTGTGCCTTTCCAGCAAAGTTTGTCCGCCAGTTCGTCCACTAACAATTCTACAATTTCTTTAGATTCTTCACGAACACTTCGTTTTGATTTATATGGCATATCAAATATTTAAAAAATATAAATTTATATACTAATATATTTACTTTCTTTAATACAAACTGTACCTATATTATATATATATATATATTTTATTTATTTAAAAAAACACTTCACTCTTCAAACAAAAGAAAAAGACTGAGGATTTCACAATAATTTCAACGCGAAAATAACGGGACATGACATGCAACAACGCACAATGGGTTCGATTGTAACCAAAGTGGCGATTAATTCATGGAAGCCGTAGCTTTAAAATATTGTTATTTTTAATTGGTGGATATTCATAAATACATCAAAAGCCAGCATTTATAAAAAAAAGTTGCAAAACAAAATTTTGTATGTGTTCTTATATCACAACTTTAGTTGTAACTTTGGAACGAAAAGCGATAAATTAGTAAATTAAGTTGCAGATTAAGGCATATTTAATGTGCTTTTAGAAAAAAATACGCTTTTATTAAAAAATAAAAAAGGAATAAATATTTAATATATATTTATTATTAGTAAAATTTTAAATTGAAATTTTATCCAAATTCAATAATCCACAAATTAAAATCAAAAGAATCACATTAGGAACTATTATATATATATTTTTTTTGATGAATAAGTATAAACACATAAAAAATAACCATTAAAAAAAAAAAAATATTGAAAAAAAAATTTTCATTGGTAATAAGCGTTTTCTTTTTTTTGGAAAATCATTTACTTCACCATCATCATTAAATTCATTATAATAATCTGCATCATCACCGTTGAAAGATTTAATGAAAAAATAAGCATTTGAATCGTAAAGAACACAATGTTGAAACAAATGTGCAACGTTTACAAAACGTTCAAATAACGGGACTTCATATGCAACAACGCACAGTGGTTCAAAACCAAAAAAAGTGGTAATAAGTCTGGAACTTCTAAACTATTGGTTGGATTGGAATAGTATATTCTAAACGATTGTAGTCAAGGATATAGGCTTTCAAAATATTGATTTTTGAGATACCCTGTTGTAACACAGGGTGAGCTACAGGGTGCCAAAGTCGACCACCTCGAGGTGGAAAATGCTTTCAAAGCTTGTAACTTTTATAAATATGAAGTGATTTTTACGTTTTTTAAATTTTTCCAATAACCATTAAATTATTAATAAAAAACATGCTTTACTACCTAGTTATCGCTTATGGTTTAAAAACTATTTGATTTTAAAAATCAACATTTGAACTTTTCACCAAATTCTTTCTTGGTTTTCCGCAAATAACATTTTTATTAAAATATATAAAAAAAAATCCAAAAATATGTGGCGATAGCCAGTACTTTTTAAAAAAATACGTTGAAGTATTTTTTGAATTATTTGAAACCGTTTAGTGAGCACAAAATCTTAAAGTTGACTTTTTGAATCAGGTTCTAAAAATTGCAAATTTTTGCCAAAAAATACCCTTCATTCTTTCACTTTTTTCTCACAACCTTGGTAAAACATGTATATATATTTTTTACATATTTTAAAAGAATATGCTTCAGGAATGGTTGCAAGCGAAATTTTTAATATTTTTAGACAGGCACCCTACGTCCAGCATTGCACGAAATTGGGCAATTTAAAAAAAAAAAACTAAGTTTTAAAAGTTAATACAAAAATATCCGCTCGATTTCTTCAACTATTTCACCGCAGTATTAAAGCTACAAATATTTTTATTTATTTGCCGCAATAAAATTCACCGCCGTTACATAAACGTGGTCAGGAGGGCTTAAATGGTGAAAAAAGTCAAATTTTCATACGAATTTTTTTGTTAACATAAAAAACATATATGGATTAGTTATTTTTATATTTTGTTTATTGATTCAGAACGGCATTTAAATTATCTAAAACACTTCAAAAAATCATTTTGATAACGTTAATAGGTTTTGAGATATTTGTATTCAATTTTCAGAAAAAAATATAGAAAAACTATGGTTTTTCGTTTTTTTTGGTTTTTTTGGTAAAGTGTTCCCAAAATTTTTGAATTTTACTTATTGTTATATATATTGTTAAAGAAGACATATTTATCTATTCAACGATATATAACATGTCTATCAAATATATTGCAACATGCTGAAATAATGACCCCAAACCACACTCCACAGGCAAAAATTTAGCTATTTCTCTATTTGTTTATATAAATGGTCATTTTTATATTTTTTTTATTGTTTTTTGGTAAAGGGTTGCATACGTTTTTATTACAAATAATTTTATATATCTTTTCAAAGAAGGTATAATTATAAGTTAATGGTGTATGAAATATTTACCTAATGAGTTTCAACTGATCATAAAATTGCCCGAAACTCTGATGCTGATTTTATACAAAAAAAAGCAGGTAAAAAGCCAATGCCTAAGATATTTTCATTATTAAATAACAAATATAACTAAATTTTTTTTAATGAGTATTTTTTTATTTGTTTTATAATAGGCTTAAAATTGCATAACAATTGTCTGCTTTTTTACTAGTTATTTTCTACAAAACAATCAGAAATATCAAAAGATAAAAGATGTTTTATATCCATAGCTTCGGAATCATCATTTTCTATTTCAAGACTTATTTTTGGTAACCATTTTGTTCTTATGGAGTATATTACTGGATCTGATGATATCAATAAATATTCCATTAAATCGGAATTTTGGGCTTCTTTGCTACATTTTCTTGTATTAAAAAGTCTAAAGTGTTTGACATCTCTGTTTCTAGCTTCTTGTGCTTCTTCACTCAGTTCTCCCAAGGGCAGGATGCTATTTTGTATTATTTGTTTTCCATGAGCTAATACTTTGTGTACAGTTGGTGTCATTGGCCTCCAAGGATATAAGTTCATTATTAATTCCTTAGTTCCACTAGCATATATTTTCAATTTCTCCGCATTAATTTGTTGTTTACTATTAATGACAGCTAATATTACTTTAAACCATGCGATTAAAGCCGTGTCAATGCCAGTAATCAAAGAAGTAGTTTCGGGATCTTCAAAGAAACGTCTTATCGATAATTAGACCAAGTTGCATTTTAAATTCATCCTGAATTCTTTTCTTCTCAGTTTTTCGTATGGCGTGTAGATCAGTATTATTTTTAACTTGTATATTTTCTTGTCCTGGAATTTGCCGGTATTTGAGATCATATGCGAGATGCAAGCAATATTCTATAAATCGTATTCTTGCATGAAGTGGTGATATTCCAAATTTTAAAGCATTTTCATTAATAGGAATTTCATCACAACAGTTATGAAATTCTGAACTTTTCTTTCCACATATATTACATTTCCAAGTAGATGTTATATCTGTAACGGCATTGGCTACTTTCCCATCAATCATTGTAAAAAGTGGTTGAAACAACACTTTAATGACACTTCCAGATATTTCCACAAAAACTGGAGACAATCTCGAAATTTCCTGATTTATTGAACTCACTAAGCTTTGTGTTGTAATTTTGTCTTCCTTTGTGTACTCAAATCGGATTGGCCGACATAGAAACTTAGATCCGGGTGTTAAATTACTCCATATGTCCTGATATTCTCTCTCACTAGAAGAAGAACTTGTCTCATTATATAGCCTCATTTTTAATGGTACTAATGATGTCATAAAAATTGTGGAAAAATCTATTTCTGAATTGCTTCCACTTGGTTGTCTATACTCAGAAAATCAAGATGTTCCATTGAACATTTTCGTAGTCCTTTTTAGGTCGACCAAATGCCTTTTTCTCAATTTGTACTGTGAGGCCCGTTTTCAACCATTCTTCATTTTTAGTCATAAACTTTGATTTTGATAAACCCGATTGGCTAAATCTTCTTTCGTAAGCTTTGTAAAAATTTTCAACATCTTCAGATCTCACATTTAAACCGTAAGTGTTGTTAATTGTATAAAATAATTTCGAGACTTTTTCCGAACGTGATGAATGAATAGTAGAATCGGAAGGATTTTCCCAAATAACTTTGCAAAGTGAATAATACTTTAATGTAACATCCATGATAGATTATACGTAAGTGATCTTAATAAACAAGAAAGTCATGGTTATATACTGAAAATACTTTTTGAAAGGTAATATATCGGGCAGGTACTTCAACCAATACTTACATTTTGTTTTAGTGAATCTAAGGATTTGGCTTTTACCTGTTTTTTTTTTTTGCATAAAAAGATATTGTGAATTACAGATATTTTACAATAGGTATCTGAGTTTCGGGCAATTTTATGATCAGTTGAAACTCATTAGGTAAATATTTCATACACCATTAACTTATAATTATACCTTCTTTGAAAAGATATATAAAATTATTTGAAGTAATAAAAACGTATGCAACCCTTTACCAAAAAACAATAAACAAATATATAAATGACCATTTATATAAACAAATAGAGAAATAGCTAAATTTTTGCCTGTGGAGTGTGGTTTGGGGTCATTATTTCAGCATGTTGCAATATATTTGATAGACATGTTATATATCGTTGAATAGATAAATATGTCTTCTTTAACAATATATATAACAATAAGTAGAATTAAAAAATTTTGGGAACACTTTACCAAAAAAACCAAAAAAAACGAAAAACCATAGTTTTTCTATATTTTTTTCTGAAATTTGAATACAAATATCTCAAAACCTATTAACGTTATCAAAATGATTTTTTGAAGTGTTTTAGATAATTTAAATGCCGTTCTGAATCAATAAACAAAATATAAAAATAGCTAATCCTTATATGTTTTTTATGTTAACAAAAAAAATTTGTATGAAAATTTGACTTTTTTCACCATTTAAGCCCTCCTGACCACGTTTGTGTAACGGCGGTGAATTTTATTGCGGCAAATAAATAAAAATATTTGTAGCTTTAATACTGCGGTGAAATAGTTGAAGAAATCGAGCGGATATTTTTGTATTAACTTTTAAAACTTAGTTTTTTTTTTAAATTGCACAATTTCATGCAATGCTGGACGTAGGGTGCATGTCTAAAAATATTAAAAATTTCGCTTACAACCATTCCTGAAGCATATTGTTTTAAAATATGTAAAAAAATATATACATGTTTCACCAAGGTTGTGAGAAAAAAGTGAAAGAATGAAGGGTATTTTTTGGCAAAAATTTGCAATTTTTAGAACCTGATTCAAAAAGTCAACTTTAAGATTTTGTGCTCACTAAACGGTTTCAAATAATTCAAAAAATACTTCAACGTATTTTTTTAAAAAGTACTGGCTATCGCCACATATTTTTGGATTTTTTTTTTATCTATTTTAATAAAAATGTTATTTGCGGAAAACCAAGAAAGAATTTGGTGAAAAGTTCAAATGTTGATTTTTAAAATCAAATAGTTTTTAAACCATAAGCGATAACTAGGTAGTATAAGCATGTTTTTTATTAATAATTTAATGGTTATTGGAAAAATTTAAAAAACGTAAAAATCACTTCATATTTATAAAAGTTACAAGATTTGAAAGCATTTTCCACCTCGAGGTGGTCGACTTTGGCACCCTGTAGCTCACCCTGTGTTAAAACAGGGTATCTCAAAAATCAATATTTTGAAAGCCTATATCCTTGACTACAATCGCCTAGAATATACTATTCCAATCCAACCAATAGTTTAGAAGTTCCAGACTTATTACCACTTTTTTTTTGGTTTTGAACCACTGTGCAACGTTTACAAAACTATAGCGAGCATAAGTCGTTTACAATCATATTTGCCAAACTGTTATACAGACTAAGTGTATATCAAGTGTTATTGTAAATGCTATTGCTATGTAAAGCGTTTTGAAAACATCATTTAAAAAGAGTTCATATTTTGCAATTAAATAAACCTATCATAACAATGCCTATGAAAAGTTATAGAAATATTGTTATAGTAAGCTTATTCTCCAATTCAGTTACATTTCACTTATGGAATGGTTTATTGGGTACAATTTTTAAATAAATTTTTAAAAAGAAACATTTTTATGTAATTCTGTGTATTTTAATTGACTTTGAACTTTTATGATGAATTTTGTTCATATAACGTAAAAGTGTCAATTTGAAATTCGATTTTGGTGTATTCGATTTGTAGTGTAGAGTAGTGGCAGCTCACCCTGAGATTGCATTCAGCATCCTTACATCGTGTTGGACATTCCCCAGGCCCATAACTTGTGAAGCTATGGTCGCTGATGGGTACTTTTCATTCAAAGGTGGCCTAAGAGGAATCTTCATATTATCTCTTCTAGGACGCGTTGTCACATCAGTTGAGTTGGCCATGATGTTAGTGGCTCTTCACTACATGACTCTGGAGAATCGTATCTTAAAAACCAAGGAGGCTCGTGCTCTAGAGGTGGGCAAGACTCCTGAGGAAATTGCTGAAGGCACTTTCCATAATTGCCTTTCATATGCCAAAGCAGCTCTACAATCCAACATCGTGGATGCAGCAGTCAGAAATGATTTGCTTGACAAGTCTCGGCCAGAACCGGCCACTGCTGTTGTATGGACTCGGATATTTGAAGTAAAAATGAGGGGTAAGAAGGAGATAGTTATAGCAGAATTGGACCTTACGGTAAGAGACGCTTAAACCTTCTGGTGACCAGTTTCACAATGTGAAACATACCAAAAACCTACATTTATCATCGTTGGTGAAAATTTGGAATCCCGTGATATCGTTCTACATCGGCGGAATAAATCAGCCGCAGCGTGTGTACGAAACGCACCGATCCTATGATACGTTGCAATATACTATCATATTTGGCAGGGTGAAGACTGTTACCATTTCTCGATCCCCCCTTACAGGTGACCACCAAAACTATATTTTCCCAATAACATTAATTCATTTCATTGACACAAATATTAATATACAGGGCAATCATATCTTGAAATGTCGTCGTTTATTTCACTATTATGCTGTCGATATGTACGTCAAAGTGTAAACTGAACGGTTGACATTCATCAGATTGAATCAGAAAAAACTCCGTTACGAAGAGTACAGAATGTCGGCCGGATGACATTCTACCAGCAACGTACGTCGGAAGTCCGCGACATATGCATGAATACGCTCAAGATGCCATGTCGTACGTTCGACACTACGACACACCAGATTTGTTCATAACTTTCACATGCAATCCGCAGTGGATAGAAATTCGACAAGAGCTATTCCCTGGCCAATTACCTATTTATCGCCATGACGTCACCACGAGAGTCTTCAAACAGAAACTGATTTCACTGATGGATTTCATTGAAGAAGAAGATCCAGGCTTGCATGAGGTTGTCACTAAGAACATGATTCATGGCCCCTGCGGATCATTAAATACCAATTCTCCATGAATGGTCGACGGTATATGTTCAAAGCGTTTTCCGTGGGCTGGCAGAAACAATTACAGGAAATGACGGTTATCCACTGTATCGTCGCCGATCAACTGGGGACAATGGAAGATCAAAAATTGTGAAACTGAATCAACAGGATGTTTATGTTGATAATCGTTGGATTATTCGGTATTCGCTATTACTCTCGAAGACATTCAAAGCGCACATCAACGTCGAATCTTGCCATTCTGTGAGTATGCGATCAAAGGAAGTGACAAGGCTGTGAGTTGGATCTGAAAATTCACACGATGAAGTCACTCAATTTCAAATGGGCCGCTGTGTTAGCAGTTATGAAGCAATTTGGTGCATTTTTTCATTTGCCTTTCATGAAAAACATCGCACTGTTGTTCATTTGGCAGTGCATCTCACTACAGAGAATGCGTTGCAACGTGCTGATCGACCACCATCTACAACATTGACCAGTTTTTTTGAAATGTGCCAGAATGACGACTTCGCCCGAACGCTGCTATACTTCGAAAGATATTATGTTTTGAATCAACCGTCAAAGAAATTCCAACGGCGAAAACAAGGAAATCCTGTTCCAGGTTACACACATATATAATCCACCGAAGCATTAGTTAACATTTACACACACCATCCAAGCAACGACGAGTGCTTCTATTTGCGTTTGCTATTGGTCAACGTTCGTGGCCCAACATCATTCCAAAATCTGCGAACTGTTAATGGTGGATTGTGTGTCACATATAGAAAGGCCTGTCAACGTTTGAGATTGCTAGAGAATGACTTTCATTAAGATAACACCCTCGCAGATACAGTGAATTCGTCATATGCTCATCAAATACGAACATTATTTTCGATAATTGTCTCAACATGCTTTCCATCCAAACCGACTGATTTGTAGACCAAATACAAAGATGACATATTTGATGATATTTTGCATCAGATGCGTACTAGAACATCAAATACAGATTTGCAAATGAACGAGGAAATTCACAACGAGGCTTTAATATTGATTGAGAACATGTGTTGATGATGTCAAACAAGGCATTAACTCAATTAGGCATGACAGCTGCAAATCGTCTGATGCACGACGCATTTAATCAAGAGTTGCGACGCGAAAAACAATACGATTGCAATGCATTGGGAGAATCAGTTCGAACGAACGTTCCGGGGTTGAATTGGCAAAAATATGCATAGAAACTCTCATGAAAGTTGTGAATGATGTAACTGACTGATTTTCTTTCTGGACGCTCTCGGTGGAACTGGAAAAACTTTTTTGATCTCATTAATTTTGGCAAGGATTAGCTCGCAGAATAAAATTTCACTTGGGCTTGCTTCATCAGGAATTGCAGCTACGTTGTTGGAAGGCGGTCGAACTGCCCATTCAGTACTCAAGTTGCCGTTGAATATGTAAATCAATGAAACTCCAACGTATAACCTTCCGAAGAACTGTGTGATGGCGAAAGTCTTACAGCAAGTCAAATTGATCGTTTGGAATGAATGTACGATGGCGCATAAAGTATTTGGAGGCTCTAGACAAAACTATACAATATCTACGAAACAATCAACCCCAGTTTGGTGGTGCGATGATTCTGTTGGCAGGTGATTTTGCCAAAAATTACCTGTAATTCAACGGTCAACACCAGCCGATGAACTTAATACATGTTTGATGTCGTCCGTTTTGTGAAAACACGTGAAGAAAATCAAATTAAGTACGAACATGCGTGTCGAGTTGCAGAACGAAAAATCTAGAGAAGTATTTTCAAAACTGGTGCTTGACATTGGCAATGGAATAATGCCCGTTGACATTTTGACTGGCTGCATTAAATTCCCAGTTGATTTTTGCTAGTTCACCGAATCAAAGACAGAACTCATCCAAAAGGTTTTCCCAAATATTGCACAAAATTACAAGAAGCATGTTTGGTTGAGCGCACGAGCTATATTGGCTGCGAAAAACATTGATGTCGACCGTTGGTAACAGCCACAATAGTTATTAATAATCTGGCAATGTCATATAGTATATCGAGGGCTTATATTCAAAAAGTGCTATCTGCATCAATAATTATTTTAAAGAGAGCGTGTAAAACCAATTTATTAATAAAATCTTAAAGTATTTGTTGATCGATTTGCTACAATATCTATAAAGAAATAGTCGTACTAATCATGTATGATATCAAAATTAATATTATATTTGACAGTTATATCAGAGAACAGTTCGAAATCAAAAATTAATATTGCTGTCAATTGTAGATCAATCATTAGGGTGGCCCTTCATTATATGGAGGGGAGAAAAAGTTTTCGAATTTATAGTCCCACCCCCTAGATATATGCGAATAGCAAAAAAAACTGAGATATACAAAGTTTTGGGTCAATCAAAAAAAAAAAAAAAATTAGAGAAAATATGACTTTTTTTTCAGATTTTACGAAAATTTCATTCTATAGTTTAATTTTTTCGACAAGTTGTTATATGAATCGATATCAGTACTAATTTATCTTTTCGAAAAGCTATACAACTTCAAAATCGAATAAAAACTCGCCAAGAAATAAATGCCCCAGACCACTTTTGAGCCAAAAAAAAAAAAACTATAGTTCATGACATGTGATGAACATTTTTCAACTTTAGCAAATTGATTAAAGCCATAATTTTTTTGGTCTCTATACATATAAGTATTCAGATATGAAATATTGTTTTATTACCACGTTGTTAACCTATTGCGAAATGAGACCAAAGATGGAAAATTTTTTTGATAAAATTTTGAAAACTTAAAATATAACATTTAAATGCAGAAAACTGATAAATTTTTGATACAAAGTATTTAGAAAGAGTACATTTACTGAATATTTCACAAAAAACTAATTTTTCTCGAAATCCACAAAAAAAAAATTCTTTGTAAAAAAAAATTCTGTTAATCTCTAACATATATTTAACGAAACTTTAAAGCGCCAGATTAATTTTTTGAAATTTTGTTTAAGAAAATTTTTTAAAACTTAAAAATGGAGTTTTCAAAATTTTATCAAAAAAATGTTCCATCTTTGGTCTTATTTCGCAATAGGTTAACAACGTGGTAATAAACCAATACTTCATATCTGAGTACTTATAGGTATAGAGACCAAAAAAAATTATGGCTTCAATCAATTTGTTAAAGTTGAAAAATGTTCATCACATATCATGACCTAGAGTTTTGGCACAAAAGTGGTCTGGGGCATTTGTTATTTGTTATTTTTATTCGATTTTGAAGTTATATATCTTTTTGAGAAGATAATTTAGTACTGATATCGATTCATATAACAACTTGTCGAAAAAATTAAACTATAGAACGAAATTCTCGTAAAATCTGAAAAAAGTCATATTTTCCCCATATAAACACAGTTGAAATTTTCAGTCGCGTTGAGGGCCCTCTAAATTTTTTTTGATTGACCCAACCCTTTGTATATCTCAGTTTATTTCCTATTCGCATATTTTAAGGGGGTGGGACCGAGAGTTTGAACCCTTTTTTTAATAAGGGCCACCCTAATAATCATAGTATGCTGCTTCACCGCTCATGTTTTTTTCTCTTTGTGATTTTGTAGCGTTACTTCTTACTTTAATGTATAACGAGAAAGTCCAATAATAAATAAATATTAATAATCGATTTTACGAATAATATCGTAACAGTGGCGACGAGTTTTTTTTTTTTTTTTGTTAATTATTTTATAAATAAAAAAAAATAATACACGCAAATCACATAATGAGCAATACATTGGAAAGTGTCGTGGCAAAACTTTTGGCGTAACAAAAAGAGGCTGCAGACTGTCAGCAGAATCTGATGGAGTCATTTGCAAGTATTCTGCAGTCGTACAATTTAGCGGTCACATCGCAGCAGTCCACCAACGCTGGACGAGAAAATTTGATGGATGTTTTGTCCAAAGGCATTAACGAGTTTCTCCATGACCCGGACTCAAACAGTATTTTTCAAACTGGTATAGCCGACATGATGCGCTTTTCTTAGAAGACACGAAATCACTTCACGACGCATCAAAGGTTTGACTTATTCTACGAAAATTGAATCGACAAGTGTACGACAGACATGCCGATTTTCTATTACCACGAAAACCACAGGATTTACAATTCAATGAAACGGTGATTACACTCTCTGTATTTTTTTGATCATCAGGAGTCCCTTTTTAATATGAGGTATAATTGCCTCAAAACTGTTAAAGATGAAGATGAGGATTTCATCACATATGCTGGACGAGTGAACAAACAATGTGAGCGTTTTCACACTAATCAGATAACCCCGCAACAATTTAAATGTTTAATTTTTATCATCGGGTTGCAATCACCAAATTACACGGAAATTCGTGCCAAACTGATATCCATGTTGGATAGTGATTCAGACATTACGTTAGAAAAACGAACAACCGAGGTGCAACGAGTGACGGTGCTGAAGAACGACGCAAGCCTTGTTGAAACACAAACACCTCAGGTAAATGCTGTCTCATACAAGAAAAATTATAAGTTTAAAAATCAACAACAAATTAAGAACAATGAAGATGTTTTTCGCAAAAATTTGAATGGCCCGACACGTCCCTGCTGGCAGCATGGATCAATGCATTTCGTAAAAATGCAAGGAGTGTGGAAAGTTAGGGCATAAAGACGGATATTGTGCGTGTTTGCGAGGAAACAGAAAGATAAATACAACAAAGACGAACTACGCACAAATGTTGTCGCTGCTACACCAATACAACCTCAAGTTGTAAAAGCAATTCACAATCATGCAACAAGAAGAAAAATTATAACAATCACAATTGCAGAACGGCAAATAAAACTATAATTGGATACAGCAACCAAAGTTGCAACGTTGTGTACAAAAATTATCAGATGCTTCAAATAACCGAATACCTCCAATTGGTGAGTTTAATACTGAAATACACCACAATAGTGAGAACCATATCGGAACTTTTTACGTAACAGAGTTGGATTATTTAAATGTATTCGGTACCGATTTAATCGATAAATTCAATTATTTAAATTTTATTTGTAATACTGTTTCTGCTAAAGCTTATGAGTCAATTTTCAACGATATTAAGGAACAATTTCCTGAAGTATTACGGGAGAAAACCGGACATTCTATAAAACTTAATCTTACACTTCATTTCAAATCAAACGCATCGCCAGTCTTCAGACCCAAGAGACCAGTACCATATGCAACACTTTACTTGATTGAAGATGAACTAAACCGATTGGAATCAGAGGGTATAATTACACCTATAACATATTCTGCGTGGGCAGCGCCAATAGTAGTTGTACTAGATTAAATCAATGTATGGAACAAAATTTTTATCCATTACCACACGCAGATAAAATTTTCGCAGAGATGGCAAACTGTAGTAAGTACTTTCGCAAAATAGATCTTTCAGATGCATACCTACAATTTGAAGTCGATGAAAAATCGAAACGAATCCTTACAAAGAACTTTATTCGTTCAATCGGTTTCTGCCAGGAGTAACATCAGCACCCGGGGCATTCCAAAAAAGGCAATGGACACAATTCTTGCTGGACTTAACAGAGTTTTTGCATATTTAGGTGATGTTATTATAGCATAATTCACTGCTGAGGAAAACTCCATCAAAGTAAAGGAAGTTATTAAACCCATGGTCTAACAATCCGCTGGGCGAAGTGGAAAATTCTAAAAACCTCAATAACATATCTTGGTCACGTAATAGATAACAAGGGAATTCATCCAGATCCTTCCAAAATAGAATCTATAAACAGTATGCCATGCTTGAAGAATGTATCCAAACTTCGTTCATTCTTGGGTGCAATTAATTACTACGGGAAGTTCATAAACCGTAAGCGTGAAATTCGGCATCATTTGGATGACCTTTTGAAAAACGATGCGAAGTGGGAATGGACTGAAGAATGCGAGTTATCCTTCAAGGAATTTAAAAAACTGCTCTAATCAAACCTACTCTTAACACACTATGACACCAGACTACCAATTTTTGTCGCAGCTAATGCATCAACAGTAGGCATCGGCGCCCAAATATTTCATAAAATGCCAGATGGTACACAAAAAACCATTTATCACGTTTCAAGAGCATGTCATGGTTACCTCAGAGAAGATTTAGGGTTTCATCCTAATGCACCTTTGACTTTTCTTCTTCTTCACTAATTTATTCATGTTGCATTAGAATGCAACCCTAGAAAAATAGATAAGTAACAATACTGCGCTTCGGGATTGAACGAGATGGCGTGGGTTTTGGCTAGTATTTTTGGCGTGTTTCCGTCTTTTTCATGTTTGGTAGTCTTTAATCGTTTGGTGTTTCAGAGAAACAGCGGAAAAAGTAAGAATATTATATCCGGAGAAACGCGCTAGTTTTTGGTAATATCTTTCGTTAGTGAATAACCAGTGGCAAGTAACAGCTAAAGCTTTATCGAAATGCTTAATATTAATGTTATGCAGAAGACTATTTATCGGCATTATATTGCTATAGAAATTAATAATGACCAATTGACATATACCGGGTGATCCAAGTAGATACTTTTTTCAATAGCCTTTTTTTGACAGATCACGTGTGAGTCGTGTCATGCTGTCATGTTATTTTTGTTTAGTATTGTTTGGCATTTCATCATGGAAAGACTTACGCCTGAACAACGTTTACAAATCGTTCAACTTTATTACGAAAATTCACGTTCTGTGAAGAATTTGTTTCGTGCACTTCGCTCAACTTATGGTCAACATAATCGGCCTACTGAACGTACTATTCGCAACACCATCACCCATCTTGAGACCCAGCATTCATTATTGGATAATATTCGACCGAATAGACCACGTCCAGCACACAGTGAAGAAAATATAGCGGCCGTAGCTGAGAGTGTACACGAGAACGTAACCGTCAATGGCGACCGTTATCGTGCCCTGATAACCGACTATTTGATGCCTGAAATTGAAGCTCGTGATCTCGGCGACATTTGGTTTCAACAAGACGGCGCCACTTCCCACACAGCGCATCAATCAATGGATTTATTGAGAGAACACTTCGGTGAGCAGATAATTTCACGTTTTGGGCCGGTCGATTGGCCACCAAGATCGTGTGATATCACACCGTTAGACTTTTTCCTGTGGGGATATGTAAAGTCTAAAGTTTATGCGGACAATCCCGCTTCGATTCAGGCCTTGGAGAAAAACATCACGCGTGTCATTCGCCAGTTACCAGTCGAAATGCTCGAACGAGTCATCGAAAATTGGACCCAACGGATGGACCATCTGAGACGTAGCCGCGGCCAACATTTGATAGACATAATCTTCAAAAATAAATGCCAAAGAATGTTCTTTCAAATGATAATAAACATTCCCCATTAAATTTTCTGTGTTTTTTTTCTTTAAAAAAGTAAGGAACCTCGAAATGGATCACCCTTTATCATCGAAGCCTTGTCCAAAACCAAAAAAGAAGGTTTTAAACAAGAATAGTGTAGTGTCCGGTTTAGAAGAAAGACGGAAACTCTTCTATGAAGACCAAGGGCCATTATACCAGCAATCAGAAAAGAAATTCCACCTGCCCGGCCTCAAATTCAGTCGTTAAAACCACAGCAATAAACATAGGCGCAATAGTGTCACCCGCACACCACCTGTTACATCCGCAAGGAAACAAAAATCTGTTCCTCCTCAGACAATACCGCATCGGCTACTACCACCGTCACCGCTTCAACAGACGGCATTGTCTACCACTTCAAATAGAGTACCACAATAACAGCAAAACGGTAACCACTTTCAACATAGAGCACGTCAACGACAGCAAAACGTCAGCAACGTCCACCAGAAAGTACAGCAAAACAACAACCACGGTGGTCATAATCCCTGAGACATCAGAAGCCACAATCCAAAATGCCATAACCAAAACAACAGCGATAACATTAACCACGACGACACCTACAACTCAATAGTTACCATAGGTAGTATGTCTTTTATGGCACACTTTAAAACCATAAGTATCTTATTAAACACTGTAAGGTGCCTTTCTGTATTGTATATTTTCGGCTTATTTAATTTAAATAAAGAAAAAGAAAAATAATTATAACAAGACAAAAACAAAAAGAGGTATAAATATATTCTAGAAGACTCCCCTTATTTTATAAAAAAAAAAAAAATAAATAAAATATATATGTATATGTATATACATATATATATGCAAGGTGTACCATATATCCTGATAGAGTATTTGTGCGGACGCCACGACCCACCTGATTGACTACCCAAGGACAGACGCACAATACAAAAAAAAATATTAAATATAAAAAAGACAAAACCTGCTCGTAGCGGAACAGAAATGAAGATGTGGTGGTAGGCAAGGAAGATCAAGTGGTAGCAAGGTGGCATAAAAAGGTGAGTGTATGAACATTGTAGGGGTAACAAAAATTTCAAACACACATAGGTTACCATGGTAGGGTTTTTTTAAAAATCCCAAGAGGGAGGGTTAAGCAGTAGGACGGACACCAAACCTCTCCACATGTTTGCGTGTAGGTATGGATACATATATATGTATATAATGTATACACATACGTATGTGTATATACATATATACATGCAAGCTTTTCAGCGCGAATCAATGAGTTCTTGGTCCGTTGAGTGTATAGTCCGTTTATCTTTGGTGTTATTTTACTTCGGGTCCCTAACATTAGAGTTTTATTATTTTTTTTATTTTTCGACTGATACGAAATATTCAGTATTTTGTCTGTCTGTCCCAAAGCTGCCAGTCCTATTGACAAGAACCACCTAATCCGACGAGCTTAGTCGCGCTTAACGCAATCGTATCAGCACCGTTGATAGTCTGACTAAATATATACAAAAAGTAATCAAACTTTTTCTGTTTTTCAGCCACCGCGAAAGGACAGCCGCTACAAGCAACAGAACAGAAGTACAGCCAAATAGAGAAGGAGGCATTGGCGTTGGTTTACGGGTGCACGAAATTCCATCGTATGATTTATGGCCGCAATTTTACTTTAATGACGGACCATAAGCCTCTTCTTACTATTTTTGGTTATAAAAAGGGTATTCCAACGCATACTGCGAACCGACTGCAAAGATGGGCCCTCTTTCTAATGAGTTATGATTTCAAAATTCAATACATTAACACAAGTGAGTTTGGAAATGTTGATGTACTGTCACGCCTCATCGGTCATAAGCCTTATGAAGAAGATTTTATGGTAGCGGCTATACACACAGCGGATGATATGAATTTTATTTTACAAGATAACATTAAACACATACCCATTACTGAGAAAATGGTTCGTATTGCCATAATGAAAGATCCTACTCTTCTAAAAGTAATTAAATTCATCCAATATGGATGGCCAAGCTCTCCAAAGGCGATATCTGTTGACGTGGAGGGTTTTTACAATCGGAGAGAATCTTTAAGTATGATTGACAGCTGTATTATGTCAGTTGATTGGGTGATAATTCCACAAGTTTTTCGAAAGCGAATTCTGAAGCAACTCCATAAAGGTCATCAAGGCATCGAGCGCATGAAAAATCTTGCCAGATCGTACGTTTACTGGCCAAAAATTGATGCAGAATTTTTAGATTATGTTAAGCAGTGTGAAAGTTGTGCGTGCATTGGTTGCAAAATCACCTCTTGGCCTATACCAAATGAAATTCTCGATCGTGTGCTCATCGACATTGCAGGACCGTTACGTGGAATATATTATTTCTACAATCTCATCAAAGGATATAACGAACCATATTCACGAATTTGTCAGTCGTTACGGTCAACCGAAAGTCATCGTGTCTGATAATGGAACTCAGTTCGTCAGTTCACTTTTCAAAAAGTCGTATGAAGAAAAAGGGATACATCACATATACATGCCCCCGTATCACCCGCAATCAAACGGCCAGGCAGAGCGTTTTGTGGACACAATTCAAAGAGAACTGGAAAAATCTTATAGCGATGATACACCCGATGACAAGGTAAATATGTTAAATTTTTTATAACAATTCGAAAGTTTTATTGGCAGACGTCTCCAGATATCATTAGATTTACTAAAGCATCTACTGAACAACCTGCTGATGAAATTGAAACACCACCACCACCACAGGACAACGTCTGTCGGGTCAGCTAGTAAAACGTAATTATAAGATTAAGTTAAAAATGAACTCAATATTACATGAAATAAAGATTTTGTTCCGCAAAAATACATTGATTTTCATTTCTCACAATACTTTTTTACAGTTTGTTCTATATGCTACAAAGTAAGAACAGTTTCAAAAATAAGTGCATATGGAACAAAGCTTTTCAAAAAAAAAAAAAGATTCTTACCCCTAAAACCGTCTCTAAGGACGAGAATTTTTTTTACAGATAAAACCTAGAACAGGTGTTTAACCAGTGAGGTGTACATCCCCAAGGGAGTTGTGAAGAACCTCTTCAGGGAGGTAGAGTATAACTTATTAATAAAAATAATAGGTCTATTACAAAAAAAAAAGTATGAAAATTTAACACATTCCAATTTATTATTTTGAGACCTAGTGGCATTAAGATTAAACTTATCAATGAATATATTAAAATTAAGTTGTAAATTTTAATTTTCATAAGCTTTTAAGAACTGCAAAATGTGTTTATTACTTATTCAAAGAAATTCGATGTTAAATTGTATTTTTTGAACCTATTTAGTAGGCTTTAAAAATGTAAAATATTCGAATAAAGTCGTTGTTAATTTTAATTTTCTTAAACCTTTGAAAAGTATATATATATATAGTTATAGTTATATAGTTAGTTCCCTCCCGGGATTTATATTTTATCTCTTTGGGCACATCCTATCAGAGATGATATATAAAAAAACCATAGGGGAAGCACAGCTGAAGTGCTACAGGGCGCCTCCACAGGTTGCGGATAGTGGATGACCCTACCATGTAGTATAGAGGGCAACTGCGAATTGAATAAGCAGTGGCGGACAGTTCAGCGGGTTAGAGAAGAGGGTCTCAGATGGACACGCCTGGCAACGTGTAGCCTTTAAATCCTGAGTGCCAGTGAGGCTCTAATCGTCATGGCGGACAATTGGCGCCATTAATAATCCAATGCCAATTAAAACCCAACAATGTGGCCCTCCAACATCCCTGGGGGTTTTTTGCTGGCCTGATAAGCAACGAAACAACACATGAAATAAATGAAACGGATATAACGACACAACCTATTGGCTTTCGAACAAGGACTAGAATAGCAACATCGAACGTACGTACACTCGCCCAACCATCTAGGCTAGAACAAGCGTGCAAAGAAATGGATCGATACCGCTAAGACATCCTAGGTTCAAGTAAAGTTCGATGGAAAGGTCATGGTGAATCTAGAGCAGCGTCTGGTCACTTCCTTCTATACAGTGGTAACAATGACAGTCATACGAACGGCGTCGGCTTTCTTCTCACACAAAACACCAAGAAAGCCCTGATGGTATTCAATCCCGTGTCAGACCGTATAATAGTGGCCCGCTTTCATACTAAATTTCGCAACATCTCAATCATCCAATGTTATGCGCCAACTAAACCCGATGGTGCAGACGTAAAAAATAGGTTTTACGATCAACTTAATGTCACAATCGCCCAGGCGAGGAAAAGCGATATTAAAATGGTCATAGGGGACTTTAATGCCAAGGTGGGCTCTGATAACTCTAATATAAGATCTATAATGGGTAATCAAGGTCTTGGAGCAACACGAAATGACAATGGAGAAAGACTGGTTGATCTGTGTTCCACACACCAGCTGTTTTTTGGTGGCACAAAATTTATTCACCGAGACATCCATAAATACACCTGGCAATCTCCTGATGGTAACACCCGCAATCAGATAGATCATTTTATAGTGAGCAGACGTTTTCTGGGGTCGTTACTGGACGTGAAAACGATAAGAGGGGCCGACATATTTAGTGACCACCAACTATTAGTCGGTATTGTGAAATTACGCCCTTTCGCTAATTATCATCAACCAAAACTGCCTAACAAAATAAACACGCATCGCATTAAAGATTCCTCCACCTTGCAAGCTTTTGAGTCTAATCTTAGCACAAAGTTAACCAATACCAATAACTGGTCAGACATTAAAGCTGCATGCCTGGGCAGCGCTAGCCAAACCCATGGTTACATCAAACATCATCGTGCGAAATGGATAGGCGAAGATACATGGTCCGCAATTGCGGAACGCAGCAACGCAAAACAACAATTCAGCTAAATCGTCTACCTCCCAACAAGCGCTAAGAACAGAATACACGACCTTAGAAAAACGTGTGAAGAAAATGGTTCGCAAAGACCGCCGGCAATTCTTTGACACCATTGCTGAAGAAGCTGAATATGCTGCAACCCGTGGAAATATGAGGGGTCTATATGATGCTGTTGAGAAGATTAGTGCGGAAAAGGTTCTCACAACACCTAATATCAAAAACAGCAACGGTCAACCACTAACTACGATCGATGCCCAACTTAGCAGGAGGAAGCAGTTTTTCGAAAGTAGTGAAAGTGAGGAGCCTTTCACGCCTTTCAATGTTTTCGAAAGGCGAAATCCATGCAGATCAATACCAACTACTCCACCTACACTCGAGGAGGTAAAAATGGCTATTGGCAAACTAAAGAACAATAAATCTGCTGGCCTGGACAAATTCCACCCGAACTCTTTAAGGCAACAAACATTATGGCACTTTCAATTTTGCCGCTAATACAGAATGTCTGGTCATCATCTGAAATACCGTCCGAATGGAATGATGGAGTCATTGTAACCACACCTTCATTACCTTGGAACGTATCTCTTCAGTTGTGGAAGCATCTCTGCGACGTGAACAAGCCGGGTTTAGACCCAACAGAAGCTGTGTTGATCAGACAAATTCACTTAGAATAATCGTCGAACAATCGGTGGAATTTAACTCACCACTATTTTTACTTTTCATCGATTTTAAAAGAGCATTCGATACTATCAACAGAAATGCTATTTGGTACTGCCTGGCATACAACACAAGTTAAACAGACTATGTGCATTGAGTGGGCTTAGAAATCAACGTGACAAAAACAAAATTGAGAGGTTAAAAACGAACAACCCTAACCCAGTTACTCTCAACGGTGAACAAATTGCAGAAGTACAAAAATTCTGTTACCTTGGCAGCATAATAGCTACGGATGGCGGAGCAGATGACGATGTATCGAATCGAATACACAAGGCGAGACATGCTTTTGCTTCCTTACAGCTATACCTAAACAAGAGCGGCAAGCGTTTTCTAGCTGTCAAAAACTCGCATGCCCATACAATTTGTATGTAGCATCCTGAAATAACGCGGCGGTAATGCGGTGGCAAAAATTTGCAATTGGAAAATCCGATTTTGACAGCGCGTTTAATAGTGAAGTTAGCTGCAAAAGACAACAAATGTAAACAAATAAATAAAGCAGAAAAAAAACTAAGCGCGAAAAAAATATATTTGTTATTAGAATATGGAGGTAAGAAAAATCTTTAAAATTATATGTAGTATATGTTTTTTGGTTTCATCTTTCTTTTTTAATTTAGAATTTAAACGAACAAATTATACAGCTTATTCATCAGAATCCATGTCTCTACGACAAAAGGGAAAGTAAGTATAAGGACGTTAAACATAAAGAAAAGATTTGGGAGGATATTGGAAAGCAGACAAATTTGTCAGGTAAAGTAAAAGTCTACATTTGTTATGTTGAAAATAATTTATATGTTCTATCTTAAATTTATTTAGTCAAAGATTGCAAAGTGAAGTGGAAAAGCATACGCGATAGATACAGGAAGCAAAAAATGGCCGAAGATCTTTCTTCTGGTTCGTCACAAAAATTTGGAGCTCCGTGGAAGCACATGCAGAGTCTAAGTTTTTTGGCAGAATCTATAGAGCCGGCAAGGTAAAAAATTTATATAATACTTTTAAAAGTTAAAATAGTACTGAAATGTCGTTCTGTTAATTTCAGTACAATCGGTAATATATCCGAAAAATTGGACACAAGTGTGGAGTGGCTTGTCGATGACAGCAGCAACCAAACAACGGTTTCTAATAAACAATCAACACAAAAAAGAAAACGTGATGATCTTTTTACGGAGGTGTTAATGGCCATGAAGAAAAAATATGAGGAGCCACCAAAACCATCAAATAAAGAGAATTACAGCCAGTTCTTTGAAATGCTAAAGGAAAAGTTCGACAAATTAGAAGAAAGCGAAGTTGATAATGTTCAACTTGAAATTTTAAAGCTAGTTAATGAAAAAATCATTTATAAAAACTAAAAAATATAAGTTACAAATCTACAAATTGATTGATCTTGATTTGAAATTACATATTTGTAAAAATGTGTTTGTTACCTACAAAAAAACAAATATACAATTTCAAACCAAGGTCAATCAAATTATAGATTTGGAAGTTATAGTTTTTAAATATTTACTTATCTGTGCCTTAAATGATTACAAATCAAAAATTACCTGAATTCATTGTTATCGTTTAATTAAATATATTTAATTTGTTTTTTTTACACAGAATTTAAATATTGGCCTAGTTCATTTCTTAAGTTAAGGGCTGTTTGGCTTGACGTGTTTGCTGTATGCAAATCATTTCTATTCAGACTATTCAAATATGGGAGTATTTCCTAAGCCAAGGTTGAATTAAATTCAACAGAACATTAAACTGTTCATGATTTAGCCTGGTGGATTTGAAAAAAAGGTCTGGGTTTTTTTCAATTAAAATATTAACTCCCGTAGAATAAAATCCGTATGATCCACGAATTTTAAAAAGCTCCCGATTTCCTTGACGTCTATTTGCCATCATCCTTAGAACTAATAAGTTTTCTAAATCGTCCAATTCATCCATGTAACTCATTTTTTAACTTTAATATTTTGTTTTTTTATAAAACTTTATAAATTGCAAAAAACAAATCACAAACACCAATATTGTAACGTACTTTATTCTTAAAATAACCCGGGTTGTTATCAATTTTCTTTTTTGATAACCCTGTTTTTATCGATTTGACGTAGCGTTGCCGCTCTTGTTTAGGTATGGCATTTCAGCGTTAACGCTAGGCGGTAGAAAACGTTCCGCTTTCCGCTCTTGTTTAGGTATGGCTGTTAGGAAAAGTCTGGCAGAATTCACGTATATCAAGCAAGCACAAGATTCGTATTTTTAACGCAAGCGTGAAATCTGTATTGCTATACAGCTGCGAAACCTGGAACATCGACATCGTAGGAAGACTTCAATGTCAATAAATGCTTACGTCGTATATTGCGCATATTTTGGCCCCAAAGGATATCAAATGTAGCACTTCTTTCCCTATGTAATACCGAGCAAATATCAACTGAAGTATGCCGAAGAAAATCGTCGTGGTTAAGACACACTCAATTCTTAAGGAGGTAACGGACATAGCCCGTAAAAGCTTTGATTGGAACCCACAAGGAACCTGCAAAAGGAGCCGCCCAAGTTGACCTGGCGTAGGTCCATTGATGAGTAGTGTAATAGGATGAGGGTGACGTGGCCATAAGTTAAGCTATTGGCACAAAATAGACAGAGTTGGCGTGAATTTGTAAATAAACTTTGTGTTGCTAGAAGCTCCACTATGGAGTAGCTTTTAATTTATTTTATCTTTTTTATATTATTAAATATATTGTAAATTAAAACGTTGACTAATAAAAAAAAAAAATATATATGTGGGAGAGAGGGTTTACAGATGGTAAATTTGCGGCAAGAGTTTAGTTGAAAAGAGACGTTTGATCGAGCAACAAGACGTGCGCACGGTTTAATAAAACAACGACGACGATAACATAATCTCCATTTAACTAATTTTCATTCAATTAATATTATTCAATTTTATTTATTTAATATAAAACTTTTAATTTAAATAAAACCACAAATTTGGGGGCTCAACCGGAATTTTGAGTGTAAAATTAAAAGCACATATAAATTAGGAAATAATTTCTTTATATAACCGAAAAGTAAAATTAATTTCTAAATAATTGCTGTTAACGAAATTATGCAAATAACCTGATTTCGCCTTAAATGAAAGTTCTAGAAACATACGTTGAAAAAAAAAAACGCAATAATGCCATTCCTAGAATCATTCGATTTTGTTCGTGAGAATCTGCGCCGCGGCAGAAAAGAGAGTATTGTAGCGTTACATAAGTATGTGTTTCAGTGCGAAGGAGATAGATCTAATAGAAAACGTTTACGAAAGTTCGAAGGTTTTAATTTCAATGAAGACGATGCTGAATTTGCAGAAAAATCTGAATACATTGACAAATATTTGACATCGGTTGATCTAGCTGCAATATGTAACTTACTCAACATCAATCACAATGCAGAGAATTTGAAGTTACATATATTTGAGAATTTGAGAAAAGGCAGTTTGCTGTACGCCAGCGCAAATGAGGAGAATATAAATGACGATGAAGGAGAAAACGACGACGACTGCGACGACGTGTATTCTCAAAATGCAGACGGTAATTTGCAAGCAGATAATGGAAAAATATATATGCGAACAAACGATGTTATTTCTCATAAAGGGGTAAAAGAAAAGAGCGAAGATTGTTTCTTGTCAGTTGATAATTTTGACGTTAAGAGTGTAAAATACGAAACACCTCAAACACCCCCTACTTTAACGATGTCTAGATTTGCTCTTAGTTTTCGTGATATAGAAGATTCTGTACGAGCTTTTGATGGCAGCGAAAAAACAACAATTGAAATGTGGGTAAATGAATTCGAGGAAACTGCAACTGTTATGGGATGGGATGATTTTCAAAAATTCGTTTTTGCAAAGAAATCGTTAAAAGGAATAGCAAAACGTTATGTTTTGAGTGAAAGGGGAATAACTTCGTGGTGTAAATTGAAGGCTTCTCTTATTGATGAATTTAAAACAACAGTGAACAGCGCTACACTACATAAGCAACTAGCTGAACGTAAAATTAAAAAGGAAGAGAACGTTCAAGAATATTATTTTGAAATGAAAGATCTAGCTTCACGGGGAAATATTGAAGACGACGCGTTAATACAATATATAATAGACGGTATTAAAGACTTAAACGTAAATAAAACAATTTTGTACGGCGCGAAGAATTTAAGAGAATTTAAAGAGAAATTAAAGTGCTATGAACTAATTCGAGAAAAATCAAAACAAACGAATGATATGAAAATAAATCAGAATAAGAAAGAGCTACCTAAAAGTGAAAGGAAAGAACTGGTGTGTTTCAATTGTGGAAACAAAGGGCACAAATCGTCGGATTGTAAAGATAAAGAAAAGGGCACCAAGTGTTTTAGATGTAATCAATTTGGTCATATCTCGAAAAATTGTGCTGTCAAAAAAGATGAAGTTAACATTAATGTACGTTGTTTAAAACCAAAGAACAATATAATGAACAAAAATGTAAAAATCGGGAATAATAATTATGTGGCACTTTTTGATACGGGAAGTAAATTTAACATTATAACAGACAATGTTTATAAAAGTTTAAATGAACCATATCTTAAGAAAGTTAATGTGTTTCTAGTCGGTTTCGGTCGGAATAGCGGTAAAATCAAACCATTTGGTAATATAAAATGTGAAATCGAAATTGATGATGAACTTTATAGTGTGAACTTTCTTGTCGTTTCGTATAAATGTATGGACGTAGACGTGGTAATCGGGGAAGAGTTTTGTAAAGATGTTGATATACAAATAAATCGCGATGGACTTCATTTCGAGAAGATTATTTCAAATAAAAACGATGACGTAATTTCAATAATGAAGATTAATGCGGTTTCGGAAAATCAAGAACTTAATATTGACAATCGAGCTGCAAAAAGTTCAATTAATAAGGTTTACGAAATAATAAACAACTATCGGCCGGAAAAATGCAAATCAACAAATATCGAAATGAATATCATTTTAAAAGAAGAAGCTCCTATTTGTTCACGTCCGCGTAGATTACCTCTAACCGAAAGGCGTATCGTTGATGAACAAATTGAGCAATGGTTAAATGATGGTGTAATAGAAAATTCCGAATCCGAGTTCAGTAGTCCTATAGTGTTGGTTAAAAAACGTGATGGATCCCCAAGGCTATGTATCGATTTTCGCAGATTAAATAAGGTAATTGTAAAGGACAGATTTCCACTACCATTAATAGAAGATCAGTTAGATCGTTTACAAGATGCGGAGCTTTTTAGTACTATAGATTTAAAAAATGGATTCTTCCATGTGCCAGTCGCTGTAGATAGTAAAAAGTACACTTCGTTTGTAATACATAATGGACAATACCAGTTTTGCAAAGTTCCCTTTGGTCTATCAAATTCGCCAGGCGTTTTTCAAAGGCATGTTAATGCAGTTTTTCGTGAGTTAAATCTTAGAGGTATTGCTCTGCCGTATATCGATGATATCATTATACCTGCTAAAAATGAAAAGGAAGCCTTGTTAAACCTAGAAGAGGCAATAAACCAATGTAGAGACTACGGCTTGGAGATTAATTTGAAAAAGTGTCAGTTTTTGAAAAGAAGAGTGGAATTTTTGGGGCACGTAATTGAAAACCATAAAATTTCCCCATCTCCTGAAAAGATACAGTCCGTATTAAAATATAAGGCACCACAAAACCTCAAACAGCTCCAAAGCTTTCTCGGTCTTGCCGGATATTTTAGAAAATTTATACCCAATTTTTCTCTGATAGCCAAACCATTAAGTGACCTAACCAAACAAAATAGAAAATTTGAAATAAGAGACGAACAACTTTTAGCATTTAATAAGTTGAAAGAAATTCTGAGTATTCAACCCGTTTTGAACATATTTAATCAAAATTGCCAAACCGAAGTTCACACAGATGCCTCAATGGACGGATACGGCGCTATTTTACTTCAAAGGTCACCTGACGATGGGAAATTACATCCAGTATATTTTATGAGCAAAAAAACAACAGATGCTGAGAGAAAATATAGTAGTTACGAACTTGAAATACTAGCGGTTATAGAAGCCTTAAAGAAGTTTAGAGTATATGTGCTTGGTTTGAAGTTTAAATTGGTTACGGACTGTAATGCATTTGCGAAAACATTAGAAAAAAAAGATCTCTGTACCAGGGTTGCAAGATGGATACTTTTCCTTCAAGAGTACGATTATGTTGTAGAACATCGAGCCGGGACCCAAATGCGCCATGTAGATGCTCTCAGTCGTTATCCCGTGATGATAATAAGTGAAGGCGACATTCTTTCGAAAATTCGTCGGGCTCAAATGCAGGATGAAGATTTGAGGGCCATAATCGAAATACTCCAAATTAAATCCACTTACAATGAATATTTTATGAAAGGTAATGTGTTGTACAAGTTTTCTAATGACAATGAATTGGTGGTTGTTCCGAAGAATATGCAGAGAGAGGTAATTAAGCAAGCTCATGAAAAGGGTCACTTCGGAGTCAAAAAGACTAAAGAACTAATTTGTAACGATTATTACATACCAAAGTTGGACGAAAAAATTCAAAACTACATTACGAGCTGTATTCCATGCATAGTGGTAAATCGAAAACAAGGAAAACAAGAGGGCGAATTGCATCCATTGCCAAAAAATGATATTCCGCTTCACACTTACCACATCGATTTTCTTGGTCCACTGGAATCGACAAGTAAGCAGTACAAACATATCTTAGCAGTTGTTGACTCTTTTACGAAATTTTGCTGGTTGTATCCTACGAAGTCAACATCTGCAAGTGAAGTTATAACTAAGCTTCAAGGGCAAAGTATGATTTTTGGAAATCCTGTGCAGATAATTACTGATCGTGGTGCTGCTTTCACATCGGAAGATTTCAGGGAATATACCAGATCACAAAATGTAAAATTAATATCAGTAACAACGGGTTTACCACGCGCCAATGGTCAAGTAGAAAGACTGAATGGAGTTATCAGCGCCGTCTTAGCGAAACTTAGTATTGCCGACCCAACTAAATGGTACAGGAATGTTGATAAAGTACAGCAGGTGATAAACTCGACTTACTCTAGAAGTACGGATATGACGCCCTTTGAATTACTTACCGGTGTCAAGATGAGGACTGATGACGACCTTCAAATAAAGAAGCTTATTGAAGATGAGGTAATAGCAAACTTTAATGAAGACAGACATGAAATGAGGCAGCACGCGAAAAACCAAATTTTGAAGATTCAAAACGAAAACTGGAACACCTACAATTTGAAACGAAAGCCAGCGAAGAAGTATAAAGAAGGGGATATTGTCGTCATTAAAAGAACCCAGTTTGGCGGTGGATTGAAATTAAAGCCAAAATATCTAGGGCCGTATAGGGTAACGAAAGTTAAGCCATATGACACATACGACGTTCAAAAGGATAGCCACTGTGAGGGTCCGATACATACTACAACATGTGCCGAATATATGAAGCCCTGGTTAATCGGTGAAGAAGCATTCGAGGCGAATACCTAGCAAGATGGCCGAGTTGTGGGAGAGAGGGTTTACAGATGGTAAATTTGCGGCAAGAGTTTAGTTGAAAAGAGACGTTTGATCGAGCAACAAGACGTGCGCACGGTTTAATAAAACAACGACGACGATAACATAATCTCCATTTAACTAATTTTCATTCAATTAATATTATTCAATTTTATTTATTTAATATAAAACTTTTAATTTAAATAAAACCACATATATATATATAGTTACTTACATACAAGGTTCAGAAAATACACACACGAAACACACAATGTTCTGTTCAAAAGCAGCCAACACATATCTTTATTTTCATATCAATTATGTGCGTTTCTAAATTTTCTACGGTGCCCAACACAACCATGACTGTGTTCGTTTTAATATTTCGTTATTTACACGAACATTTTTGTATTTTAAACACGACTTAAAATATAACTGAACTCGAACCTGTTTATTGTACATGTTGTGTTTTTTCTTACTACACAAGCCACAACACGACTTAAAATATAACTGAACTCGAACCTGTTTATTGTACATGTTCTGTGTTTTTTTTTCATTACACGTACCAGAACATGAACTTCAAATAAAGCAACACTCAAAAATGTGTGCTTTATGTGTGATTGAAACAAAAAGTATGTGATACAAAAATGTTCGTGTAAATAACGAAATATTAAAACGAACACAGTCATGGTTGTGTTGGGCACCGTAGAAAATTTAGAAACGCACATAATTGATATGAAAATAAAGATATGTGTGTGTTGGTCTAAGTTATGTTTGTTTACATATATGTACGAGTTTTTTATTCAGTGTGTGTTTTTTTCTGAACTCTGCTTATATATAGTCAAATATAATCGTTTTTAAAATTGACTTTTTTAAACCTAGTAGGCTTGGAAAATATATATAAAACATAAAATATATAAAACGTGTAGTTTAGTTTATTAGCTTAGTTCGAAATAAGTTATCCGTTGGTTACATCATAAAAGTTAATTTAAAATTTAAGTTAAAATGTCAAAAAACGCATATAGTGAAGAATCGGTATAAAACTGAAAAACCTCAATACTTTTTAAAAAATTTTGTGCGAAACTCCACTATTTGCAAAAGTACATCCAAATAAAGGTGTGGATTCGATTGAGTTCCTCAAACAAAAGAAATTGCGGTTTCAAGCTTTAGAAACTCTACACATGTTAGGTTTTGTATCTACTCAAAAGCCACTTGTTGAAACAAGATTTTATGTGGCATACCTTACTGCAAAGAATAAAAAGTCGCATACCATTGCTGAAACACTAATCAAGCCTTGTGCCCTTGAAATGGTGGAAACTGCTCTCGGAAAGGAACATAAGGACCAGATCGCTAAACTACCACTTTCAAACGACATAATCAGAAACGACATAATCGTGAAATTTCATCGGATATTTTGTACCAGCTCACCGAAGAACTAAAAAAAAACCTATGCATTTCGCCCTAAAACTCAATGCAGAGAACTTGAGACCTTTGTTAGATAAGTTACCAGTTAATTTGTGAGTTTTTTACAGATTGGATTGGGATTTATATGCACATATGGTGCACCTTCTATGTTAGGAAAAAACTCTGGTTTTGGTCTGAGCGGTAGCTCCACATGTTTTGGTTATGCACTGCTTTCTACATCTCCATGCATTGGCATCAAGAACTCTTCCACAAAGACTAAAGTCAGCAATGAATATTACGGTTCAATCTGTAAATTTCGTTCGAAAGTTATAAAATACATATACATTGCAATTACACTGTTAAAAAAATGTCAATGATAAAAAACAAAGCACTGTTTTTTTTTACTTATTTGTAAAGAGTCTTGTTTTACAAAATCCACAATTGCATTCAAAATAAAAATTAGTTTTCTTTTTTAAGTTTTTTTGTGTTAATTATGTAAATGATTCAAAGAATTGTCATATGTTACTGACACGAGAGTTTATAATTGTTATCATTGACGACTGACAAAGCATTTTAAAACGCTAGCACTTATGCTCAAGTGCTTTTTCAACGCTTTTCCGACCGTATCTTTCTGGCTATATTTTGTTATTTGATAATTATACTTGCATAAGGATTATGATTGTATGAATTTAAATACACAACACTTTGGGATATATAAAACAATGAAAGTGTTTGGTTATAAACTTAACAGCACATGAATAATTTTAATAGAATATGTATCATTATTTGATTCGTATATTCTAACGCTAGTAAGATTAGATTTAAGCTTATTTATGAATTCTAAGTATATACTTGTGTTTATGTACGATTATTATATACTTATCTTTACAATGCTTACTGTCATGAATGTGTGGGTGTTTTTGCATTTTATTTCATCTACTCTTTGCTTCGCTTCTTGGCAGTATTCTTTTTTACTCCACAATTCGAATCAACCTTTTTGTTACCCTTGGCAATGGCCAACAGTGTAACTAGCTTTTTATGAGAATCTCCGACAATCCAACCATGCTTTTGATATTGTTCACCAGTATTTTCATAGTTGTCAGCTGGTGGATTGTTTTTGTTAATATTGTTTATTCGTCCGAAATCTTCATCACTTGAGGAAGACCAGTAATACAGCTTTTCGGTTGCTAAACGTTTACGTCGTGGTGTTGATTGATTTGTGTGATTCTTGCGTTTGTTCTTTGGTTGCGTTTGATGTTGTTGCTGATTTTTTATATTGCTGTTGCCAGCAGCACCAACAATTAATTTGTTACAATCGGTGTTGTTATTTCCAATATTAGACCCGCCACGTTTTTTTTTAGTAGTCTGTTGTTGACTGGTGCCAGATAATTTTGTGGACTTTACATTAGCTGTTGAAGTGACAATGGCTGCAGAAGCGGAGGCTGCAATAGTTTTAGTATTTTTAACCTTACTGCCACGTGTTGTACTTTCTTGTCTTTGTTTTAATTCAGATATAAGAAAATCATCATCATCATCATCGTCATCTTCATTGTTATCAGTACTTTCATCCTCGTCGACAAATACTTTTTCCTTTTTTTTATATTTTTTTACGGCAATCTTTCTATTTTTTACTGACTTTGTTTTCGCTGGCAATGGTGGAGGTGGGGGCTTCATTTTCGTTTTGGTACCATTATTATTAGCACGGTTTTGGCGTGCAATAGTGCCTTTGTCCGCGGTTGTGACTGCGACTGTGGATGAATTATTTACCACAGATTTTCCTTTCTTTCCACTATTCTTAACCGGTAACATTTTGGAATTTACAGCTACTTCACTGGAATTTATGGCTGTTGCAGTTGTACTAACCGGATCATCCTTTTTAGCACTTGTTCTTTTGTTATTTTTATTTTCTTTAGGTTGAAAGGACTCCTCATTATCAAAAATTAGATTTTCTTGCCGCTCTACGGACATACTCATCCGTCTAGTATTGCGCCTTCTTGAATCTTTGGTACTCGACGTCACATCTGCTGGTGCAGAATCCTTTTCTTTAGGAATTTCAACGGTATGCGAGGATATGTTAACACTGCTTTTTCGTTTTCTTCGTTTTTCCTGCTGTTCCTTCTCTTCGATCAGTGCGATAATGTCTTTCGTCGAGAGGAATTCCTCGTACTCATCGGAACTCCACATTTCAACTAATTTCTTGGGACGATTTGTAGCACAGCGCCGTTTTGATTTGCGCTGGCCTTCATCAATTAATTTCTTGATTTCATCAGGACTCATGCCTAGCTCGGATTGTAATTTAGATATTTCATTGCGGTTTTTAGCACTGGGAACGTTGTTTTTAGCACAGGAAACCCGAGTCTTAGTTTTTCGCGCACTTGTCGATGGTGTTATCGTTGTTGAACTTACCACCGCAGGTGGAGATGCTGCTGGAGTTATGGGTTTCGGTATTTCACGTTGCTGTTGGTATTGTTTATGGTTTATTCTGCTACTTACACCTGGTACAGCAGTAGCAACTCCAAAACTATCTGCCACAGCTATACTGCCAGTACAACCACCTCTATCGTTGACATGCCCGTCTACTCCAGAATTACCACGTAACTCATCAAATAACTGATTCAGATCGGTTTTAGGTGCAGGCGTTTGATCTTTCTGTACTCCCACACTTTTAACCTTAACAGTTGTAACTGCGTTTTTTATAGATGCTTTGGTACTAGCATTCTTAAAAATCCTTCCCATTATTAAAGACTTGTTTTCAAATGTCTTTGCCGTAGCACGACTGGATTCAGAGCTAGAATCAGACGAATTGTTCTTTTGATTCTTATCATTACTTTCACGTACGCTCACTTCGTCGTCGCAACTCAAAGAACCAAAATCGTAGTCATCACGATCGGAAAAACTACCTGTCGACACACTATTGTCCTCGGTTAACAAATTAACTGCAGGAGTCTTTGGCTTCTGGAAAGTAATGGTCTCCTTTTCCTCCAGACCGATATTCTTAAACGGTCGATCAGGTATAATTATTTTATTGCTTGGCGGCAGTTTTTGATGTTCCTCAACAGCAGCCTTAATAATTGATGAATGCATAATGGTCTTTGAGGAAGTTGAACTACGAGTTTCATTGTTTTTTGTCCGTTCATTTCTCGTTGTCACTTGTACGTTACATTCTTTTGGACGACTGTCCATGGCTAGTAAGCAGGCATATTCCGGCGTTGCTACTAAACCTTTCGAACACATTGCATTTTCCACATTCATCACTTTTGGTTGATGTGGTGTTGCTGGTTGTTGTGATATTGGCCGCGGTGGAGTTGCACTGCTTTGAATGGGCGAAAAATCATGAGAGTTTGGCTTCTCCTCATTGCCTAACGCTATTTCGGCTAATTCTGTTAATTTACAGATAGTTCGAGATTTAGACTCTTGTTGTTGAATCAACTCAACATTCACGTTTTCATAACCTTTCATTGCAGCCTTTGTTTTAAATCTTGATGTTGTGTTGGTAACAGCCGATAGCTGAGAGATAGCCGAGTATGTTGGAGATCTTGCATTCCTGAAAATAAAAACAAATTGTTACTATATTCTGTGTTTGATTTAAGTTTCGTGCATTATTCAATATTTTTATTCTCAACGCAAATTAACAAAAAATTTAATTCACTCATGAGTATAATTTGTAGATGGTGATATTCTTTGTTAAGGTAGGAAATGAAACTCAAACTATTCAATACTGTTTTTGAATAGACACCTTCTAATAAGCATTACATTTCATCAGAACATTTATTATTACTTGATTTCACGATTTGCTGCATAATGTTTCCTTATTTAATCCATATAAATTCTGAATGAAAATGTTCACACACATACATACTAGCTGTAACCCGATGCGCTTCCCTACACGAAATAAAAAACTGACAAAACATTTTGTTGAAAGCTATTTTATTTATTTTTGACGATTTTTGATTTTGTCGATTTTTGTTCCAAAGATTTTAAATTTTGGTGATTTTTGACTTTGGCGATTGTTTTTTTTTTTTTGCGATTTTTGATTTTTGGCGATTTTAGATTTTTTCGTGTTTTGTTCTTTGTGATTTTTGTTATTCGCGATTTTCGGTTTTTTTTTTTGGCAATTTTTGATTAGGCGAATTTTGTTATTCGCGATTTTCGGTTTTTGGCGATTTTTGATTTTGGGCGATTTTTGTTTTTTGTGATTTTTGGCTTTAGCGATTTTTGTTTTTTCCGTTTTTGTTTTTTCTGATTTTTGATTTTAACGATTTTTGATTTTGGCAATTTTTGTTATTCGCGATTTTCGGTTTTGTCAATTTTTGAATTTGCCGATTTTTGATTTTTGCGATTTTCGTTTCTAGCCATTTTGGTTTTTGGCTATTTTTGTTATTCGCGATTCCGCCCATATTTTCAACGACTACTCACATTGGTACTTAATGTACTTGTCAAAAGTTTCAATACTGCCATTTTCATATTACATATTTCATATTTTTTGTATAGAAGGTGCTACGCCCATTTGGGCAACTACTCACATTAATAACTCATGAACTCAGACAAAGTCCCAAGGCCTATTATAGTACTCCAGTTATATGATATCAAATATTTACTTTGTATGGGGTGCCACGCCCACTGATCTGATCCTGCCCATTTTTTATCCGCCTACTCACTAACTTATGAACTTACACAAAGTTCCAAAGCTTTTTCTGTCACAGTACTCAAGATATATGACATTGAATATTTACTTTGTATGGTGGGTGCCACGCTCATTGGTTCGATCCCGCCAATTTTTCCGCGACTCTTCAAATTAGGTTAATATGTACATGTACATTAGGGTGGCCCTTCATTATATGGAGAAAAAAAGTGTTCAAACTCTCGGTCGCACCCCCTAGAAATATGCAAATAGCAAAAAAACTGAGAAATACAGTTTTGGGCTAATCAAAAAACATTTAGAGGTGGCTCAACGCGATTGAAAATTTCAAATGTGTTTTATATGGGGAAAATATGAATTTCTTTCAGATTTTACGAAAATTTCGTTCTGTAATTGAATTTTTCCGACATATTGTTATATAATTCGGGATCAGTATTAAATTATCTTTCCAAAAAGCTATGAAGCTTAAAAATCGAATAAAAATTCGCCAAGAAATAGCAAATGCCCCAGAACACTTTTGTGCCAAAAAAAAAAAAACAGTTCATGAAATTTGATGGCATTTTTTTCAACCTTAAGAAATTAATTAAAGCCAATATTTTGTTTTAGTCTCTATACCTGTAGTACTCAGATATGAAGTATTGTTTTATTACCACCTTAACTTATTAAGCCGAAAATGGAAAATTTGTTTTATAAAATTTTGAAAAATTCTTTTTCAAGTTTTGAAAAATTTTCTTAAACAAAATTTAATAAAATTGATCTAGCTCTTTAAGGTCTTGTTAAATGCATGTTAGAGATTAACTGTGTGAATTTTTAGGTAAGTCCCTATGCCAGAGTTTTTTTGACAAGGATTTCATTTTTGCGGTTTTCGAGAAAAATGGGATTTTTGTAAAATATTCTCTAAATGTACTATTTTTAAATCATCACTACTTTTAAATGTTATATTTTATCTTAATAGCCTAGGGTTTCGGAAAAAAATAGTATGACCCCATTAACTCTTTTGGAATTGGGGTCGCATATGACCCCAAGCTAATAAAAGACAATTTATTCAAAAAATTCAAAAATTTTGTAAGTGCTGTTGAATTTTTAGATGCGATGCTTAAAATATAATAACCAAATGTGTAGAACTTCCGTTCCTAAAATTTGGGATAAATCCGAGAACGTTAACCCATTATTTGCCAAGGCCAGCTTTGCATTTTAAGATATTTTTAAATAAAAATTACGGAAAACGAGTTTTTTTTTATTAAACTCGATGAAACCACTATTTCGAATTTAAGAAAAATAATTCGGTTATTTTTTATTTATTTAAGGCTTCAGTGCTCCTGGGATCAAAATAATCCATTGTGATATATCTTTGGTGCAATTATCTGCTTATTGCTCGCGAATATAAATTAAAACAACTTTTAACCAATTTTGTTATAAAATAATTTTATGTATAAAAACCATTTATATATTTTTAAGTAAAATAAGAAGATCCACAAATGACCCAAAGCTAATAAAAGACAATTTATTCATTTATTATGATAAATAAATTTTAGTTTGGCTGAAACCAATTTTGGTCCTAAAATCAGTCGAGAAAGCATTCTCTCTATAGCGAGTTATCTCTATGGTATAATGAAATGAAAGATGAATCTTGAAGACAACAATGAAATCGAAAAGGAACTGCTCATACTGTAAAATTAATCTTCTAGAAATAGTTTGAAAACAATTTGTTGTTTTTTACAAACAAAAGAAATCTCAACAAGTACAGTGGCACAGAAAAGTATACATACCCCATAGAGAAAAGCGTTTTATATCAAATTTTATGTATTTTACAACAAAAATTACTTTTTATAATTATTTTCAAAAATATAACACAATCAACAACACCTTTTACTCATAACAAAAAACATTTATGTACAAAAGATAATCAATATTCTAAACGCAGAAAAGTATACATACTTAATTTTTAAAGTTTATGAAAATTATAACTTATTAATATTTTGTTGCTCCACCTTCGCTCACTAAAACAGCGAATACACATGGAATACACAATTTTGTTTGTCGTTTCTGTGGAAATCAAATATATTAAGCGATCCATCGTTGTCTCAATAAAAAGTAAATTGCCCACCCCAGCCGCCGACATACAACCCCATACCATAACAGAGCTGCCTCATTGCTTTACTGTGGGTATCAAGTTTTTAGGTTGAAGCTCTAGGTTCTTTTTGCGCCAAACAAGTTAAACTTGCTTTCATCACTTTGGACCACATTCTACCAAAAGTCTTCAAACACAAGTAAGATGCTTTTTAGCAAAATTGACCTTTTTCATATATTTATATTACTAATAAATGTTTTTTTTTTTTTTTTTTTTTTGGGAACTCTACTATGAAATCCACTGCTTCTTAGTACATGACGTACAGTTTCTGGTTGGACAATGACAATCGAAGCATTTTCCATATCTCCTTGAGTAATTTTTGGTTTATTATTACGGTTTTTATTATTTTTATAACTCCTTAATACCGTGTGGACACTAGACTTGGGACGGCTTACCATTTCAGAAATTTCGCATAGAGATTTTCCATTTTTGAACAATAAGTTTTCTTATAACTAGCTGATTTCCTTAGTTTTGGGGCCCACTTTTAACAAATCCAAGCCGGATAGATTTCAAGACTATCTTTTTTCTGAGGATCATAGACGTTTGTAACAATAACGAAGCAAATATGTGCTCTTTTTGTTGGGAAAAATACCGTTAATCAACAATAGAAGTATGTATACTGTTCTGTTTTAATAATGTAAATTCTTTAATTTTTATAAAACAACAACAAATTGCAACAAAAAAACATAATATTAGGTTCTCTAATTTGAAAGAGAATATGTAATATAGTTGTTGTTGGTAAAATAGCTTCGGCCTACTCTAAAACCAGTTTTGATATGGGGTATGCACACTTTTCTGTGTCACTGTATTTATAATAATTTGCTGGACTTGGGATATTTTATTGAAAGTGAAATAATTAAAAAAACAATAGTACAACCAAATTACATATTATTTCAATTTAGAGACATAAATTTAAATATCAAATCGTTGGAACCATAAGTCCTATTGAGCTAAGATTGGCACCATATATTCGATTGAAATTTTGTGTGAGTTCATTAGCTTTCGAAGTATGAAGTCGAGCTTAAAATGGGCGGTGTCGCAAATATTGTTTATTTAAATTGAATTTTTTAACTCCAAACAAAAACTATGTACACTAGGAAAAAACAACGTTCGACGGAATCTGTTAGTATAAATACTAATATAGAACTTATATTTATGTTCTTAAGATCGTTAATTTACATTTTATTTATGCAAAAAAAAAAAAGAAATGATTTTTCTTTAAAAAAATATTCTCATATTATTTCTTTCAAAATTTTATTCTATTTGGATATAACGAACTATGGCTATGGTCGGTCCTTTCGAGTCCGTTGCTACCATTCTAGATTGTATATGAAAAAATCGGGTCATATTGGAACACATACTTACGAAACCAACTTTTTTTTCTAATTTTCTACGTTGAAACAGCAGATTTAGTCAGGTGGCGACATCGATAATATAGAAACATTTTGCGTTTTTATTTTATTTATTAAAGTATTCTATAAATAAAATTTATAGGAGTACAAAAAAAATATGAATAGTGTGGGTTACTAGGCCATTACACTATATATGGTTGATTTAAATTCCATTTAATACATTGGCAGTTTTGAGAATGTTCTTAATTTTTTTTAGTTACAGTTACAGTTTAGTATTTCATATAATGGTTCATCAGTTGAAATGGTTGGGCTACCTTTGAAAATTTGACTGACTGTGAGGTCTTCTAAAAAGAGTAGAGTTCATACACTCTTGGTTTTGTTAATGTTGTGTGATGAATTTTGTGGTTCCGACTTGGGTACGTGCAGTGACAATAAAAGTCTTCGCGGCTAACATTCTTGTAATAAGGCGGTATTTTTGTGTTGTTTATATGTGATCTTAAAAAGCTGTTTGAATTGTTCCATACTTATTATAGTTGTTCTTTCTGAAAATTTTTATGAAAATTAACCAGTACTACCACGAGAGGTGGCACCTCTCTTATTAATTACATTTTTGGCAGCAGCGTTGGTATTCATTTCTTGAAAAACCTATGTCCTGGTATTCAGAGTACAGTAATTTTAACTAGAGTAGATTTTCTGATGTTATCTTGTTTTAATGATTTTACTGCGCTCAGACTGTCAGTGCAGATAAGTGATTTTTTACCGTTTTTTTTAGCCAACGTTGATCTCGTGGCATACAAGATTGAACGGCTTACAATAAACTTCAATTCCAGATGTGTTAATTCGGAATTTATCCACATTAATGAGTTTATCTCATCATAATTTTATCCTTAACCCTTAAATATTTTATCTTAAACATAAAACCCAAAAAAACAAAAAAAAAATCAATAAGGTTTTTTGTAATATTATGTAAATTCAATACATTATATATTATTGTGAAATATATTTAAGCAGAAAAGGAATATGTATCCAAAACTCTTTAAGAAAAAATAAATTGTTAAATTAATAACTGATAAATGTTACATAAATAAAGAATTGAAATTGAAATTTACCGTTTTTTGTTACATAGCATACAGCAAATTTTATGGCTGCTAAGGCCGAGGCCACGCAATGAGCGGCAAAGCGGCAATCGGCAGAGCGGAGAGCGGCAGAGCGGCGAGTTTGAGCGGCAAGTGGCTTATTACTGAGCGGTTAGTTGCCAAAATGCCATTGTCAATGTTGTTATTTATTATTTATATAAAAAGTTTTTATAATAAAAGCAAAATATTTTCACTATTTTATGATTTTTATTTATGTATGACTACATTTCAACCTTTTTAACTTTTTATCGATTGAAAAACAACACAAAAATGGTTGTCGCTTAAAAATTTTACTGAATACCAAATTCCATAATTTTGTTGTTTTCTTTTTCTAACGATTCGATTATCGTTAAAAAGAAGTTACTGAACCGCGTTACAGATTGACAAAACAAAGAAAAGCCATTTTTTTTTTGCCATTTTTATTCTTTGCCGCTCAGAAAACAACTAAAAATTAGAACAAGTTCTATTCCTGAGCGGCGCCGCTTAGACGCTCAGAAATGCCGCTCATTGTGTGGCCACTTCAGTAGTATTTCATATGTTTTAATTTTTTTTCGCTCATCGCTCTGCCGCTCGCCGCTTTGCCGCTCATTGCGTGGCCTCGGCCTAATGCAGCTGAGAAAAAAGCAGATTGGTAAGGTAGTGTCGCTTGATGGAGGATTCCATGGCTTCCATTTTCCATTTGTTCGATTATGACGTATTCCCATTTGAAAAAGACTCACATGTGAAAATTGTAACGCTAGCATTGTATTTTTCTTTTTCTCTTAGGAAAAGTTGCTGACTCATTTGTTCATTCTTTTCTACTTATTAAGTTTGAATTTTGTGCACTATTTGTTGATGTTTGGCATATCAATTTCTTTGGCATATTGGATAATTTTTTGGAGACCGAAGTGTCATGATCTATTAATTCCCATAGTTGACCATATAATGGATGTTTGGTGTCTATCAGTCCTTTTTGCTAGCAGTTTTGATTGTTGTTGTTTTTTAAGATGAATTCAAAAGGTTTAATTTTTGTTTCCATTCTGAGTGCATCAGTATGAGTTGCCTCAAGTAAGCATGTGGCTGTGCGGAAGTATCTGTTTATGTTGGATTTTAATGTCCTAATGTTGATGTGTGTTGTCCAACCGTATATTGTTATACAATATTGAATTACACCTGCTGTGAGTGCACTGCATATTGATATGCCAGTTTCCATATGAGGGCCTTTCCATTTTGAACATATAGTTTTCAACAGATGATTAAGCTTTTTTAATTTATAGATAATAAGTTTTGTATGCTCATTCCGAAGAAAACATTTTTTATTTTTAATCCAATAATTCTCATTTTTGTTTTTACTGGGATGGATATTCCTCTTAAGGTAATTGACGACAGGTTACATTTGTTGATTGAGATTACTGTTCTTGATTAATTAGTCCACTTGTTTATGGCTGAGTCGCATAGATTTAGAGTGCGATTAATTTCTTCATGTGCCCTGATGGAAATATGGTCTCATTTTAGTTTTTCCATTAATGAATTGACATATACAGTGTATAAGACCACAGATAATGGGGAACCGTGTGGGACCCCATTTTTTAAGTGAAGGAGTTGGAGATGTCTGGCTATCTTAACTATTATTCTCCTATGTGAAAGGAAGGATTTTACTACCTTCAATATATTTTTTGGGACACCCTATTTATGCAGTTCTTATATTACAATGAAATTGACAACTTTTCGAAGGCTTTTGCTAGATCTTCTGACAGGATGACCCTGGTGGCAGAATGTGGAGTCTCCTCTATTTGGAAGGTATGCATGTTATTCATTTGCAATACTGCTTTTGCAGTGTATCCAAATTCTTTGTGGGATGATTTTTTCTAATACTTTTGATATGACAGGAAGCAAGATTGGCCTGTAACCCTCCGTTCTGGATTTGGAATTGGTAATAAAGTTGCTTGTTGACATACTCCTTTATGTAATATACTGGTATAGAGTATACGTAATCTACATTTAAAGGTGAATTGAGTTCTTAATTATTGAGTCAGTTATTTTGTCCCATCCGGATGTTGAGCCCTTATTTTTTTAATGAATTCCGTAGGTGGCATCCAGTTATAAGATCATTTAAGTTAACAATTTCATTTTGGTTATTTTCAAGAATATCAAAATGTTAAGTAGTTTTTTTTTTGCTTGTTTGTTTTCATCATAAATTGATGGGAAACTGATTGATTGATATAGAGGATGTTATTTAAGTTTCCAGACTGTATTTTTTTTTTTATTTATTTATTCAAATTAGTTTCATAACACAAAAAGCCATCCAAGCCAAAAAAAATATATATTACACCGCAAATAAATAAAACCAGAGCTACTTAACTAAATCAATTCATTACACCTCTAATTGGCTCCCCAGCCGTAATCTTATATGAAGCATATTAAAAAGAATACTATAAAAAGCAAGTGTTAAACGGACCCCGTCAGCAATGAGTTAACTCAAGATAAATTTAAAAACGAAATGTTAACATATTGCGTAAAATATAATAAGATTTGAACATGACATTAATTTTAAAAGGGGGTTTCACTATTAGATTTGAGTTTGATCTTTTAAAAAAATATTCATTTCCATTTAAACTTGTTATATGAATAATGAAAACAAATTCTCAACATAAGATAAACCAAACTCCGAATCATATTCGATAGAGCCATGATTCAAGGACAAAACCTATAAATATAAAACCCCTTTTAATGAGTACCTAAAAACTCTAATAATTTTAAATGAAATACATTATTCGAATGTGCCATGAGGCAAAATATTCCAGCAACGTGAAATCCTAACCATAAAAGACCTTTCATAGATAGACCATACAATTCTTGGGATGAAAATCTGAGGATTTCTAGTAGACCGTGAAAAGAAAAAAGCACTACAAAGACGGGCAGGCCTACCATTCTTCACAATCTTATGAAACAAAATCAACATACAATATTTAACAAAATCCTCAAAACAACATCCAAGAAAACGACGGACATAGCTAGAAATATGATCACGGGATCGGACACCATAAACAAACCTGACAATAGTATTAACCTCATGAAATTTATCCCACAAAAAATTTTACCACAAAAAACTTCAAATCCATATAGAACCTGTGACATTAAGAGCGCAAGAGTCAGCCTTCGCTTAATGTGAAAAGGTAAAAAAAAAACATTAGTAAAATAAATCCTACGCAAATTACCCCAAACTTTATCAGACAAAGCATTAATATGGGATTCAAATGAAAGTTTACTATCAAGCACGATACCTAAACGTCTACAATTAAAAAACTCGACCTCGTCATCACCCAAAACAAACATTCAAATCAAAGAATTATTAGGACCAAACATCATAGCCTTAGTTTTAGAAAAAATAATAAGTAAGGAGTTACGATCCCTAATAAATAACAAAAAAAAACATCGTCGGCAAATAAGAAAGTTCTACAGAATCCAATTAGTAACAAGAGAAAGGTCATTTACATACATAATAAACAACGATGGACCCAAAACGGAACCCTGCGGTACAGCGGAACGAACAGACAACAAATCAGAACTAACACCATTAACAACGTGATCTAATAGCCAGATGGATAAATTCGTCGGTTATTGAGCAGGAGATAAGTTACACCTCAAACATAAAGACCTAAAAACATCCGACCTAGTGGCATTAAAAAGATTACCATTAAAATCGCCAACCACAATAATGTTAGAGTATTTTAAGAAAAGATCTCGGTGGCAACTTTCAGACGTAGTCAGGTTACCAAATGGAACATAAACAACACCCAGTGAGACCTTAACACTACCGAAATAAATCTCACCAAAAAGTGATTCACAAACTAGATTTGAATTTTAGTTTTTTCGTAATATATACTCGAATACCCCACTCCCCTCCTCATGAAGACAAACGATCAATACGGCAAAAATTATAGCCAGAAATCTCAATTGCACGATTAGAGACGCCATCATGTAACCACGTTTCCGACATAGCAAGCACATCAAACAAATTATCTTTCAGAATAGTGTTAAACTCATCCAATTTCACAGAGGAATTTATACTCCGACAGTCCCAATGACCAACTTTAAAATGATTCCGAAATGAAGAAAACAGTCTTGAGATACAAATTATTGCTGACTACAGGACCCATATTGTCACTAGAAAAATAAAAGAATATTTTTACAGCAGGGAGCCAACAGAGAAGAAATACATGTAAAAGGTTAAATAATATATAACAATTCATGATACATTCAATATATTTTCAAACAATCAGCTGATTGGTGAACATTCCACGACACCATACTCAACCTCCTTTCCGTCTGTTAGGGCTAACTTCGCTCTAGGCTTGTCAGCATTTATTAATTCGAATCTGATGAAACATTAATTCATTAGCAACCTCCTGCATAATGCATTTAGCTTCCCAGCCGATGGAAAAAGTGATCATTTAAGAAAACACTCTTGTCAATGCCCTAAACAGGAATACCAGGTTCAGACACAATATCCGAAATTTTTAGAGGTTTAGTCTTCATAGTTTTAAAATACTATCTCATACTTTCATCCCGCATAGACACGTTGTTAAGTTTAACAAGTACGGCTCTTTTTCCACCCAAAAAACATGCATTGTTGATATCTTGCAAAGTGACAGGAACATCGTCGGATGTTACCATATTAACAATATTCTTCAGACCCTCGGGCAAGCCCGCAATAACAAAATCGGCACTGTTCAATCTCTTGTGGAGTATGTTATTTTCAGCCTTAAGAATCAACATTTCTTATTAATTTACTACAGTCCATAATTTCAGTTTTCATAGCATTAATATATGATGACATTTCCCGCTTAAAGTCTGCAACAATATCAGCAAAGGTCTGTTTCATACAATTACGTTCCTCATCGCCTTTGCGAATGAACGCATCAAACTTGTTGTACGAGGCACTGACTTCATCATGTAACGAACTATCTACAACAGATTAAGGATTCCTTTCACATACTCTAGAAATAAACGAAGCTTTTTAACGCCTCTAACTCCTCATCCCTGCATAAAAAGCATGAAGCCAACTTATTTATTTATTTGTTAGCCTGTGTAAGAGACTGAAGTCTTAAAACAACACAGGGGTACATTAAGGACATATATAATAATTTGACATTGTTTTTAATAAAAATAATAACAAAACTGAAAGCATCAGAAAAATTAATACATTAAAATAATAAATTTTAAAAAATTAAAAATTAAAAATAAGAGATAAAAAAATAAAAAATTAAAAACTAAAAATTAAAAAATAAACATTTTTTGATATTTGGTGTAAGCTTTCTGGTCACCTTTATTAAAAAATTAAAACAATTTCTTTTTGTTTTTATTTGGGTTGCGCTACGTTTCGACACTTGGTTTGTGTCCTCTTCGGGCGACTTTTTTAATTAATATTAAACAAAACAATATTTTTAGTAGTACAACAATAATTTAATGTATAATTATAATACAAATTATAAATACCTTATATTATTTATGTTTCTAACAGTCAGCGTTTTTCCTCATCTTTTTGGTTTGTTTTTTAAAATTATGTTATAAGTGTTACTTATGTTGTCACTGTCTTCTTTTTTGTTAACTGCCTTTTCTATATTTTTCTTGATATGTAAATTTTCCAGTGTCAGTCTTTTGTTTGTTTTTGTCTCTTTTTCTAAAATTTTTATATTGTCAAAATCAAAACAGTGGTTTTTATCTGTAGCGTGTTGTGCCAAAGCAGTTGTTACTGTTTTCAACTCTATTGATCGTTTGTGTTCTGTTATTCTAATTTCTAGTTGTCTTTTTGTTTGTCCTATATATATTTTATTGCACTGTTGTTCGTTGTTGCCATTACATTGTAATTGGTGAACTACACTATATTGTTTTTGTATATTGGTTTTTGTTTTTTGTGTGTTGAAAAGTCTGTTGAGAGTTTGGTTTGGTCTGGATGCTATTGTTATTATATCTCTGTTGATAATATTTTTCATATTTTTTCCGTTGGTTAGTGTTGGTATGTATGGTATGCTGGCGAAAATTTTGTTTGGTGTATCAGCTGTGGTAGTTGTTTTTTTTGTCTGTTTGTGTATTTTTTCTTTTGTTTTTGTTTTCTTGTAATACTAATCTTATCATATGGTTAATGTATTTATAAGGGTAATTGTTTTCAGTTAGTATTTTGGTTAGTTTTTTGATGTTATTCTGTTGGAACATTATATCACTAATATCTATGGTTTTTTTAATTATGTTTTTTACTGTGTTTTTCTTTTGTATTGGGTCGTGATTTGAGTAATAGTTTATGATTCTCCCGAGGATGTATTTTTGGTGTACCAGTTTATTGCGAGTTTGTTATCTATTTTATGAATTGTTGTGTCTAGAAAGTTTATTCTATTATGTTTTTCTTCTTCTATTGTGAATTTTAGTTTGTTGTGGTAGTAGTTAAATTCATTTAATATATTAGATTTGTCTTTCTGTTTTATTATTGCGAAAAAATCGTCAACGTATTTTGTTATATATTTGATGTGTATGTTTTGTGTTTTTAAATTATTTAATGTGTATTCCATTAGATCATCGAGTACGATGCCTGCATGATTGGGGATAGTGGATTGCCCATTGGCATCCCATAGTTTTGCATATATATTTTATTATTGAATTTGAAATAGTTGTTATCTTTCAAACGGAATTCCAGTAATTTGATAAATTGATTTTTTGAAATGGCTGTATGTGCAATGCTGCTAACGCTCCACAACTATATGGTCAACCAAAAATCCATAAAACCAACATACCATTGAGACCGATATCAGCATCCTACGAAATACCGGCATACAATCTCTCCAAATATATAGGACAAATACTAAATAATATACTACAAACAAATTACAACATAAAAAACACGTACCAACTAAAGGAAAAAATACAACATATAAATATAGAAGGAGACGACATACTAATATCTCTGGATGTTGTATCGCTTTTTACCAATATCCCAATCCATTTAGCCATAAAAATAATCATAAAAAAAATGGGACAAAATCAAACCACATACAGCCATTTCAAAAAATCAATTTATCAAATTACTGGAATTCCGTTTGAAAGATAACAACTATTTCAAATTCAATAATAAAATATATATGCAAAACTATGGGATGCCAATGGGCAATCCACTATCCCCAATCATGCAGGCATCGTACTCGATGATCTAAAGGAATACACATTAAATAATTTAAAAACACAAAACATACACATCAAATATATAACAAAATACGTTGACGATTTTTTTCGCAATAATAAAACAGAAAGACAAATCTAATATATTAAATGAATTTAACTACTATTGGAGCGGAGCACATGGACAAGTGGGACCTGGGAACCAGAGCAAGGTTCTCATGTGTGGTTCACAGATGGCTCAAAACAAACAAATGGGGACACGGGCGCGGGCATATTTGGTCCCAACTTTCAACGTGCCTTATCCATGGGTAAATACCCATCCATTTTCCAAGCGGAGGTCTTCGCTATTCTTACATGCGTGACTGAATGTCTCAGAAGAAAGACAAAAAGGGCACTCATTTATATACTATCCGACAGTCAGGCTGCACTTAAGGCAATAATGGCCTACAAAGTGACGTCCAAACTGGTGCGGGAGTGCATCGAAAAGCTAAACGAAATAGGTAGATGCAACAAATTAACTCTATGCTAGATTCCGGGACATGAAGGACATGCAGGGAACGAAAGGGCCGATTGCCTAGCCAATCGAGGGGCCCGTCGTCCTTTCATCGGTCCGGAACCTTTCTGTGGTGTTCCAATGGGACACATAAAAGAAAAAATGAGGGAGTGGAGGAAATCACAAATTGCCGAACACTGGGACAAAAGTCCAAGTCAACGGCAGGCCAAGAGATTCATAACTCCATCCAGTGTTCAATCGGAAAGACTACTTGCCCTTGATAAAAAGGACTTAAGGACCTTAACGGGATTCTTTACAGGACACTGCAATCTTAGATATCATCTACGAATGAAAGGACAATCTGCTATAGACACATGTAGGTTCTGCGAGCAGCAGGTGGAAACAGCAGAACATATTCTCTGTGAATGTCCAAGACTAAGTGGTAAGAGAATCCTTGCACTTGGAGGATACATTGTATCCCCCCGGGACATATGGAAACTAATGCCAAATAGGGTAATTGGCTTCATAAGAAGCCTTAATCTTTAGGAAACCCATGGGCTGCACAAAAGATCAAATTGGTCGCAGTGCGTTTAGCCTTCCTTATCTTATCTTATCTTATCTTAACTACTACCACAACAAACTAAAATTCACAATAGAAGAAGAAAAACATAATAGAATAAACTTTCTAGACACAACAATTCATAAAATAGATAACAAACTCGCAATAAACTGGTACACCAAAAATACATCCTCGGGAGAATCATAAACTATTACTCAAATCACGACCCAATACAAAAGAAAAACACAGTAAAAAACATAATTAAAAAACCATAGATATTAGTGATATAATGTTCCAACAGAATAACATCAAAAAACTAACCAAAATACTAACTGAAAACAATTACCCTTATAAATACATTAACCATATGATAAGATTAGTATTACAAGAAAACAAAAACAAAAGAAAAAATACACAAACAGACAAAAAAAACAACTACCACAGCTGATACACCAAACAAAATTTTCGCCAGCATACCATACATACCAACACTAACCAACGGAAAAAATATGAAAAATATTATCAACAGAGATATAATAACAATAGCATCCAGACCAAACCAAACTCTCAACAGACTCTTCAACACACAAAAAACAAAAACCAATATACAAAAACAATATAGTGTAGTTTACCAATTACAATGTAATGGCAACAACGAACAACAGTGCAATAAAATATATATAGGACAAACAAAAAGACAACTAGAAATTAGAATAAAAGAACACAAACGATCAATAGAGTTGAAAACAGTAACAACTGCTTTGGCACAACGCGCTACAGATAAAAACCACTGTTTTGATTTTGACAATATAAAAATTTTAGAAAAAGAGACAAAAACAAACAAAAGACTGACACTGGAAAATTTACATATCAAGAAAAATATAGAAAAGGCAGTTAACAAAAAAGAAGACAGTGACAACATAAGTAACACTTATAACATAATTTTAAAAAACAAACCAAAAAGATGAGGAAAAACGCTGACTGTTAGAAACATAAATAATATAAGGTATTTATAATTTGTATTATAATTATACATTAAATTATTGTTGTACTACTAAAAATATTGTTTTGTTTAATATTAATTAAAAAAGTCGCCCGAAGAGGACACAAACCAAGTGTCGAAACGTAGCGCAACCCAAATAAAAACAAAAAGAAATTGTTTTAATTTTTTAATAAAGGTGACCAGAAAGCTTACACCAAAAATCAAAAAATAGAATACAACGCTGGTCTGTAGGATAAATAAAAAAAATTAAACAATTAAGAATCAAAAATTAAAAAGCAAAAATTAAAGATTAAAAATTAAAAAAAAAATTAAAAATCAAAAATTAAAAATTTGTAATTTAGAATTAAAAATAAAATAAAAAATGCATTAATTACAGCTCAAATAATTTTTTCTTAAAAAACGTGTGTTGCATATATCTTTAATGTTTACTGGTAGCATGTTCCAAAGACGAATAGCATTAATATAAAATTGCCATTCTGATATTAATCTATGATGCCTGATTTGGATTATATTTTTGGTTCTATTAAATCTACTGAATTTTAATCTATTAAATAGATAGTCAGGCTCTCGAGCGATAAAAAATTTATGTAAAAAGATTAAAATACGTATTTTCAAAAGCTCCTCAAATTGTACACCATATAGTTTCTTCGAATACGATGAAATGCTGTCAAATCTCCGCAGTCCAAATACATATCTAGTAATGTTATTGTAAACAACGTTTAATCTTCGTTTACTTTCCGAGTCGCAACAGGAGAAAACCTCACATCCATACATCAGAATCGGTAAGAAATATGTCTTTGCGAGTAAGATTCTAATTTTTATAGGTGTATAGAATTGTGTGGGCCAGAGTGTTCTAAGCATAGAATAAGTTCTGCCACATGCTGCATTTACATGATCAGACCAAGTAAGCGTATTATTGAAGATAACTCCTAAATTCTTTCCGCTTTCAACAATCTCAATCGGATGATTATTTATAAGTATGTTTGGCTTAATTACAATTTTGCTATTCCTTTTGCGTATAATACAGTTAGATATTCGTGGATTTAAACTTAATCCATTTGCTGAGGCCCAAAGTAAAACTCTGTTAAGATCCTCGTTCAATTTTCTGGTACAGTCCTCAAGACCTTAATTTCTGCTGCTTATTTATAATTGTGCGTCGCACGGTGGCGCCATTTGAGTTTTTTCGTTGCAAAAATCATATCTTTTGAACCGAATAACATAATTGAACAGTTTAAACAGCATATGATAGATAACTGTTCAGCCTATGAAATGAGCGTTTGGAAAAGGTGCTACGCTTTGTAGGGGCCTACTTATGGGTTATCAAAGTTAAAATTTGTAGAAAAATCAATTTTATGGTAACTAAAAAAAATTATTTTTACATTTTTAGATTGTTTTTATTTTTTTTCTTTAGGGTTTTATGTTTCAAATTATTACCCAACAAATTAAAAAAAAATTACTTCTTTTTTAAATTTATTTTTTCAATTTTCTGTAAAATATTCATCACAATTCGTAAGACTAATCATTACTAAACTATAATTATTTTCTAACTCTATTCGTGACTTCACATGCCGCAGGGAAGAAATAAGTGGATCGGAAAATGCTGCCAACATGTTGAAGAGCTCTCCATTTTGCTTTACCCTTGATGCTTTGAATGTGTTCTGCAATCTATATATTTTTTATAAAATTTGTTAAGAGACTCCTGTGCTTCTTCAGAAAGCTCTCCAATTGGCAAAGACTGGTACTCAATTATATCTTTGCCATGCGCCAATATTTTATGGACGGTCGGGGTCAACTTCTTCTGTGGATACATTTCTGCTAAAAGAGATGCAGTTTTCGATGCATATTCTCCAAATTTTGTAGAATTGACATTTTCTTTGCAGTTTAAAACATTCAAGATCGTTCCCAATCTTTTCACGATTTGATTGTCAATTCCAGTGATTCTAGTTACTGCCTCATCATTTTCAAAAAATCTCCTAGAAGTGTTTCCATCGTTTGAGTTACCGTATCCGTGCTTGGGACAGTCTACTTTTAGTCCAGCTTGTTTAAAAAAAGCATCCTGTATTTGCTTCTTTCTGATCTTTTCCTTATCCTTTATTGATGTATTTTCATCGAAGTTTTCCTCCTCTTGTGGTAGGGTATACGCCAGTTTTAGCAAGAACTCCATACACCTTATCCTTGCGTGCAATGGTGAATTTCATATTCGTAATTCTCCTCGTTTGTAGAATCGTTTAAATTACCAAAGTTCTTCTGACTCTTTTTGCAAATCGGGCATGACAATGTTGAGGTTGTTCCTGTCAGTTCGTTTACGACTTTTCCGTCAACCATGATCAGGTGGAACTCGTAATTGCATTCAATATATTTTTCTTCTCCAATTTGCAGCTTTGTAGGCTTAATCCCTCTTATTTGTTCTTCAATGTCCTTCACCGTGGTCCTTATGAGTTCTGCCGATTCCCTTGCAAACTGAAACATTATTGGTCGGCAGTAATGCACTGATGACGGACGTGGATTTTTCCAGTATAGGGAAACATCAGATTTTAGCCGCAAAGGAACAACAGATGCCATAAACATATTTCCGTCCGATATTGTAGCGTCATCGGAAGATATCCTTTGCTTATAAACGCTTTGTCCGGATGATCCATCGCAGCCCCATTTGTTGATCAATGTCAGTTTCTCAGGAAGAATTTTCACCTAATTTTCAGGAAGACTCCCCAACAACCGTTTTGCTGTATGGCCCATGAGATCCTGCAGATTGGCTTTCACAGAGACTTCCGTAAACTCCGTATGCAGTGGTCGTGAATTTATTTTGGCTTGCGTAATATGCTTGTATCCTGGTAAAACGTCAGCCCCGTGTCGCATCAAGGATGCCCGTAGTATCTCATATTTTTCTTTGGAAAGTTGTAAGTCCATAAACAAGGCCAAGTCTTCTTCGGAACCATACTTTTTAATGTGTGCGTTTGTGGGCGTGGGAATGCTTTCCTTAATCCTTTTTAGTCGCAGTGGGCTTGCATCAGCAACAGATTTTGTAATCTGCGACCTAACTCTTTCACTATCCTTTGTATATTTAATAGACAGCGCGTCCGATAAATGCTTCTAGGTCAAGTCATTGGTGGCATCGGCAAGTTTCCTCTTTCTTGTGAAAATTGAACACTCCTCAATACTTTTTTTTGGCCTTCCTTTTGCTCCTCTGGTTGATGTGGTGGGTTTATCTACTGCCAATATATCCAGGATGGTGTCTTCATTAAGCCAGTCCTCGTATTTGGAGTTGAAGTTCTGAATGGTTCGATTAGATTTCACCCATTTTGCCTTAATATTTGCATATATCAGATAAAAATTATTTTTTATAATTTCGCTTCTCTCAATATTTACGTATAAGCTATCAAGTTCTTCTAAAGCAGCTTCCGTGAAAAACTTTGGTGTGGTTGACCTTCTAAACAGTTCATATAATTTTAAATTGTTCAACGCCATATTTTCAGTACTTAAATTGTTTAACGCCATGGTTTCAGTACTTGTTGCGCCAACTTTCAGTCGTAGACTAATCCAGGCATTATGCTTATTTTGCAATATATAGGCTTATGCTACCATGCCTAAAAATTTACCTGTTCCCTGCATACATATGGATTTAGGTTGAATTATGTAATTTTGATATTATGCTCGTGTCTAAATAAGATTTGTGCCTACCTGTAGGGACCATAAGTCAATATTGTTCTTGACCATTTGTACTCCAAAGTAATTTTTAAGTGAGGTGCGTACCTGCGAATTTCAATGAGTAGTTTTTTGTGCATCCTGTGTCTGTAACAGAATATTGGGAGTAGACTTTGGCAGAGGCTCACAGGTAGACAATCGACTTAAAATGCAATTTTCAAACTATTAGATCAAACTACTGTCAGTCAAAACATGTAAGGGATGCACGCCATACAATTTCTGCAACCATGTCTTTTTAACCTTTTTTACCTCTAGAAGCCAAACGGGCACGTACGGGCAGATAAAACCTTTTGAATTATGTAAAGAAATAATCAAAGAACATGTTTTGCAAATATAGCAAATATAGATTTTTTTTATTTTCCGTCAAAGTTGAAAAATAGTGAAAAAACGGATAGTTTTTAAATAGTGATTTACCAGGAGAAACACAAAGCAAACAGTTAATTTTTTTTATCATTATACATTTAATAAATATATCAATCAATACAAACAAAAAATAAGGCGATTCGTTACCTATTTTTCGTGATATTACACCTGAAATCGCAACAAATTGACCAAAAATTGTGTGTTTTTTTGAAAACCGAAAGTCGGTCAACTTTGAACGGTTATATCTTCTAAACGAAAAATGTGATATTATTAAGAGTAGCATATTTGAAATCGTTGAAAAGTTTCCTATAACATGGGTTTATTCAAACTTCGTCGGCGCACATGAAAATTTTGATTTTTGCAACCTCGTTTGCTCTACGGGCGCCACTGTGCGTCGTCAGCATACAAGCGATCTTACTATGCAACAACTGGTTGGGAAGATCATTAGAGTAAATTGAAAAAAGAAGAGGTCCAAGAATTGACCCTTGCGGAACTCCTCGTTTAACATAAAGTAAACTTGACAATTCAGACTTGGTTTCCACACACTGCATTCTGTTTTTAAGATAAGATGACATTAAGCTAGAAGAAAAATTTATAATTTTCTGTAATTTCTGAATATATTGTGGTCTACAGTGTCAAATGCTTTGGAATGGTCCAATAATACTAACATGGTAAAAAAAAACCATCGTCAACTTCTTTTCTTAATTCTTCGGATACATTAGTGAGAGCAAAGATGCAGCTATGCCTTGCTCGAAACCCAGATTGTCTGTTAGTAAGTAGCCGATTATCATTAACGTATGAAGTTATTTGATTATGTAGTATTTTTTCCAATGCCGATTATCATTAACGTATGAAGTAGGATTGCTATGGGTCGATATTCAGTGGTTGATTTTGGTATTGACAAAATTTTAGCTTCTTTCCATCGTGAAGGAAAAGTGCTGGTAGTAATAATGTTATTAAAAATATAAGTAAATTGAGGCAAAGGTGACGGAAGTATCATCTTCAAAAACTTTGGATTTATACCATCAATACTGTAGCATTTGGATTTTATGGAAATGCATAATCTATATACATCGTTCAGTGTGACACAATTAAAAGAAAAGAGGCGTGTTGGGAAAGAATTCACGTTGAAATCATCATAAAATTTATTATCCGCTTCTTGCATATTTACATTGATAAATTTCTTGTTTAAATCATCGTCCGGATGATTTCATTAATAATGTTATTGCTATTTTTGTTTTTACCAATTCCAATCTCTTGAATTGATTTCCACTTTTATTTGTGTCCATAATGTTGTTGAATTTTTCGACATAAAAGTTAGATTTAGCATCTTTTATTTTTTTGGTTACTATTCTCCTAGCTAAACGATAATTTTCATGTAACTCTATAGTTTTATAGCGTTTCTACCGAGAATAGGCAAAGTCACGTTATTCTATTAGACGACTGGTGTGTACCACGGTTTTTGCTTAACGTTGATTATCTTCGTTTTCAAAGGAACAGTTAGATTAAATTGGAGCACCCTTTGCATTGTAAACTAGTCTGACTTTTTCCAATGTCAGCATTACAATCTCCACATTAAAATTTAGTACACGGCAGTGTAAGACAATATTAATTTTGCAAATTGATGAAATGTGAAGTAAATGCCACTTCAGCAAATGGCGGCTGTTAATTTAGCAAACAACATGAATCACCACAAAGCAATAACGCCACAGCAACAACAACAGCAAACATGCATAAAAAAGAACAATTTTAGGAACAATTTAAGTTCCTAACAAGACAGAAACAATGCTCGAAAATAATCCACAAAAAAATTATAATATAAAAGTATATTTATAACTTTATTTTTATAAAATTAATATTTTTTTGTCTTAGTTAAAGTAAAATTAACAGAGAACGATCAGCCGATGTAAAAAAAAACACGGTAACTCAGGCATAGCGTTGCGCCCATCGATTAGTTAAGCAATATTTGTATAGAACCATGAAGGTCTGTTTTTGTAGTTGATTTGTTTTGGTCCTTGGCTTATTGTTTTGTTAGCGGCGGCTCTAATTATTCTCCCTATTGTGGCAACTTCTTTGTTGATGTTTTCGGAACTTGGTTTGGAGTTACGAGAAAATGTAAATCAATCAGCTAATTTATTAATTTTTAAAAATTTTTTTTTTAAATTATTGTAAAAAAAAATTATGCTTAAAAGTGTGGGAGAGTCAGCATTTAAAAATTTGAGGATTCGATCGTTTGCAAAATGTTCGCATAGGTTTCCAGCTTGTGATGTAAGTTGAGAGCCCAATGTAGTATTTTGTGTATTTAGATCACCACATATAAAGTGATGGACAGTGTTTAATTTGGATATGGTATTTATGAGTTCTTTGGTTATTTTAATATTGGACTCTTTGTATATGTTAGTGATATGCAGGTTTTCAATTCCACGAAGAGTAAGGGGTTTGATGTAGGAGATCCCCATTAGATATTGTATGACATATGAGATTGAGTGTATTTTTTTTATAATATTGCAATTCCTGATTTAACGTAAGAAAATTTTTTATGATGAAAGATTCTATAATTTGGTAAGTGAAGTAGATTTTTTTTTGTATGATATAAGTTTCCTGTAGAATAATTATAACGGTTTTCACTATTGGTAGTAAAGTACCATTGTACATGTTGTATAGTACTGATCATTGAGCTGCCAAAAATATTGTTTAATTTTTTTATTTTCATTTATTAAAATAAAGTTTATTAATGGATCAAAATAATGAAAAACCCAACTTAAAACGAAAGCGTGAAAAAAATAAGTAATAAAGGACCGATAGTGAAATTCTGCAGTTATTGGAATATTTACAGGAACATCAAGAGTTTGAGGATACAACACTAATCGATGTATCTTGGGATATTGTACAGTGGAAAGTCAAGAACCTTAAAATAACCTAGAACAAAGCAGAGACATGGAGAAAATCCACCGGTGCAGTCTTGCTTGAAACTGAAATGCAGGAGAGAACCGAACGCTTCGAGATCGAAATGCGTTACAAATATGGCATCTACAATAGAGAGTAAAAAATATTTCAAAATAATTCGATTTTATTTATGTATTCAATACTTTTTTTTATTTTATAATGAATTTTTTACAATTTAGTTATTTTTTCACATTAAAATAATTAAATACATTTTTCTGTGTTAATTTTTTACTTTCTTCTGAATTGTTTGTTTTTGAAAAGTTTTGCTTTTTTACATATTAAATAAATTAGTTAAACTCTTCAGGGCTGAATGATGGTTGGATGGTCACCTTAAAACCTTGGATCTTTGGCGATAGTAATTTCGTAATTAGTTTGAATGCTTGACATCTAGGTGGCGCTAATCTCATTATTAAGTTCATTTTTTATGACATTCTTAAACGCAAAGAGCGGTTTCTACATTTTGTTTTTTTTATCGTTGTAAACTTTCTTGCAAGAAGGTCACTTTGTTTGCTCGCGTTTAGAAATCGACTTTTGAAGTGTGATTTGAATTTTGTATTTTTTTTTCTTTTTTTTTTGGAACCGACACAATAAAAAAAGGTGTTTATACTCCAACATACATGAAAAAAATATAAACCGTGTATTATTTTTCCTTCATTCTTTTTAGATTTTTCAAGCTTCTGTGGTTCCAGATTGTCTGACTTTAATCTTAGCCCTAACCTCTGAAAAAGAAGGAATCAACTTGGAGTTTTTTATTGGTCCTTCGAACCGGATTTTTTACAATTGGAACCCAATTTTATTTATTAGAAAAATCATTTTTACAAGGTGAAGTACGTTTTCAATTAAATTTATTATAATCCTCCAATATTTCCATTACAGTTGTTATATTTGTAAACAATTTTACAGAAATTATATGAGGTAAAAACGTGTTAGAAAATTTACTACTTAATACAAAAGAAAAAGTAGTAAAAAAATATAAAGATATCTTATTTTCTTTTGAATCGCCCTATTTCCACTCCGAAAACTAGTAATATACCACTGTTCCCCAACAACTGATCTGTAGCAGCTGGCTGTTTTAATTGGTCTCTTTGTTTACTTTTTGTTTGGCTTTTTAATTTTCCTTTGTTTTTTAATAAAACTTTTTTATTTAATCAATAATTAAAATTAATGAGAGAAAAGTGAAAAATAATTAAAGTGAAATTTTTTATACTAATTTGAAGAAATATAGTGAACGTGAAATAAGTGCGATACCAGCGGAAAGTAAAAGAATTTTTTGTAATAAATACATAGCACTTATGTGTAATGTCTGCACAGTGATTCCAAACATTTTTTTTTGTGCAACTGGTGTATATTTTTTTATACAGTGACCACAAACATTCTTCGTCCACCTATCAATTTGAAATACTAGTGTGTGATTTTGACTTTTTGGATTCCTTGGTGCGTTGTGCATAGTGGAAGGTGGATTTCAAGTTATTTAGCAATTGTTTTGCGAGAAATAATATATATTTTTTTTTTTTGGGAATTTCGTGTTTTTTTTTTTTAAATATATTTTATGAAATATATTCGATATTTTGAATAATTCCATAATCTCCTGTGAATACTTTAGTATTGCATTCATTTTGGTATTGCATTCATTACCTTTTGAACTAATAATAGTTTCGTTCACCTAAATTGAATTTCTGCTGACAGTATGCCTGTTCCTGGAATTTGAGGGCGATTTCCATGAATTTTCGAATTTAAATCAAACTGATTTGACTATTGAACTTCAGAAGGAAGAATTTAAAGCATTATGGGAAAAATTAAAGGCTGCTTATGAGAATCTTATATCAGTCAGTGTTATAAAAGATTCAGATAAGATTGTGAGGAAGCGAAACAATTGTATAAGGAATGTAGGTTGGCTTATATAACTCTTGCGGCTCAAATGGGTGAACTGTCACGGTCGTTCGTGAATAAGACAGTTCTTTCACCTACTCAGGTGGCAACAACTCCATCTGCTGCTTCGTCTTCTATGTCCCATCGTTTCAAGGCAGATCAATTTAGGTTGCCACCCTGCACTACGGAGATTTTTGGTGGTGATTATCAGTATTGGCCCTCTTTTCGTGATTTATTCACGGCGGTTTATGTTGAGGGTGCCGACATACTTAACGTGCAAGGCTTTTTTATTTAATGCAGAATACGAAGGACAAAGCCCTTGAAATTGTTAAGAATGTTCCATTGACAATGAGTGATTTCAGAATGCGTGGGACAATTTGAGCGAAAGGTACGAAAACAAAAGAATTTTAGTCAATAGTCAGTTGAAGGTGTTGTTTTACCTTATTCCTGTTAAGTTTGAGTGGACGATAGAGATAAAACGACTGCAGCAAGATATCAATAAATGCATTTCGGCCCTCACTTTACATAAAATTGATATTTCTAATTGGGATCCAATATTTGTATACCTTTGTTCGACTAAATTGCCAGTTCTCACGTTATCATTATGGGAACAAACAGTTAAAGATAAAGCTGAGATTCCTAAGTGGAAAGAGTTTGCGGATTTTCTCACCTCGCGGTTTCAGTCCCTAGAAACCGTTTCAGTAATTGAAATTCAGAACAACACACTTCAATTGGAAAGTCTGATCAAGGAAATTTATCGTATTCTAGCAATAGTTCATTTACAAAGAGAACAGTTAGAATCTATCAGGCTAAAATTGCAAGAAAATCATGTGCCTTGTGTTCAAGGGATCATTTCTTGAGGTTTTGTGGGAATTTTTCAAAATGACTACCGAAGAACGGTTCTTAGTGGTAAAAAGAAATAACTTGTGTCTTAACTGTTATCTGTTAAGTGACGGCCATAAATTACATGCGTGTCAAAGTACCTTTAGTTGTCCAACCTGCAAGCTCAAGCATCATTCGCTGTTGCACAGAGAAGTGAGTGGGTCTGTTTACGACCACGCATTAACAGAAGGACCGAGTACTGTAGCAACGACCACGAGCATTCAAAATTGTTTTGCTACTTCGAGGCAAATTTTATTAGATACTGCTGTCGTCAACATCGTGGTGCGTGGGGAAATTTATTCGGGCAGAGCTCTAATAGATTCGTGCTCACAGGCTACATTTATTTCAGAAAAGTTACGGAGAAAGCTTAATTTATCGATGATGAGAGTAAACGCTCGGGTTTCCGGACTTAACGACGAGCTGGCTGGTTCTGTTCAGCAGCAATGCTCATTTGTTTTAGGGTCTCCCATGAATAGTCAGTTCCAAGTAAAGGTGGATGGTCGAATTTTACCTAAACTAACTAGAAAGTTACCAAGTCACACCATAGATGTTTCAAATTCATTTTCGTTATCAGGTCTTAGGTTGGCGGACCCAAACTTCCCGAAGAATGGTCAAATAGACGTTTTGATTGGTGGTGATATTTATCCAAGGACTTTGCGAGAAAGGGTCAAGAGAAACGTTCTTGGGGATTTGTTGGCTCAGGAGATCATATTTGGATGGATATTGACGGGTCCACTTCCTGCAATAAGGCAGGGAGTTTTTACAACATGCGTCATTTTTCACTGAAATTAGGATAAACGAACAATTAGAAAAGTTTTGGGCTTTGGAAGAATCACCTCAGGCATCGAGGTCAACCCCTGAAGAAGATTATTAGGAAAACGACAAACCGTAATGTTGATGGTAGGTATGTTGTGTCCTTGCCTTTTAAGCCCCAATATTCGATTGACAGTGGGTTGGGGTCTTCCATGGGGAAGACTGAGCCGCAGTTTTGCAGAAATGAGTCTTCTCCCGATTTCAAGAAAGTTTATGATGGCGTTCTGTCTGAATACAAGGCATTAGGTCATGGCTGAGGCTCAGGGTTCGGATTTTTCAGAATCTTTCTACTTGCCGCATTATGCGATTGTTAAACCAGAAAGCTCGTCGACTAAACTTAATGCCTCGAGTCGAACTTCTTCGGGGCTGGGTTTAAATGATATTTTGTATACAGGGCCGGGTTGTTGATCGTTAGATGGCGATTTTATCGATACGTGTTTAATTGTGACATTGAGAAAATGTGCCGCCAGAACCAAATGATTACAAATTTCAGCGTATTGTATTTCGTAGCGACCCGGGTGAGATTTTAAAAGATTATAAGCTAAAAACCGTTACCTTTGGCGTTAACTGTGCTCCGTTTTTACCAATCAGAACCCTACTTCAACTAGCTGATGATGTTGAGGACAAATGGCCGTTGGCTGCAAAGATTTTACGTCGTATGATGTACGTAGATGACGCGTTAGCGAGAACTCACGATGTTTCATTGGCGATCGAACTCGAGATCAACTGAGAGCGGCTTTATTATCGGCAGGATTTTCAATGCGAAAATGGACCTCCACGATGAAAGAATTCTGCATGTATTACCAGCGGATCACTTATTAAATAAAAATTTCTTGGAAATTGATGATGAGAGCAACACTAAAATGCCTGGTATAAGATGGAATGCTAAGTTAGATCAATTTTATTTAGTAACGTCTACTACTTCTCTCAAGGATAAATTCACAAATCATGAAGTTTTGTCTACGATCGCTAAACTTTTTGATCCTGCAGGTTGGTTTGGGCCGATTGTGGTTGTCGTGAAAATGTTGTTGCAGCAATTTTGGAGCAAAAGAACGGACTGGGATGATTTTTTAACGGAAGACAGCAGCCTCAAATGGAAACAATTTCTATTAGATTATGAGTCCATCGGCAAAATAAAGATATCTCGGTGGGTTGGGTTTAAACCTTCGGCAAATTTATAGGTCAACGGGTTTTCTGATGCCTCCCAAAAGGCATATGGGGCTTCTGTTTAAGCTCGCATTCAAGATGAAGATGTGTCGATTCAATCGCATTTGTTGATAGCCAAATCGAAAGTTGCTCCTCTTAAATCGGTTGGTCTTCCTCGCCTTGAACTTTGTGGGGCCTCTCTTTTGGCGGATTTAGTAGACACCGTGAGAAAATATTAAATATTTATATATTTACATAGTTCGACGAGACGTTAACTAAATTTTATGCGTGGACTGATTCGATGATTGTTCTGACATGGCTACGAAAACCACCGAGGTCCTGGAAGACATTTGTACCCAACCGAGTATCAAAAATAATAGGGAAGACTGGGGAACAATGTTGGAGGCATGTGGCGTCTACGGACAACCCAGCAAATTTAATAAGCGGGGCATGCGGCCCCAGGATATAGATGGCTTTGGTGGCATGATCTTCCTCGAATGAAGATTTTGGTACGGATGAAGAAGCGAATGTCCATAAGGTATTTTTTTCTTATTTTGAGTCCTACAATGATTTATTGGAACATTTTTCTTCGTATACAAGGGCATTACGTGTAATCGCCTTTCTAGTTAGAGGAATTTATGGCATTCTGAAACGCAATGGGCCGAAGTATGTTTTTGTTGAAATATCTTCGGCGGAATTAAAATCCGTCAGAGAAAATTGATTATTGTGGCTCAGAAAAACTCTTTTGTCGATCAAAGAGCCCATTAGCGACAGTAAAATGTTGAACTTGATGGGAAGGGCATTATTCATAGATGGGAAGGGCATTATTCGGGTTGGGGGCCGGCTTGCAAATGCCCCAAACTTAACATACAATGAAAAATTTCCGATTATTTTGCCGCCGAATTGTCATTTTTCGTTACTATTTGTGATTTGCAATTAATGTTGCACGTCTTGTGAACTGAATTTTTTATGCGTAATGCGAAAAATTTTATAAAAGTCGTTATAGGATGCTGTAAAGTCTGTACTATACAGAAAAAGGCAACACAAAGCCAGATCATGGCAGCACTTCCTTCAGCAAGGACTGTAATTTCTCGTCCTTTTAATACGGCAGGAGTAGATTTCGCAGGCCCTTTCGATATTCGTAATTATACGGGTAGAGCGGGTTTGATAACGAAAGGTTATGTTTGTGTTTTGTGTGTTTTGCTACCAAGGCAATTCATTTAGAAGTGGTCAATAGTTTGTCATCGACCATTTTTTATGGCAGCTTTTTCGAGGTTTGTCGCTATAAGAGGTTATCCGAAGGACATGTACTTTGACAATGGCACGAATTTTGTTGGGGCTTCAAATGTTCTAAAAGCAGAGTTCCGTGAATTTCTGCACAGCACTGAGTCGGACGTGAATACAAGTTTCGGACCCCAGGGGTTAAGTTGGCATTTTAACCCGGTTAGCGCACCTCATATGGGGGGCCATTGGGAAGCTGGGGTGAAAAGCTTCAAACACCATTTTCGTAGGATTGCGGGTAATTTAAATACACTTTTGAAGAATTTTCCACACTACTAACACGCATTGAAGCGTGCTTAAATTCCAGGCCTTTGTGTCGTTTGTCCGGAAACTCTGACTGCCTAGATGTTCTGACTGCAGGTCATTTTTTAATTGGTGGCCCTCTTTTAGATCCACCTGAAGTCGAAATTTCAGAGTCCCCGATGTCTGGTACAAATCGCTGGTAGAGGATTAAGGCTTTAAATCAACTTTTGTGTACAAGGTGGAAAGACGAGTATTTGAAGGATCTACAGAAACGTAACAAATGGAAGTTCGTACGTTTTTGCGGGCTGATTATGAGGAGCGTGTGAAGCTGCTATCCCTCTGAGTACTGTGCCGGCATGACCACATTGGCGTACCTGTGAAGATAAGGGCAAGTGCAAGCGCTGTAGTGATATGCATCACACTTTGTTGCGCCAATAGAGGAAGAAAAATGCGAAGCGTCTTGCTCGCGGACCTAGTTCTTCCAGCCGCCCGAAGAATGAAGGACCAAGTTCGTCCGATAATTCAGCAGGAGGACCTAGTTCTTCCCATGATCAAGATGGCGAGAGCCCTAGTTCGTCTCATGCGTTGGTTCCGTGTAGATCGAGGAATCTTAAAACGCTCACATAGAAGAGATCCGCTCAGAATTGAAGTGTATGCCATAGAAGGGGAGCGGCAGGGGTTGTTGATGCTGCGCCCACATATCATATTAGTGAGGGTGTGATGTTGAAGCCAACTGCCGTAATAAAAATCGTGACAAACGAACGTTCGGTGGTCTCCAAGGAGGTGGTTCGAAGACTTTATGCGAAAACGGTGCGGATTAATAATAAGGAAATGTGTTTGCTCAGCATCAAAGGCAATAATGGCGTCAATGTTACTTAGAAGTACGGCGGGAATATCGTGTCGAAACTCCTAGGAAATCCATTGATGCTAAGATTGTAGAAGAATTTCCTGGTCTTCAGTTGGCTGACCCGCAATTTTACAAGACTGCGCCGGTTAATATTCTGCTAGGTGGATATGTGTACGGCCGAATTATCTGTAACGGTGTTTCTGGGGGATCTTTTGGCAAACCATTGGCGCAGTTCACCATATTTGGTTATATATTATCGGGACCATGTTCTCTATAATATGATAAGTTCTTTGTACCTTAATTGACGACGTGGAGTGGTTGCCGAAGTTTTTGTTTGCAATTTTAATATATATTAAGTGTAATATGTTAATTGATTTCGTAATAAAACGAAATCCATGGAATTTTTGAATTATGATTTTTTTATTTTCTTTTACTTTTATTTCTCCATATACTTTATATACTTTATCCTAGGTGAGTCTTAAAGCGAGCATTTTTTTTTTGGAATACAGTACTGCAAAGCGGCCGGGATGTTCAGGGCTGAATGATGGTTGGATGGTACCCTTAAAGCCTTGGATCTTTGGCGATAGTAATTTCGTAATTAGTTTGAATGCTTGATATCTAGGTGGCGCTAATCTCATTATTAAGTTCATTTTTTATGACATTCTTAAACGCAAAGGAGTAAAAGGAAGGTGTTTATACTCGAACATACATAGAAAAATATAAACCGTGTATTATTTTTTCCTTCATTCTTTTTCGATTTTTCAAGCTTCTGTGGTTCCAGATTGTTTGACTTTAATCTTCGCCATAACCTCTGAAAAAGAAGGAATCAACTTGGAGTTTTTTTTATAAACATTAAACTATTTTGCATTTGCTAAATTCAATTCTGGCTCTTCATCTTTTCCTTAATATTGGGCATTTTCAAATTTCAAATTCTTAATGATATTTTAAGTTTTCAGATTGACGAAAAACAGAACAAAAATCAGCTGATTTATTAATTTACAATATACACGAAAAAGACGTTCACACTTTGTAGTATAAAATCGCTTTATTGTAGAAAGAGTGAAAACCGCTTGTTTGGTTTATGCTTATGTAATAGTAATTCTAAAGCAAATTTATTATTAAGAAAACCTTGAATATTCCATTGGATGATAGACAAATTTAGTCCAATATTCATGATTTATTCATAATAAAATATATAGATGTTTTTTCTTAAGTTTTATGAGTTTCAGCTAAAGTATTTCCTATTTGGTTTTTAATATCGGTGTAAATTGGGCCGGATTATGAGGATAGAGAATCGGATAAATTGAATGGAGTGTCCTTCCGGTGGATGTTCTGAATTTTGAATTGGTGCTAGCTTTGATAATGTTGTTCTTAGCTTGTTGCTTGTAGATCTTGTTGATTCTTTTGGGGTTGTTTGTATTTTTGTTTTTGTTGTTTGTGTTGAATATGTATTGTTTGGATTTTTTTTTTTTTGTTGTTTTGTGTGTTTTTTTTTATTGTTTCTTGGTTTTATTTTGTGTTACGTCTTTTCCATTTGTAGTATTATTTGTTTCTTTGGCAATGTTAGCAAAAGTAGGTTTAGGATTTTTGTCTGTATAATTGGTGTGCTTCGGGGTTAGAGTTGTATGTTGTCCAAGCTCTTAAGCAGCTCTTATGCAGCAACGTTTGTTTATTTTTATTTTTAATACAGCTTTCTGCTTGATAAAATTGGGACAAGTTGTTTCGTATGAAGCATGTGAGTTTATACAGCAACTGACGCAATATTTTTTGTTGCAAGGTTCGTGTGGGGTGATCTCACCACATTGCTTACATAGTTCGATATTTTCGATATAGTTTTTTTCGGCAGTTCTTACCTGGATAGTGTTAGGGATATATTCGCTAATTTTTACTTTTTCCCATCCAAGTTTAATGTATTCAGGTCGTCTTATTAAGTCAAATGTAACTGTGGCAACTCTGGTTGGTACAATCTTATCGTCGTCACCTTTTTAATAATTTTTTTATATCAACAATTTTTTCCTTGCACATAATTAATAGCATTATTACGTTATTGATACCGGTATTATGTCAAAATAATTAGCTTAAATGAATTTTTCGACAATTTTTAGATTGTTGATTCTGATTAAGAGATAGCCGGATTTAAGTTCATAACATCTGTGTATTCCTTGGATATAAAATTTAACCCTTTTTTTATTTGGAAGACGTTGTACGATGAGATTGGTTTCGGTACTTCTTCCTTATCACATTGTACACCGAAAAAGTCTGTTTATGTTGGATATGTCTTGCGTTAGAACCTAGTTCCCTGAACCGATTAAGGTTCAAGGGATGAGAACCATTTATTTTGGGTGGTTCGACCCCCCCCCCCCCCCAGAGATTGGGAACAATTTTTTTTTCTTTTTTTTGATTTTCAATAAACATTTATATTTTTGTTTTGTGAGAAAAAGAAAATACACGTTTTTTAAGAAAAAATGTGATAGTGTAAATGATCGAACAGTTAAACATACAATATTTACACAAGAAGTGAATGACTATACTCGGCAATTGCCTGAGCAAGACTGTTTGCGTTTTCATTTCGTTTAATAAAAAATAATAAAAATTTAAGTCTCTATTCCCAACTTCATCGTATTTAGTGTGAAAACCTTTTTAACAACCACGAAAAAGTAAAATAAGATATTGTATTTCCCCTATTGAGCATATAAGCCGGATTAAAAAATTAATAAAATGCAATATTGTATGAATAAACATAATAAAATAGCACTTAACTCACCTGTTCTCTTGTACGGATTTATTGTTACAATTTGATATATTAATCGATTGCGGATCCCTAAACAATGTATTCGCCTCCATCACTGGAAATTGGTTTGTGGGATGCACATTGTTATTATTAGTATTTGTCAATAGCGGAGGAACAAGTTGAGTTCCATGAATACTAGTACCTCGTAAGCTAGATGATTCGATAATAACGTTTGCAGGTGGACGATTGGTAGCACTGCTAGAGTGGTTTGTTGATTTATCTTGGTGATTATAGGAATATGAATATGTAGTATTGATATTACATTCCTGAGCGGTAGTTACTGTGTTATTTAAACGTGGAGTTTCAGCACTTTTTAGAATATTACAACATTCAAAAAATAACCTCTCGTCTGGATTAAGATTTAATCGAGAATTGCCATTGAAGGCAGTGTTGATACTTGCGCCATTATTGCCATCATACTCATTTTCTGGAAGGTCTTTGGTGGGTTTGTGTGAAGATTTCGACGTTGGTCTTGCACTATCGACTGTTTCTGTTTCTGGAAAATCTTCTCGAATGATTGCGGGTGTATCCTGAGTAGAGAATGTTTTAAATGCAGTCTGTGCTTTGGATAATTGTACGGGAGTAGTTAATGCTGATACTGAATTCGTATTAGGAATTGAGGGAGATGGATTCGATTCACAAAGATGCAATTGCATAGGCGGTTCAGATATGGTAGACCGTCGGGTAGATCTTTTTGCATACGGTCCAAAAGATGTGTATGGTTGCAACTCTACTGTACTGGTGTTAGTAGGGATATTTGAATGTGATTTTGAAAGTAAATATTCCTGCTCCGAAACCTTTGATACATGAGCTAGCGTCATGTTGTGTTTCGATAAAGAGTTTGCACTGTAAAACACTTTTTTGCATAAAATGCACTCGATTTTCTCGGCTGACATATCTCGACTGAAAGCTCTTTTCTTGGGCTTACGCGTTAACAATATACTCCGTCTACGCCTTCTTCTACGACCACGTCCCCGTCCCAAGTCCTGAGAGTAACTAGTATAAACGCTCATCTCGTCATCCAAGTCCATATCCATGACCTCGGTGTTTGTGTTTTCATCACATATAGATCCAAAATTCGAACGGTCGTCATTGAAATTTGGAGCACTTCGCACACTCATCGATGTTGGGGGTCTTGAGAATTTACTGTTGGAGTCATCCATACCGAGATCATTGACCATTTCAAACCCATCATCTTTAAATGCAAATTCTTCATTTTCGGCAGTTGACATTATTTTCTCATTCACGTTTTTGGCAATTTCCGTTAAATAATTGTCCTCTTCCAAATCACCAATATCCTCGGGTCCTGAAGATTTTTTTGGAGCTAATACTGGTGGTACTTTTTCAATAGAAACTCCCTTGCCAACACTAATGTCTTCATTGTTTTTCTCGCTACCCTCTTTATGAATATTCTTGTTTAGGCGCGGATCTCGACTTGACACAACAGTCTTAGAATTACCATCGTTTGCTAAAGATTTTGTTGTAGATTGTGGATTCTCTTGATTGACACCGTTTGCCTCAAGTGTTATTGACAGGATACTTGGTCTCAAGATAATAGAGGGCTTGGGAATTGCAGTTGTCTGATGCTTTGATTGTTTGCCAACCACTTCATTATCCGCTACGTTTTTAAATACATTAACGCTTTTTGCCTCATATTCTGTGAGTTGGCGTTCAATATCAATGGAAAATGATTCTAGCGATGATTTTAGTTTACTTATATTCTCATTATCAAGTGTTTTACCACGCCGACGATATTGTCGACGTTTATTCTTTTTTCCATCCACGGAAAATTCAACGCCTTCTAATGGTTCCTTATCTTTATCATTTTCTATGCTCTCCGTCATCTTATTTTTAACTGTACCATTCTCATTTACTTTCTGAGTTTCAACGTTTTGATTATTTCTTTGATTTTTATTAGAACGTTTCGTGCTGCTCGTACTTTCGATATTATCCGCTGGTGCTGCTACTGCTGCAATTGTGTTACCAGACGACGAAGATGCTACATTTCTTTTGGTGCAAGGCATTAACAGCATTCCAGTAAGCAAAAGATCGTCGCTCATTTCATAGGCAAAGTTTTCCAATTTCTTTAAATTATCTCGCCGTGTTTTATCGAGTTTGAAACTCTCCAAGAGTTGATCAGCCACAATAGCCGCTAATTCATTCTTTCTGCGTCTCCTCTGTTTTTTTTTAGTGTCTGTAGCAATGGCTGGTGGGACCGAACTTGCCGATGGGAATGTTGACATGACGGACGTTTGCTGATCAGATTGTGCTGAACTATGGAAACCGGAAGAGGTATTGTTGTTATTGCTCATATGCTCCAATTCTAAATGGGAATTATTGATTGTAGAAGATGTAATAGCAGTAGAACTGTTAGTTATTGTAATAGCAACATCAGTATCCGCAACTGAAACAATATTAGGTTGTGAAGCTTTATCTTTATTTATCGGTGGTGTTGCAGTATCTTTGGAATTTGGTGCCATAAGCTTTTTTAAAGTAATATCACCATCAGATTTAGCAGATACTTCAGTATTTTGATTTTGCAAACATTCTTTTGCAATTGGCTTGTTTTGTTGACTAATGTTTTCAGTTGTTGTAGATAGTCTTTCTTTTAGTTCCAACAAATTTCCCTGACTCTCTTCCAAAGAATTTCTCTGACTTTGAATCTGTTCCGTTTTATTTTCAGACTTTTCTCTTTCTGAAATTGACTTTTGAATGTTGTATTGTGGTTTCTTTGTATCTAAACATTTGAGATTCTCGTTACAGTTATCAATTAGCGTTTGGTTTTTTACTTTCGAATCGTCGGTTATTTCTTGATTGACCATTAGTGGATAAGTTTTTGGATTTTGTTTGTTAAGAGCTGCTGGCCGACAGTCTAAAGTCTTAGACCGCATATTTCGTCGCGCTGCTGTTACATATTTTAAATCGCCTACTGAGTCTTTGGCAGCGTTAACATCATCGGTTATTTTTTGTTGTGTCATTAGGGGTTTTACCACATACGGTGAAATTTTGGTCAAATTCTCTAAAGTTTTCTCAGCTTCTTCATTATCTAAACTAGCGTTAGCGGCATTTATAACAGAATTAATGGCATCATCAATATGATTAATAACTTCTTCATCCATGCGCAGTATGCTTTGTTTTTTTCCAGATTCTTTTTTAGTTGTTATATATACTGAGTCTTTGGAAATATTGGTTTTGGATACATGCTGCGCCATTAAATTTCCGCTAGCTCCCATTTCAGAACTACTATTAGCAGTTATGGTTGTGGGCGCTGTAGGTTGTATAATCATTAAGGACTTATTTCGTTTTTTATTAGCTGCCTTAGTAAGTGGAATGGCGGTGACAGTATTGATAACAATGGGAAGTTGAGGTGGCTCAGAATTAACTTGAACTTGACCTATTGCAGGATTTCGCACTTGAGGAATCCGTAGCAGATCCAAATTAGAATAGAATGGCTTATTTGTCAAAGCCTCTGGCGTAAGTGGAGATATAGTTACGACATTTGTGTCAATCGATGATGCAATAAATTTTTTTGGTGGTAACATGAGTGTCGTCATTTCAATAGGATTTGGTAAAATAGACGTAATAGATGCAGATTTGTCTGGTCGCGGTTTTTTAGAGAGATCGAGTGGCTCCATCTCGTCAAACATAACAAAGTTTCGAGCTTCAAAGCCACATATAGTTTGACGACGAGCTGGTAAACTGCCCAGACGTTGATTGCCAGAGCATGATAGATCCTGACTCTGTTTTTCAACATTCTTGGATGAGTTTGATAAATTCAAGGGCTCCGCAACAGTTGTTGTGTTATAAGAGGTCATATTCAATGATAGTGGTGGTGGTGCTTGTAGATGCGCAGAAATTGTTGTCACCATTGGTATGACTGATGATGGAATGCTTACAGCTGCTGTTGCAACCGCCGTTGCAGATAATGAGCTGAATGGGGCTTGTGGTACATTTTCCATTGGAATTGGAACATGTACTGGCTCCGGCACTGGCATGCACAATGGTAATGGCAATGAATTAATTTGAGGTGCTGCAAGTTTTGGACGTAAATTATCTACGGGCATATAAAGCGGAACGTTCGGTATCAAGGTCGCACTGTTAAGAGGAATAATAGCAGGTGGTGGCATTTGGACTACCGCCGAATTTGGTGAAATTGTTTTGATTTGTTTGTTATCTGCTGGTGTAAAGATAATATCCGAAAGTGTTTCCGTGGTTACAACAGGTGCTACAGCAGATGTATTTGGAATTTGTTTAATGCCAGCCCTTTTAATCGATTGCGTTTCTTTTACAGGCGAAATAATCTCAACTGACCTAATGTTTTTTACATTGTGATAGACTTCGTTTTCGCCGGATGACGTTATTAAAGGCATTGTGATCCCTTTCGTCGGTACATCTGCCTTTATTATACGCCTTGATATTGCTTTTCTTTTTGGCGTCTTTTTAGAAGATTTTTCTATTTCGATTTCTACATCAGTAATGGGTAGCAACTGTTGTTGTGTTAGTTGCGACTTAAACGGTGGTAGAGGTTGTAAAGGTTGTGTTGCGCTTTCAATTGTTTTCTCCTGGATCGGGGGTATCAACGATGTTCTTTGCTCTGTTTTAAGCTTTTCTTCCAGCTTTCCTGTTAACATAGCAATGCAATCGCTAATACGTTTACTACGCTTAATATTTTTATTAATTTGTATAATGCGATCAGAGTCGGTTGGTGTTGCGCCGTTAGAAGTTGTGGTTATTTTTAAATCTCCCTGAGATTCATTGGCTTTATGGGTGGTTGTTGTCACTTTTGGTGTTATTGCGCTTACGTTGAGTTCCAAAGATTTATTCTCCGTTTGTTTAGTTGATGGATCGTGTAATTGAGTAGTTTTTAGCTTAAAAGTGGCCTCCTCGACTTGTGATAATTGCCCATCAATTTTGTTGGGCTGATCAGGAGTGAAAGCATCTATTGCCTTTTCAATAAATTGGCTTTTGTCCTCGTTTTCTATATTTGACTTTAAGGAAGAAATAATCTCATTTGCTAAAGGGTCAATTGCCTTTGAATTTTCCATATTTATGCTACAGCAGTCCACTTCATCTTTGTACTCACTCTCTATCTCCGGTTCCGGCCCTTCTACTACTCTATTTTCCACAAATCCCACCGACGCATTTGGTTGTTTTACATCAAGTTTTCCATTACCTTTTTTATTTATAATGATTTTATTGTGCTTCTTTTGATTTTTTCTATTTTTAGCTGCCGTGGAAGACATTGCTGTTGCACTCGACCGTGTTGCCATTTTTTTCGGCTTGTTCAATTGTGATTTAGTTTTTGACAAAATCTTTGCTGCTTGTGAGATTTGCCGAACATGAGTCTTTCTTAGACTGTTGTAAATTTTATGTTTCGCCAACAACTTAGGTTTAATATTTTTCATTGTTTTCTTTGTTTTGTTTAGAGCAGGAAAAATTTTTTTACATATACGTTTTGGTGGCAAATTTTCCAACATCTTTTTAATAGATTCAGCTAAAAATAAATTAATAATTTAATTTTTGAATTAATATATAATAACTTGTAGTTGAATAATATTTTAGTTATATAAAAATTTCATATGGCTATTTTAAACCAATCCGGTCGGTAGTTAAGCATTCATATTCAAATGTTATTATCGTGATTGATTTATATGTTATAATATAATAAATGTATAGATCTAGAATTATACGAGTACAAATATAGAATAAGTGAGAACGGACATTTTAGGAATTCAGTTTTTATCTTTTACTTAATTTGCTATCTGTATTTAAGATGAAATAATTATAATTAATATTTATAAAAGTTATTTACGAAAAACCTTAAGTACATAAAAAAAAAAATCAAAATTAGAGTGTTATTTTTAAATACTCTAGTTGAGAAATTCTGAAAACTGGTTCACGTAGATAAGAGACGTAGACATAAGACCGAAAACACATTTGCATTCAAAAACTATTCGAATGTAATTCTCTTTACGAACGGTCGTGTAAATAATTAATTTAAAAATAAAACAAGTGTATATTTTTGTTTTTGTAATTGCCTATTCTTGATCTCATTTGAACTCACGTGGCAGTCAATTCAGCTCCAAAACAGGAGTTCAATTTGTTCTTAAAATTTTTAATCCAAATACCTTAGAGAATGTAAGAACAATTTCCAATGTTTTAATTTCTTGCAAAAAATACAAATCCAAATCCAGCAACAAACCAACTAAATGCTGGAACTGCTTAATGTATGGCAATGGCGGTGAACATTGCCCTCGAAGTGCTGCGTGTATGATATGTGCAGAATAACATCATACAAGTGTGTGTCCATTTAATACAAACGAAAGAAGACCAGCTGTTTTTACATGTTTCAATTGCAAAACACATGGAAAAGAGAGAACAGATCACTCTGCAAACGACATCTTTTTTTTGGAAACAAGAACAAGTATAACTACTAAGTCAGAATAACAGCAGACAACAAACCAACTCATTTTAATCAAAAATAGGAAATTTCCCTAAACAACAACATTAATTGCAATATCAACAAGAATAATAAAACAAGAAATAAGCAAAGCTACATATCGAGGGTTTATATTCAAAAAGTGGTATCTGCAAAATCTTAATTTTACAGGAGAGCGAAAAAGCTGTTTTTTTTTTCGTTCACGATAAGAGTAATAACTAAACTTTATTTTACAATGTTACGGTCTAATTAAAAAAAAAAAACTTTATTTTGCCTCTAAAGTATACTTTTGTTATTACGCGGATTTTCTCTTATAAACCATTATTAGAAAACACTATTCATAAACATGTAATAACAGAAAATTAGCTATTAAACGATTCATTTGATTTATAGTTTTGTGGTGGCAACACTAGTCCTCTGTAGTTGTCAGTTTGTTGGTAGTGATGAATAAAATAAATAAATCATCTACTCGGTAATTGAATAATATTTTATTTATTTTCTTTTATATTAGAAATAATTTTAATTTTTGTAGAAAAATAACTTCACTTTAATAAAGGAACAAAAGATATTTGTAAACAAATGATAATAATATAAAAAAAAATAATTTTTTACACATATTTGTTCGACATGGTAGTAAAAGTAGTCGAATAACGAATATGGCGTAGCAAATTAACAACACTGGTTTGTTTTGAATTAATTTTTATTTATATGTGAAAAAATATCAATTGATTTTCAGAAAGTATTAATTGTATTTCAGAAAACATCAATTGAATTTTAGAAAATATCAATTGAATATCAGAATTAAAAAGTACGGAACAAGTGGAGTTTAGAGGCAACGCTCCGATTTTTTTTACTTGAGTGCCTTTTATTTGATATTTTTAAATTTAAAATCTATTAACCCATTATGAACCTATTTCAAATTTTGTATTTTTGTAATATAGTTTTCTTCTTAAAAATGGAATTATCTCGTAAATAGACATATATCATGTGTGCTTTTACGTAAACTGAATATAATCTGGGTCCACTAGCTTCATTTTGAATATATTTCAACCTCTTAACCCTTTCAGGACCGGGTTAATAGATTTGAAATTTAAAAATATCAAATAAAAGGCACTCAAGTAAGCTTTCAAATGATATATATATCGCTGAAATCCGATACTAAATAACACAGTTATATACAAGTCAATGTCAAAACTTCGGAAGTCCATAACTAGGGAAATAGGCTCGACCGCCGAAAAAAAATATTTTCCTAGAACCGCAATAAGATGTTTTATAACTGGTGAGAATTTGAAACTGATTGGGGAGTAGCCCCAAAACTCCACTTAAGCCAAAAGTAATTTACCCCACAATACTGAAAAGTTATTATTGTTTCTATTAGTGATTTTGAGTCACAGAAAATGTTTGCCAATATTTGGACTTATTTTTTATTCACTGGAAAATAAACTATCAAGGGCAGACCTTAATGGTAAGAAGATGAGGACTTCATTTTAATTAGCTACAATATAAAAAACTAGAAGTTGTAGAATTTGTTATACTTACCAATTCTTCCAATTAAATTAATCAAATCCATTTTTTTATTTATGTAAAACAGATTTATCTATTTTTTTATTGAAGTAATAACAAAAATGGTAATTTTATTTTAACTAGACCAATTAATGTAAATAAACATTGAGAAATGTCATTTTATGAAAGGTTTAAACGTTTGATAAGCTATTTTGTGTTTATGAATACTGTTTTTCCGATTGTTTCTTATTAACAGCTGTTAAAAAGTGTTTATGAATTAAACTGTATGTTGTGATTGTGTCATATTTTCACAACTCCCATACAAAAAAAAGAAACTTTCAATACAAAACGGAGTTGCCATGTTCGATCCCTGTCACACTGGTAACTTTTTATTTATGCGCGGCTATGGCTCGTCCGGCTTGGGCGGGTGTTCGTTGCAGGTCACGGATATGGAGCACAGCTAAATTTGTACCAGTGCATCAATATTTAAAAAATTCAAAAATTATGTGGGGCTATCTATAAATTCAAGTCACTGTCTATGTGGAAGGTTGAGATGGTAAACCTTCAGGCGCCCTCCCTCAGTGTAACTACAGTACACTACACCGTGTTGCATATGTGGCGTATTCACATACGTAAGCAGCACGAATAAAGTGCCAATAACAAAAGCATGTAAACAAAAAAAAAAACTTTCACCCTAGATCTTAAATTACGAAATGTATTTAAATGTTTAAATTAAGTCTTAAATCGAAGAAGGTATTTAAATTTTTAATCCAGGTCTTAATTAATCATGTTTTTTTTTTCAATTTGAGATTAAATCTTAATTGAAAAAGTACTTAAATTTTTAATCTAGATTTCAATTAATCATGTTGTTTCAATTTGAGATTAAACCTTAATTGAAAAAGTTCTTAAATTTGTAATCTAGATTTTAAATTGGAAATGTCTTACTAATTTTTAATTTAATAATGAGTTGACAAGGTACTTAAATTTAGGAATTACCTTTTAAGTTATAAAGGCATTTAAATTCGGGAATTAAATTTTGAATGATAGATATATTTAGAATTTGGGGCTTTTATTAAATTAGGCTATAGTCTGAGAGTGTAAACTTATTCGAAATTTATATAGTAATTAATGCTGTCAATGCATTTTAATTCTAAATTCAAAGATAAACAAAAAAGCATTTAAATTTTGGATCTTGAATTAAAAATATATACAAATTTCGAAATGAAATCTTAAATCGAATAGGTCTTTGAATTTTAAGTCTAGGTCTTAGATTGCAAAATATTTTTAACTTTTGAACTTAAATCCTACATTGAAAAGGTATTTAAAATCCGGGTTGTGTTCTTTAGATTTTAAAATAGCCTTATTTTGTGAATATGTTTTAAATTGGATTAGAAACCTTTTTTTTCTTTAACAGACGCTTAGATTTAACAATGCCTGGTGGTCTAAATTTTTAACTAGAATTGTATTGGCAAGCTTAATTACTAAAGGCGAGGTGCGTGTATATGTAATTTTATAATTAGTCTAAGTGTAAGCTTATTTTCCTCACAACAAAAAAACGTGATATTGAAGGTCAGTATTGCCGCACAATTTCAGGCACTTGAAATAAACCGATGCAATCTTTATGTTATCAAATTTTCACATAACAATAAGTGGGGTATTCGCCCAACTGATGGCTTAGGGCCCAACTTTACTACAATTTACTTATCTTTTATATGCACTGCAGTGATGATTATGTGGTCGTCGCCGGTCGCTGCGGATCTGTGTCCGTTGATGTCTTGGATCTGGAGTATTGCAAGTTTCGTATGGTATTTGCTGGTGGTAAATGCAATCTCCTGCTAGTACGAATTGAAGCGTTTGATGGTTGCCTCTGGTGCTATGGTAATGTCTGGTGGCGTATATCAAATTGAGGGTAAGTATCTCTGGTGCGGATGATGACACATTGCCAGTAAGTATAGCTGGTAAAATTATTAACTCGTAGGTAAGTATAGCTGGTGCGGATGAAGATATATTGCAGGTAAGTATAGCTGGTAAAATATTAACTCGTAGGTAAGTATCGCTGGTGTGGATGAAGGTATTTTGCAGGTAAGTATAGCTGGTAAAATATTAACTCGTAGGGGAATATCGCTGGTGTGGTTAATTTTTCTTTGTGGTATACTATTAAAGGAATTTTGTTTTTTTTTTTAACTTTTATTTAATTTCTCTACATTTTTTCTTCTTTTTACTTACGGTATACTATGGATGTCCAATTTGTATTTCTAATGATTTTGATGATATTTTACCTTATTTTTTTTCCAGGATGCTTTGTACTTTATTTGGATGATGCTGTGGATGTTAAAATGTTACATCCAGTACTAGGGCTGTTGGATTGTTGGTGTTGAAGTTGCGTTTTAATTTATTCACGTTGTTTCCCTTCGCTACTATCGCCACGAGTAACAATCTTATCGCGATGCGGTGGCTTAAGTGCACTGCGGTTCCTTATATGAGGCAGGTAAGGGAATGGGTTTTACTGTCTCAATACCTCTTCCTGAACCTGGGCCATGTCTAGAACCTTGAAGGTGCACGACCAAAGGTTACTCACCCCTATTCCGGAGTGTTACGCGACCCGTGTTCATCGGACGGTTTGCAGTCAGGGGTTACCGACTGTATTCTAACGGAGCCTCGCTGATACCTGGGCACCTCAGCGAGTAGGTAGAGGCAGTGGGCCGCCCTTACTACGTTACTGGGTGCTATGACGCGGCTGACGTTCTTTCCCCTACACAAAATGGAAGCAAATTTTAATACAAAAAAAAAAAAAAGCAAAATTCGAGGCTCTGCCTCACGGTCTGCCGCTAGCTCAGCCAGCAGCTGCTCAAAGGCTAAGACCCAGGAGTCTGGCCAAGTAAAAAACGCTGCGACTCTGGTCAAAGCTCAAGTGGGTTGGGGTCCGTTATCGGTCCGAATTCAATCCTCAGCACTGACAGAAAACCCATGGTGGCTACGATCAAATCCGGTCACCTTGGGACAGCTGCTAAGGAGGGGTCTATGTCTGCCAAGACAGGGGGTAACAAAGTCCATTCGTCTAAGGTAAGGTACAACCAGAGAAGATTGTGCCTAAAAATCATCGAAAGGTGGGAAAATTAAATCCAGCGACGCTGTCTGAAAAACAGAGAGAATCGCTCACATGGGCTAAGAAGGTCACTGAAGAACAGGACCTCTCAGCTAAGACAAGTGTTGCTGGCAGTAATAGCAATCAGGACACTTCGAAGACGGCTAAAAGGTTGCGCTCGCCAGATGAGAAACCATTACCTAAACGTATTAAGGTGGCCGGCAATGCTGTGCCGAAGTCGTTTAGCCAGGTTGTCAAAGACAACCTTGTAATGGCAATCATTAACAGGGGAGATGGAGATGGCACTATCCCCAAGGACAAGTGGAGTTATGTGGAGGCTAAATTAGCCGAAGTGTTCTTCACCGTCCTTGAGGACATGCCAGGTCCACCTCCAACCTGTCGCGACGCAGGCTGGTATCAAGGCCGCGCAAAGCTGATAGCTTTTACGATCAACGATCAATAGACTTATATAAGGCTGCCGTCAGCAAACTTGGAGAGCTATGGCCGGGAGCAAAACTGGATGTCGTGCAAAAGCATGACATCCCGTCCCGACTTAGAGCGCATGCTTGGATTCCGGCAACTCCCGGGGACGCTGAATCCGTGTTAAGGATGCTGAAGGTCTGCAATCCTAACCTTCCAACAAACAATTGGAAGATTGGTAGATTTGGTGATGCGGAGGGGAACCGGAGACAGGTAATACTACTACTCAATGTCGAAACCACCCCGCATTTAACCGGGACATAGTTTCCTACGGCTTTGGGCAAATCCAAATAAAAGTCTACAAGGGCGACCAAGCACCAATCACGGAGATCGCCAAACCAGTAGAAAAATGTGCTGGGGAGGGGACCACAGGTGAGGTCCAGGCTGAGGAGAGCTCCCAAACAGCCATGGAGGACGGATACTTAACATCCGACTCCGAACTGCTGGGGGACGCTTCTGGCCTATTTGGTGGCGAAGATGACCTCCTTGATAGCACGGAGGAGGAGGCCGAAATCACGGTGAGGGATATGGATGTGTAGGCAGCTTCAGATGATGCGGCTCCTACAGATAAATCTCCATCACTGTAAAGCCGCCACGGCTGCACTTCTACTTCGCCTGATGACAGGTGAAGTAGACATAGTCTTCATCCAAGAGCCCTGGGTTTGTGGAGGCAGGGTTTGCGGACTGAAGGCGCCTGATTACAAGCTGTTCGTCGCTAAAGATAAAGGTACACCAAGGACCTGCATTTTGGCGAGGAACAGCCTTAATATTTTCTTGTTATCTAATTTCAGTGACAGGGATGTTATAGCGGCCAGCGTGGAGCTAGATGTGATATCAATCTGGCTCTCCTCCGCCTATTTTTGTGATCCTGGGCCTATCCCGCCAGTCAAGTGGCAAAGCTAATCCGGGAAGCCGAAAGGACTACACACCAATTAGTACTGTGCTGTGACGTCAATGCACATCATCCGATCTGGGGAAGTACCAATTTGAACGAAAGAGGTGAGTTACTTTTGGAATTTTTATTTAGTACTAACCTATATATATGTAACAAGGGAAATGAACCGACTTTTGTAACTAGCATTCGTAGGGAGGTTCTTGACGCTACCTTTGTATCGGACACATTATTTGATAAAATTGATAGTTGGAGGGTGTTGGACGACCACTCCTTTTCTGACCATTCATACATTTAATTTTTGCTTAGAGAAAAAGACCCGGTGGAAAGTGTCCCCAGAAATCTGAAGAGGACAAATTGGGTTAAGTATAGGAAAACCTTTGCCGGGTTATTGGCAACAATACCCTTATCCGAACCGCGTAATTCCGAGGACATAGATGGTCTAGTGGATCATATTACGACGGTTTTTAACAAATCTTTAGATGCTTCTTGCCCCGCGGCAAGGCCAAAGGACAAGAAACCACCATGGTGGTCTAGCGCGCTGCAACAGGGCAGAGACTCCTGCAGGAAACTCTTTAACAAGGCAAACTGTTCAAGAGCGGACGAGGATTGGTTGGCCTACAAGCTGCAGCTTAGGACCTACAAGAAGAAGATTAGAACGGCAAAATGTGATTCTTGGAAAAAATTCTGTGATAATATAGAAGACGTTTCCGAAGCATCCAGGTTGCGAAAGGTTCTGGCTTCTACCCCTCACACATTAGGTTATTTGAAAGATCCATTGGGGGTGTGGACTACCTCTAGTGGGGAATCACTTAGCCTGCTACTGGATACCCATTTTCCGGGCAACTCCCCTACGTCGCTTCAGGCGTCAGGACGCTAGTACGACGGATATTGCTTCGGAGATAGTGAACATACCAACACTGAACTGGGCAATTAGAAGCTTCAAACCTTACAAATCTCCAGGACCTGACGGTATCATTCCAGCTGAATTGCAGCACGTGTCGGACTACATTTCCCCTTGGCTATGTAGGCTTTTCACTCGCTGTATCAACTTAGCTTATATACCCCTGAAGTGGAGGGAGACGAAAGTGGTGTTCATTCCAAAAGCTAGAAAAAGTTCACACACTGTCCCAAAAGACTTCAGACCAATAAGTCTATCATCGTTCTTATTGAAGACAATGTAGCGCTTGGTAGATTCTTAATTACGAAGAGTTACTGATCCTAAACTGCTGTCGACGCGACAACACGCTTACAGCAAGGGAAGGTCAACCGAAACAGCTCTTCACGAGCTTGTGAGTACCATCGAGAAATCGCTCTCGGTAGGTGAATACACCATGACAGCCTTTTTGGATATAGAAGGGGCTTTAAACAATGTCACACCGGACTCGATATTAGCGGCACTATCTAGTCTAGGAGTGAATTCCGTGATCATCTCACTGATTGGAAATCTGCTTGCCAATAGGATAACGTTTAAATTGGGAACGACTCTAATATCCCGATTCGTGAACAGGGGAACGCCACAAGGAGGCGTTCTGTCACCACTTCTATAGAACTTAGCGCTGAACTCAATGCTACTTTCGTTGGAGAGACAAGGCTGCAACGTAGTCGCCTATGCTGATGATGTGGCCATAGCCGTAAATGGGAAGTTTCTATCCACACTTAGAGACATTCTACAGAGGGCTCTCACTATGCTATCTAGCTGGGCAAGTAGTTGCGGTCTGGGGGTAAATGCGACCAAAACGGAACTTGTTCTTTTCACGAGGAAGTATAAGATACCTACCTTCGACCCTATTTCTCTTTACGGTGCTGATATCGCCTTCTCTGATGGAGCCATGTGTCTTGGTGTATTCCTGGACAGGAAGCTGAACTTCAGACGGAACTTGGAGGAAAGGGCGAAGAAGGCGACTATAGCTTTATACTCCTGCAAAAAGCCCATTGGTAAGTGATGGGGCTTCAGCCTGAAAATTGCTTACTGGATCTACACAGCGGTGGTTCGCCCAATACTGCTTTACGGGGTCATCGTCTGGTGGCCTGCTCTAGAGAAGGCCTCTAATACCAACCTTCTTGCAAGGGTACAGAGAATGGCTTCCATGTGTATCACTGGTGCCCTTCGTACCACACCTACGGATGCCTTGAACATCCTCTTACACCTAATACCGTTGGACATATTAGGAAAGCAGTCGGCGGCCTCATCGGCCATTCGACTAAGAAGCACAATACAATGGCGTGGTCATAATTGTGGCCATGGAATGATCCTGAATAACAGAAACTTACCATTGAACGTGGATTACACCACTCCGAGGAGTGTATTCGAACGACACTACCAAACTGATACCGACCAGGGAATCCTGGTCAGGGGGGGGGTTCCAGGTAGCAGGCTCCACTAGCTTCATTTTGAATATATTTCGACCTCTTAACCCTTTCAGGACCGTATATATTACGGAATTTACCTACACTTTTTAGTTTTTTCGAAATATATATTCCAATTTTTTATCAAAAATTTTCATATTATGAAAATATATTTGTTAGTGGGTTAATTCCTCTATATATTTTTTTAGTTCTTTTTAAGCGCCGCAGGAAAGTTTTATCAAAAATTTTCATAATATTTTGAAAACAGTAGTTACTGGGTTAATTTCCGTAAAAAATTATAGTATATCCGATCCTGAAAGGGTTAAGAGGTCGAAATATATATCAAAATGAAGCTAGTGGACCCAGCTTCTATTCAGTTTACGTAAAACCACACATGATATATGTCTGTTTACGAGATAATTCCATATTTAAGAAAAAAACTCTACTACAAAAATACAAAATTTTAAATAGGTTCATAATGGGTTAATAGATTTTAAATTTAAAAATATCAAATAAAAGGCACTCAAGTAAGCTTTCAAATGATATATATATCGCTGAAATCCGATACTAAATAACACAGTTATATACAAGTCCATGTCAAAACTTCGGAAGTCCATAACTAGGGAAATAGGCTCGACCGCCGAAAAAAAATATTTTCCTAGAACCACAATAAGATGTTTTATAACTGGTGAGAATTTGAAACTGATTGGGGAGTAGCCCCAAAACTCCACTTAAGCCAAAAGTAATTTACCCCACAATACCGAAAAGTTATTATCAGGACACTTCGAAGACGGCTAAAAGGTTGCGCTCGCCAGATGAGAAACCATTACCTAAACGTACTAAGGTGGCCGGCAATGCTGTGCCGAAGTCGTTTAGCCAGGTTGTCAAAGACAACCTTGTAATGGCAATCATTAACAGGGGAGATGGAGATGGCACTATCCCCAAGGACAACTGGAGTTATGTGGAGGCTAAATAAGCCGAAGTGTCCTTCACTGTCGTTGAGGACATGCCAGGTCCACCTCCAACCTGTCGCGACGCAGGCTGGTATCAAGGCCGCGCAAAGTTGATAGCTTTTGCTGATCAACGATCAATAGACTTATATAAGGCTGCCGTCAGCAAACTTGGAGAGCTATGGCCGGGAGCAAAACTGGATGTCGTGCAAATGCATGACATCCCGTCCCGACCTAGAGCGCATGCTTGGATTCCGGCAACTCCCGGGGACGCTGAATCCGTGTTAAGGATGCTGAAGGTCTGCAATCCTAACCTTCCAACACACAATTGGAAGATTGGTAGATTTGGTGATGCGGAGGGGAACCGGAGACAGGTAGTACTACTAATGTCGAATCCCTCCCACATTTAACCGGGACATAGTTTCCTACGGCTTTGGGCAAATCCAAATAAGTCTACAAGGGCGACCAAGGACCAATCACGGAGATCGCCAAACCAGTCGAAAAATCTGCTGGGGAGGCGACCACAGGTGAGGTTCAGGCTGAGGAGAGCTCCCAAACAGCCATGGAGGAAGGATACTTAACATACGACTCCGAACTGCTGGGGGACGCTTCTGGCCTATTTGGTGGCGAAGATGACCTCCTCGATAGCACGGAGGAGGAGGCCGAAATAACGGTGAGGGAGATGGATGTGTAGGCAGCTTCAGATGATGCGGCTCCTACAGATAAATCTCCATCACTGTAAAGCCGCCACGGCTGCACTTCTACTTCGCCTGACGACAGGTGAAGTAGACATAGTCTTCATCCAAGAGTCCTGGGTTTGTGGAGGCAGGGTTTGCGGACTGAAGACGCCTGATTACAAGCTGTTCGTCGCTAAAGATAAAGGTACACCAAGGACCTGCATTTTGGCGAGGAACAGCCTTAATATTTTCTTGTTATCTAATTCAGTGACAGGGATGTAATAGCGGCCAGCGTGGAGCTAGATGGGATATCAATCTGGCTCTCCTCCGCCTATTTTTGTGATCCTGGGCCTATCCCGCCAGTCAATGTGGCAAAGCTAATCCGGGAAGCCGAAAGGACTACACACCAATTAGTACTGTGCTGTGACGTCAATGCACTCATCCGATCTGGGGAAGTACCAATTTGAACGAAAGAGGTGAGTTACTTTTGGAGTTATTATTTAGTACTAACCTATATATATGTAACAAGGGAAATGAACCGACTTTTGTAACTAGCACTCGTAGGGAGGTTCTTGACGTTACCTTTGTATCGGACACATTATTTGATAAAATTGATAGTTGGAGGGTGTTGGACGATCACTCCTTTTCTGACCATTCATACATTTAATTTTTGCTTAGAGAAAAAGACCCGGTGGAAAGTGTCCCCAGAAATCTGAAGAGGACAAATTGGGTTAAGTATAGGAAAACCTTTGCCGGGTTATTGGCAACAATACCCTTATCCGAACCGCGTAATTCCGAGGACATAGATGGTCTAGTGGATCATATTACGACGGTTTTTAACAAATCTTTAGATGCTTCTTGCCCCGCGGCAAGGCCAAAGGACAAGAAACCACCATGGTGGTCTAGCGAGCTGCAACAGGGCAGAGACTCCTGCAGGAAACTCTTTAACAAGGCAAAGTCTTCAAGAGCGGACGAGGATTGGTTGGCCTACAAGCTGCAGCTTAGGACCTACAAGAAGATTAGAACGGCAAAATGTGATTCTTGGAAAAAATTCTGTGATAATATAGAAGACGTTTCCGAAGCATCCAGGTTGCGAAAGGTTCTGGCTTCTACCCCTCACACATTAGGTTATCTGAAAGATCCATTGGGGGTGTGGACTACCTCTAGTGGGGAATCACTTAGCCTGCTACTGGATACCCATTTTCCGGGCAACTCCCCTACGTCGCTTCAGGCGTCAGGATACTCAGACGCTAGTACGACGGATATTGCTTCGGAGATAGTCAACATACCAACATTGAACTGGGCAATTAGAAGCTTCAAACCTTACAAATCTCCAGGACCTGACGGTATCATTCCAGCTGAATTGCAGCACGTGTCGGACTACATTTCCCCTTGGCTATGTAGGCTTTTCACTCGCTGTATCAACTTAGCTTATATACCCCTGAAGTGGAGGGAGACGAAAGTGGTGTTCATTCCAAAAGCTGGAAAAAGTTCACACACTGTCCCAAAAGACTTCAAACTTCGTTCTTATTGAAGACAATGGAGCGCTTGATAGATTCTTACTTACGAAGAGTTATTGATCCTAAACTGCTGTCGACGCGACAACACGCTTACAGCAAGGGAAGGTCAACCGAAACAGCTCTTCACGAGCTTGTGAGTACCATCGAGAAATCGCTCTCGGTAGGAGAATACACCATGACAGCCTTTTTGGATATAGAAGGGGCTTTTAACAATGTCACACCGGACTAGATATTAGCGGCACTATCTAGTCTAGGAGTGAATTCCGTGATCATCTCACTGATTGGAAATCTGCTTGCCAACAGGCGGATAACGTCTAAATTGGGAACGACTCTAATATCCCGATTCGTGAACAGGGGAACGCCACAAGGAGGCGTTCTGTCACCACTTCTATGGAACTTAGCGCTGAACTCAATGCTACTTTCGTTGGAGAGACAAGGCTGCAACGTGGTCGCCTATGCTGAGGACGTGGCCATAGCCGTAAATGGGAAGTTTCTATCCACACTTAGAGACATTCTACAGAGGGCTCTCACTATGCTATCTAGCTGGGCAAGTAGTTGCGGTCTGGGGGTAAATCCGACCAAAACGGAACTTGTTCTTTTCACGAGGAAGTATAAGATAACTACCTTCGACCCTATTTCTCTTTACGGTGCTGATATCGCCTTCTCTGATGGAGCCATGTGTCTTGGTGTATTCCTGGACAGGAAGCTGAACTTCAGACGGAACTTGGAGGAAAGGGCGAAGAAGGCGACTATAGCTTTATACTCCTGCAAAAAGGCCATTGGTAAGCGGTGGGGCTTCAGCCCGAAAATTGCTTACTGGATCTACACAGCGGTGGTTCGCCCAATACTGCTTTACGGGGTCATCGTCTGGTGGCCTGCTCTAGAGAAGGCCTCTAATACCAACCTTCTTGCAAGAGTACAGAGAATGGCTTCCATGTGTATCACTGGTGCCCTTCGTACCACACCTACGGATGCCTTGAACATCCTCTTACACCTAATACCGTTGGACATATTAGGAAAGCAGTCGGCGGCCTCATCGGCCATTCGACTAAGAAGCACAATACAATGGCGTGGTCATAATTGTGGCCATGGAATGATCCTGAATAACAGAAACTTACCATTGAACGTGGATTACACCACTCCGAGGAGTGTATTCGAACGACACTACCAAACTCTGATACCGACTAGGGAATCCTGGTCAGGGGGGGGGTTCCAGGTAGCAGGCTCCACTAGCTTCATTTTGAATATATTTCGACCTCTTAACCCTTTCAGGACCGTATATATTACGGAATTTACCTACACTTTTTAGTTTTTTCGAAATATATATTCCAATTTTTTATCAAAAATTTTCATATTATGAAAATATATTTGTTAGTGGGTTAATTCCTCTATATATTTTTTTAGTTCTTTTTAAGCGCCGCAGGAAAGTTTTATCAAAAATTTTCATAATATTTTGAAAACAGTAGTTACTGGGTTAATTTCCGTAAAAAATTATAGTATATCCGATCCTGAAAGGGTTAAGAGGTCGAAATATATATCAAAATGAAGCTAGTGGACCCAGCTTCTATTCAGTTTACGTAAAACCACACATGATATATGTCTGTTTACGAGATAATTCCATATTTAAGAAAAAAACTCTACTACAAAAATACAAAATTTTAAATAGGTTCATAATGGGTTAATAGATTTTAAATTTAAAAATATCAAATAAAAGGCACTCAAGTAAGCTTTCAAATGATATATATATCGCTGAAATCCGATACTAAATAACACAGTTATATACAAGTCCATGTCAAAACTTCGGAAGTCCATAACTAGGGAAATAGGCTCGACCGCCGAAAAAAAATATTTTCCTAGAACCACAATAAGATGTTTTATAACTGGTGAGAATTTGAAACTGATTGGGGAGTAGCCCCAAAACTCCACTTAAGCCAAAAGTAATTTACCCCACAATACCGAAAAGTTATTATCAGGACACTTCGAAGACGGCTAAAAGGTTGCGCTCGCCAGATGAGAAACCATTACCTAAACGTACTAAGGTGGCCGGCAATGCTGTGCCGAAGTCGTTTAGCCAGGTTGTCAAAGACAACCTTGTAATGGCAATCATTAACAGGGGAGATGGAGATGGCACTATCCCCAAGGACAACTGGAGTTATGTGGAGGCTAAATAAGCCGAAGTGTCCTTCACTGTCGTTGAGGACATGCCAGGTCCACCTCCAACCTGTCGCGACGCAGGCTGGTATCAAGGCCGCGCAAAGTTGATAGCTTTTGCTGATCAACGATCAATAGACTTATATAAGGCTGCCGTCAGCAAACTTGGAGAGCTATGGCCGGGAGCAAAACTGGATGTCGTGCAAATGCATGACATCCCGTCCCGACCTAGAGCGCATGCTTGGATTCCGGCAACTCCCGGGGACGCTGAATCCGTGTTAAGGATGCTGAAGGTCTGCAATCCTAACCTTCCAACACACAATTGGAAGATTGGTAGATTTGGTGATGCGGAGGGGAACCGGAGACAGGTAGTACTACTAATGTCGAATCCCTCCCACATTTAACCGGGACATAGTTTCCTACGGCTTTGGGCAAATCCAAATAAGTCTACAAGGGCGACCAAGGACCAATCACGGAGATCGCCAAACCAGTCGAAAAATCTGCTGGGGAGGCGACCACAGGTGAGGTTCAGGCTGAGGAGAGCTCCCAAACAGCCATGGAGGAAGGATACTTAACATACGACTCCGAACTGCTGGGGGACGCTTCTGGCCTATTTGGTGGCGAAGATGACCTCCTCGATAGCACGGAGGAGGAGGCCGAAATAACGGTGAGGGAGATGGATGTGTAGGCAGCTTCAGATGATGCGGCTCCTACAGATAAATCTCCATCACTGTAAAGCCGCCACGGCTGCACTTCTACTTCGCCTGACGACAGGTGAAGTAGACATAGTCTTCATCCAAGAGTCCTGGGTTTGTGGAGGCAGGGTTTGCGGACTGAAGACGCCTGATTACAAGCTGTTCGTCGCTAAAGATAAAGGTACACCAAGGACCTGCATTTTGGCGAGGAACAGCCTTAATATTTTCTTGTTATCTAATTCAGTGACAGGGATGTAATAGCGGCCAGCGTGGAGCTAGATGGGATATCAATCTGGCTCTCCTCCGCCTATTTTTGTGATCCTGGGCCTATCCCGCCAGTCAATGTGGCAAAGCTAATCCGGGAAGCCGAAAGGACTACACACCAATTAGTACTGTGCTGTGACGTCAATGCACTCATCCGATCTGGGGAAGTACCAATTTGAACGAAAGAGGTGAGTTACTTTTGGAGTTATTATTTAGTACTAACCTATATATATGTAACAAGGGAAATGAACCGACTTTTGTAACTAGCACTCGTAGGGAGGTTCTTGACGTTACCTTTGTATCGGACACATTATTTGATAAAATTGATAGTTGGAGGGTGTTGGACGATCACTCCTTTTCTGACCATTCATACATTTAATTTTTGCTTAGAGAAAAAGACCCGGTGGAAAGTGTCCCCAGAAATCTGAAGAGGACAAATTGGGTTAAGTATAGGAAAACCTTTGCCGGGTTATTGGCAACAATACCCTTATCCGAACCGCGTAATTCCGAGGACATAGATGGTCTAGTGGATCATATTACGACGGTTTTTAACAAATCTTTAGATGCTTCTTGCCCCGCGGCAAGGCCAAAGGACAAGAAACCACCATGGTGGTCTAGCGAGCTGCAACAGGGCAGAGACTCCTGCAGGAAACTCTTTAACAAGGCAAAGTCTTCAAGAGCGGACGAGGATTGGTTGGCCTACAAGCTGCAGCTTAGGACCTACAAGAAGAAGATTAGAACGGCAAAATGTGATTCTTGGAAAAAATTCTGTGATAATATAGAAGACGTTTCCGAAGCATCCAGGTTGCGAAAGGTTCTGGCTTCTACCCCTCACACATTAGGTTATCTGAAAGATCCATTGGGGGTGTGGACTACCTCTAGTGGGGAATCACTTAGCCTGCTACTGGATACCCATTTTCCGGGCAACTCCCCTACGTCGCTTCAGGCGTCAGGATACTCAGACGCTAGTACGACGGATATTGCTTCGGAGATAGTCAACATACCAACATTGAACTGGGCAATTAGAAGCTTCAAACCTTACAAATCTCCAGGACCTGACGGTATCATTCCAGCTGAATTGCAGCACGTGTCGGACTACATTTCCCCTTGGCTATGTAGGCTTTTCACTCGCTGTATCAACTTAGCTTATATACCCCTGAAGTGGAGGGAGACGAAAGTGGTGTTCATTCCAAAAGCTGGAAAAAGTTCACACACTGTCCCAAAAGACTTCAAACTTCGTTCTTATTGAAGACAATGGAGCGCTTGATAGATTCTTACTTACGAAGAGTTATTGATCCTAAACTGCTGTCGACGCGACAACACGCTTACAGCAAGGGAAGGTCAACCGAAACAGCTCTTCACGAGCTTGTGAGTACCATCGAGAAATCGCTCTCGGTAGGAGAATACACCATGACAGCCTTTTTGGATATAGAAGGGGCTTTTAACAATGTCACACCGGACTAGATATTAGCGGCACTATCTAGTCTAGGAGTGAATTCCGTGATCATCTCACTGATTGGAAATCTGCTTGCCAACAGGCGGATAACGTCTAAATTGGGAACGACTCTAATATCCCGATTCGTGAACAGGGGAACGCCACAAGGAGGCGTTCTGTCACCACTTCTATGGAACTTAGCGCTGAACTCAATGCTACTTTCGTTGGAGAGACAAGGCTGCAACGTGGTCGCCTATGCTGAGGACGTGGCCATAGCCGTAAATGGGAAGTTTCTATCCATACTTAGAGACATTCTACAGAGGGCTCTCACTATGCTATCTAGCTGGGCAAGTAGTTGCGGTCTGGGGGTAAATCCGACCAAAACGGAACTTGTTCTTTTCACGAGGAAGTATAAGATAACTACCTTCGACCCTATTTCTCTTTACGGTGCTGATATCGCCTTCTCTGATGGAGCCATGTGTCTTGGTGTATTCCTGGACAGGAAGCTGAACTTCAGACGGAACTTGGAGGAAAGGGCGAAGAAGGCGACTATAGCTTTATACTCCTGCAAAAAGGCCATTGGTAAGCGGTGGGGCTTCAGCCCGAAAATTGCTTACTGGATCTACACAGCGGTGGTTCGCCCAATACTGCTTTACGGGGTCATCGTCTGGTGGCCTGCTCTAGAGAAGGCCTCTAATACCAACCTTCTTGCAAGAGTACAGAGAATGGCTTCCATGTGTATCACTGGTGCCCTTCGTACCACACCTACGGATGCCTTGAACATCCTCTTACACCTAATACCGTTGGACATATTAGGAAAGCAGTCGGCGGCCTCATCGGCCATTCGACTAAGAAGCACAATACAATGGCGTGGTCATAATTGTGGCCATGGAATGATCCTGAATAACAGGAACTTACCATTGAACGTGGATTACACCACTCCGAGGAGTGTATTCGAACGACACTACCAAACTCTGATACCGACTAGGGAATCCTGGTCAGGGGGGTTCCAGGTAGCAGGCGTTCGATAAATTTCTATACTGACGGATCGAAATTGTGTGGTCAAGTTGGTTTCAGAGTCTATTCAAAGGAGCTTGGACTAAATCTGGCTCGCAGGTTGCCAGACCACTGCAGTGTTTATCAGGCAGAGGTACTGGCAATAAAGGAAGTCGCTGACTGGTTGGGTCGGAATATTCTGTCTACAACCGCAGTCAACATCTACTCTGATAGTCAAGCCGCGGTAAAATCCTTGGAATCAATGTTCCTGAAAACAAGAACCACCCTTAACTGCCGCACGTCTTTAAATGAGATGGCCAAGCAGTTCGACATCAGACTCATTTGGGTCCCAGGGCACAGGAATATACCGGGAAACTGTAAAGCTGACGAGTTGGCAAGACAGGCCACTACCTTACGGGTTCCAGCGGACTTGGAATGTGTTGGTATACCCCTGGAATCTTGTAAGCAGGAACTTCGGCTTCACACCGCCGGCATAACCGACAACAGATGGGCTAATGGATCAACGTGCAGGATCACGAGACAGATCTGGCCGGTTCTAAATCATAAGCGCACTAGCGCGCTACTATCACTCCCCCGTGGGGAGATTTCAACAGTAGTGCTGTTATCACTGGGCACTGCCTCATAGGGAGACACGCTGAACGCCTCAGGGTCTCGTCAAATGACTTCTGTCGTAGCTGCATGGATGTGGAGGAGGTGGAGAGCATAGAGCACTTCCTTTGCTATTGCCCGGCGCTATTGCTATTGGGATCGGCGTTTCTTCGCGATCTCTCTGATCTCTCAAATGTGGACATTTGACATATCAGGGGCTTCATCAGGAGCTCAAACTGGTTCTACGGTGAGAACTGAGGGGAACACCTATTCGTCCCTTGGTATCACAATGGACCCCAGATTCTAAGTGTGCTTTTCCTTTGGTTTAGCAGCCACTTTCAACCTAACCTAACCTTCCCTTCGCTATACCAACCGGAAAAGAAAACTATCAACTCAAAGTGATGCCTAGTTACCTCGCCGCCACGCGTGCGTCGTTTTCGCCATCTTCTTTATATTTTTTTCATATGTTTTTTTTTGTTTTTCTTTTTTTTTTTTGGTAGCTGTCGCAACCTTCTAGAAATTTCTATCGAAATTTCGTGAGTGCTGCCCAGTGGCCCTACTCCACTTCAGAGTTGCATTATACATGTCTGGTAGTTATTCTTTTAGCCTTGCCAGACATGTTTGTTATTACCTAATACTTAGGCAGAATTTTCCGGAACGGTACAATTGTAGTCGGAAGTTTATTGTATTCTTCATCAAAATTAACTTTATATTTAATAATACCACTTGGTAGATACATAAGAGATTTTATTTTTGATACGGTGGGATCATTTTTTTGTCGACCAGGTCTAAGGATGTGAAACGAATAAGTTTTTTGCTGGTAGCTTTAAAGAAATCATAGTTTAGATATAGATCATTAAAGGGCATCTTTACTATTTCATTATCTATTTTGATGGTCTTACTGGCTTCTTTTGTTACTCTAACATAATCGTTTGGCAAATAAATTGTCTGAGTTTTCAGCTTCATCTCAATCTTAGCGTCTGCACTGTCGCACTCCATTTGAGTGTGCCCCTTCTCCAAGTACTTCTGCTCCATTATTTTATTTTCTACAGAAAAAACGGAGAGTGCATTTGATAAATAATGGTTAAGATTCTGGTAGCCACAACCATAGGAAGATATGATTGGTAACGTATCTGACAAACAATGGAACTTTAAATGATGTATTATACATGAAATGAACGTCGATGCGGACAAATCCCAATTGGTATCGTTCCACCGGTAATTTGTACACTGATGGCGCTGTTTATAGTAAATAGCGGATGCTTTTATATCGGGACAAAGTTTTACTGCTTGTGCATCCATGGTAAACACATGACATCTTCCTTCTTAAGCTGCAACTTAGTCCTGTTGTTTTTCCAATTGTGCTCGTTATTGTTTCAAAAAATGTATGTTGTTTGGCTCTGAATCCGACAAATATATCACATTCATCTTTACGAGGCTTATATAGAGCCATATTTTGTTCGTCAAAAAAATTATAAAATGTAAAAGCTGATACCGGACGAACTTACTCTCCAAACATTTAGATTTATAGTCATAAATATCGGTTTTATTTTTGAATATTATTGCTATGTATATCTTACCACTGACTGCATCAATAATGACTTTACATTTTGTCCAGTTTTTCGAAATATTGCTTCAAGTATGTTGTACAGTCGCCTTTATTGAAATCACGTTTAGGCCGCACAGTGGTCAATTTCGCGAGATAGCGGTCAAAACTCTATAACTTTTGACCGGATTGGTATTTTTTTACGCAATTTGTTTTGTTCAATAGGAGGGACTTAAAGCTTCAATTTGCATGTTCAAACGTAAAAATCGACTGATAGGAACGTAAGTAATTTGGAGTTAACAATGCATTTTAATTTTTTGTTGAGTTTCCATGTAAAAGTTGAATATTTTGACATTTTAAATAGGTATTTTTTTTATAATTTCTTATTTTCTTCAATCTTATTTTACAACCAATACTTATTTATTATTCCTAAACTTAATTTTGGTCAGAAAATGCCAACATTTGGCCCCTGACATTTATTTAGTCATAGGGGCCAAAGGTTGGTTTTTTTGGAAGAAAGCTAATTCTTGTGAGGATTAAACTGAAAAATAACACTGAAATTCCCAACAATATCAATACCATTTGGATATATTATATACAGAACACAACATCGATAAAATTTTAAGTAAACTTTTACTATTGATTTAAAGTGCACATATATTTTATTTAAATGTATTAATAAAAATTTATACTAAAATTAGAAACAAATTATAATCTTTAAACTAGTATTAATTAAACAATATTAGTAAAAATTTCTTCCAAATAGCTTTGATTTTCATTTTGCAGTAGTTGTTTAGCTTCTTCATCTAACTCTAATGAGGTTGATTTCCATTTTTGTCGAATACTGGACATATATGGGTCTGATGTGCACAACAAAATATTAATAAGATCTTCATTAGTACAATATCTGGAAATTTTTCTTGTATTGTGCTCGCGAAAGAATCTGTAGTCTTTGTTCCTTTTTTCTTGGGCTTCTTCTGAGAGATCTCCAATTGGAATCATATTGTGCTGAATTATTTGTTCCCCATGGAACAAAATTTTGTGAACTGTGGTTGGCATATGTCTCCAAGAATATTTTTGGTTATAAAGGGTTGCTGTCTCATTAGCATACTGACCAAATTTTTTTGCATCTATCTTTTTGCTACATGCTATAACTTGTAATATGATTTGGAATCGTCGTATTAAATCATAATCTACTCCAGTTATAGAAGCTGCAGTTTCTGGATCGGAAAAAATCTCCTTGCTGTGTTTCCATCATTAGAATTTCCTTCTCCTTGCTTTGGCTGGTCAATTATAAGGCCTATCTCACGGTATTTTTCTTGAATATCTTTTTTTTGGTTTTTTTTTCCAAATTTTCTTTGTTGTTTCTCACTGTTTCGCCTTACGGGCCAAATTCCAAATCGTATCCCAATTTAAGAATATGCTCCATAAAACGAATTCTAGCATGAAGAGGTGACATTCCAAATTCATATGCTTCATTAAAACTATCGTCTTGTGTTGGTGGTTGGCTCAATTGACTTGATGTTTTTTGGCATATGGTGCAGCTTGACGATGACTTTGTTTTGGTTAAAGCTTGTGCAACTTTTCCATCAATCATTGTGAGACACATTTTAAAATTTACTTCAATGTCTTGGTCATCAAATATAAATGTTACTGGTTGAAGTTCTTTAATTTGATCATTTATTTTTCGAACTTCTTCATCTATGACATCTTGAGTCTCCTTTTTGTAAGCAAACTTTATTGGTCTACAAAATTTTGTTGACGAGGGAATTTCATTCTTCCATACATATATCTCTGCAGCTCTACTAGTTGACGGCTCTGAACCAATATAAGTTTTTGTTAAACGTAATGGAACGAAAGAAATCATGAATAAATTGGCATCTGATGAATTTTCCGCATTACATTGTTTGTATTGTTTCTGGCCAGAGGACCCATCACATCCCCATTTAGAAATTAAAGTCATGCTGCAATTTTTAAACTTCTTTAAACAGTCAGCATCAAATGTCTTTAATAATCGTTCTGCAGTGTGTTCAAGAAGATCCTGCAATTTTATTTCTGCTGAACTTGAAGTTACACTAATAGCAGTTGGTGAAGGTAAGCAATCCTTTTTGGCAGAAACTATATCTCGATATGATGGAAAAATTCCACAATTTTTTTCATTGGTTCGCTTCCGCAATTCTGTATATTGGTTTTTAGTCATTTTCAAATCCAAAAATAGTGCAAATGCTTCTTCTGGAGTAAATTTATTTTCTTCAGTTGGTGTCGGCATACTTTCTAAAATCCTTTTTGTGCGTCTGGGGCTTGCTTCCACTACTTTTTCAATGATAGCAATTTTACCCTTTTTAGTTTTCGATGGTTTAATTTGATGCAGAAATGAATCCTTTATGATGCTACAAGAAACTTCTTCATTGATATGTTTAAGCTTGCGTCTTCGTGATCTTTCACTACAATTATCAATTGGCTTTGCTGGTCGACCACCTTTTCCAGTTTCCGTGGTAGTTACTGATGGCTTTTTAAAAATAAGTTTATTTCTTAGCCATTCTTGGTTGCGTGAGTGAAACAATTTCTTGTTTCTGGAACATTGATTGTACCGTTTTCTTAAAGTATTTAAAAAGTTTTTTATTTTTAAGTTATGAATTTTAATTTCTTGTTTGTCGCATATTTTGAAGAATGGATTATTCATTATATGTAAAATAATGTCGTTTTCATCTTTCCGTTCAAAATATATATCAGATAGAACACTATAACTGAATTTAGCCATTGTTTAAACAATAATGAAGAAAAAAAATGAATGCATGGATTAATATACTATTGCTCGAAGTTTCAACATGATCTTTTTTACCTCTTTGAAACATAATATAACAGGTAGTTGGTTTTACCAGTTATTTCCATTGGTTTTAAATTTATTTGCAATTTTCACGTATTTAAGTTGTGTAATATTAGATGGCAATAAAATCTTTTTTACCTTTTCCAAATGAATTGCTAGATACCACATAATTTGAGAGTTAACAGGTACTGGCAATAATATAAAAGGTACTTGGTTTTACCAGTTATTTCCATTGGTTTTAAATTTATTTGCAATTTTCACGTATTTAAGTTGTGTAATATTAGATGGCAATAAAATCTTTTTACCTTTTCCAAATGAATTGCCAGATACCACATAATTTGAGAGTTCTATTGTCATTTTTGTCAAAATTTTGATACACCCTTCTATGTGGACTAGGTCCAAATATGGGCCAACTTCTCCTAATTTCAACAGAATTATTTTTTGGGTCAATAAGAACTCTTGTACAAAATTTCATCAAAATATATGCATAATAGCCACTTTCACATACAAATAACTTCTCAAAAAATATGACGTGCATTTGTACCGAATATCTTACCTTGGGTCAGAAAAATTGCTGTAGCTCAAAAAGTGCAGTCCCGATGGAAAGAGTTAGGACTACAAAATAGTAAATTTGTGTTTTGACTCAGCTTGACTCACAGGAGTTGTGCTCTATGAAGTAGGAAATTTCCGAGAAATTTGACCTTTTTAACAAAAAAAATTTTAATTGTTCTGAAAACAGTTGAGCTTCAATTTTTTTACCAGTAATAGGAAATAAGTTAAGTTACAACACAAAATTTATTTCGTCCAAAAATCTTGAAAAACAAAAAAGTTATGATCATTTAAACTTTAAAAATTAACTAAAAATATCATAAATTTACTAAATTCTGAAAAAGCCCATTTTGGACCACCCTGTTCTCAGTGAAATAGTTGAAATAGAGTTCTAATTTTTTGGCTCCCGAGGTTTACTACTGTCTACTTTCATATGAGTCTAATAACTTTAAAATCGGAGAACAAAAACCAAAAGGAGTTTTGGCCGCTATCTCAAAATATTGACCACAGTGGGCCGCTTGTTTTTGTAGTGAGACGATCGAACTGGCGTTTTATTGACCAACCAATATCTTAACATTCCCCTATTTATAGCAAGAGTGGAAAGGAACATAGTTCTACATACTTGAAGCAATTCGTGGTTGTAAGGAAGTTTACACATGAAGGTAATCTGATTTCTAGAATTTTGCACAGCAATTCTTTTTGTAGGAAGCTGTGATACATGAGTCTTTACAAAAACTTGCCCCCGAATTCATAATGAAAAGTTAGCTGCTGTTTACATGTCGCGCTCAACGAGGTTCTTACTAGTCAACCGATTAGCCTTAGTTTTTAGTTAATGCCACCATATTTTTTGCTTTAATGCCACCTGATATAGTGAAAATCAACTCTGTTTACATTTCAATTTGTGTGATTTCACTCCTTCATTTTTGTAAATTTATATTTACAAGTGTTAAGTTTACGACAAAATTGTTACAATTTGAAAATTATGTACAAAAAATGTTTAAAAGATCCGCAAAGTAAAAAATATTTGTTTGCATTTAAAAATTATTTATATATTTTGCTTTGCTTAATTTGACACTCATCAGCTGTTTTAACACACTTAGTCAGTGTTTGAAAGGTTGTTGATCTGAGTTTAGGAAACGCAGCAGCAAGTGCATTATAAATAATAAATAATAATAATAATAATGCATTATAATAATAATGCATTATAATAATACTAGATACTGCATAAGTTTTCATTATAAATACGGCCGTTGATTACTTTCAAATAATTACTGTACTTTTTATGCAAATTTTCGATAAACGTGCGGGTCCAATTTCTCTTTGTTTTCTTGTTACATTCTGTTTTACAACTTTATCGGTTGTCGAAAATCCTAAATATTGCAGCCCCTTCATACACTTTTTTTTTATTCTCTAGTCGATTTTTCGAAGCAGAAAAACGGACTCGTTTTCTTCTACGACAAGAGACTGCATTATGCTTAATATGTTTATTCTCGGAATCTAGAATACCTTTTTAGTTTCAATTATAATTGTGACGAGCTTTGAACAACAAACCTGTTATAAGATCGTCCTCGTCTTCTTTAGATGAAATATAATCGATTGCAATACGCTGTAGGGAATTCATTTTGTTGGTTGATCAAAAATTAAACGTATATGTATATATTTTATAAAAAATAACTTTTATTATTTTATTACATACACAAATTTTTTTTATATAGACAGCACTTTTTTACTAAACAAAGAACGTGTGTGTTAGATAGCACAATCTAAACTTTATGAAATATCTTGGAAATATTTTATTTTTTTTAATTAAAATGACAGATGACAAATTAGTCAGAGAATACGTTGCTATAAAAAACTCATTTTCGAGAAAATGTTAGATAGCACTATTTGAATATAAACCCTCGATATGCTAATCAGCTGAGAACCAACAGCGATTTATTTAGCATCGATGAGTTTTCTGACATTTTCAGTACAGCTATGTATGATTTGCAAAGGTGCACTTCAAAAGTATAGCAAATCAAAGTTGTAATGTATGTAAATGGTGAAATACCCCCATGGATTATACTAATTTAAATGAATTCAAAATGCTTCACTTGAATGATAATGGTATTTCAAATTATTCTAAATTAAAACAATTTGAGCTTTTACTTCCCGAAAAAAAAATTTAAAATCGCTTCTTTAATGAAACATTTTTTTCAGAAAATCATAGACCCTATTTTAAAAATTATTATTTATATAAATTTGCTCTGTTAATTCATAAATCTGTCGCACATAAAGACCTCTTTATATCAAACCCCTCATCAATCGAAAATATCTCAATTGAAGTTATTATAAACAACAGACCTATCGTTGTATCTTCGCTATATTCACCACGATATACCCATAAGTTCTCTGCTGACATCTTGAACCTAACACCTCCCGCCAAAGAATATATAGTTTTTGGTGACCTAAATGCCAAACATTGTTCTTGGAATTGCCGTTCAAATAATACTGCAGGTATCGTACTCAACAACTTACAGCAATCAAACAACTTTTTCGTTAACTATTCTAATAGTCCAACCCTATTCCCAATCAACACAATCGAAGCATCCACATTCGATATTATCTTAAGCAATTCCGATCTAAATATAGACTTTTTAACCAATGGATTACGAAATACCATCAGACCATCGCCCCATTATATGTACCCTTAAAGGATCAAATACCATGCTGACAATACATTCTGGTAAATACATTCGTTCAAACCAATAACCTCACTTCGAACTACAACCACTCAGAGGATGCATTAAACAATACAATAATAAATAATTTTAGGAAAGAAAATCCTAGTTATGAATCAGCAGTTTATACATCACTTGAAGAAGTAACGAGTATTGTCTCATCAATAAAACCCTCCAAATCCCCTGGTTTTGACAATGTTCCCAACCTGCTTTTAAAGAAACTACCAATCGAAGCTCTAAAATTATAAGTAATAATATTTAACAGCTGCATCAAACTCAACTATTTCCCAAACCATTTCAAGAATGCTAAATTTATAGCTATTAACAAACCTTGTAAGCTAAAAAATAACCCAAACAGATACAGACCAATAAGACATTCTTGTCTTAGTGAATTTGTAACGACCAATTCTATTGTTGATAAAGAACAATTTCGATTTAAAAACGAGCATAACAATACTCACCAAATAAATAGAATTAAAAATCAAATAATCACCAATAAAAACAATAAACGTTCAACGGGTCTAATATTGTTTATTTAAACTTCTTGATTCATTCAAAAACCATTATCATAGGGTTACCTCAAGTATCAGTCCTGTCGCCATTGCTTTACTCGATACATCTGATTTAAAGAACCCCAAAATATATGAAAATTGCTTATTACGCAGATGATACTGCGTTAATTTCTTCAAGCAAACTTACAAGTGCAAATGTAATTAATTACATTTCACGCTTATTTACCTCAAATTCCTAATCCCCGTTTTTTTGCTTTTTTGCTCTAACAAAACCCCACGGTTAATTAACTTTCGCTTAATTACCCACTTCGGGTAATTACCTCAAATATTTTATCCAGAACTTAAAATTTCCATTAAATTTCCTTGGTTTAATTACCCAAAGTACATATTGGCTCACAATATGGTTTAACCAGATGCGCCTGAATAATGCTGTCATTTCTAGAAAATTGGGAATGAATAAGCAAAGGAGTTTGCTATTCAGATTTTGAACCGAACTGTGGTTGGTTGTGGAGGTGGCAGAGGAGAGAAAACATAAAATTCACGAAGATACATGGAGAAAGTAATGAAAATGATCGTGAATGTAACCGAAATTTTCTGTAAAGTAGCAATTTTTCCTCAATTCTTCAAAATTTACTCCTGAAAATATATTTATTGCAGTGGAACCTTAGCTCGGAAAGGGGACCCACACAAAGGCAATAAAACTCAAAAACAACGGCTAACATTATTATTTTTGTGTAACTCTGTGGGAACATAACAAAAAGTGTTTGCAATTTACTTCTTTATTTGATACACATGAATTATTTTTATTTAATAAAATTTTTAAGTTACTTTAATAACCCTGTTTTACATATGTTCGGATAATTGTCTTTTTGATGTATTTAAAAGTATTCGTCTAATTGCCTCTTATATGTAATTAAACGTGTTCGTTTAAATGCTTTTCCCCCCATAATTACCCATGGTATGAAAACTAATTATTAACCACACTGCTCGTAGGCCTGACTTTAGGTGAGTGTGTTGAAGCACTAACCAAAATATGCAAGTACGAGTGTATTATGTGAGGTTCAGGTTCAAACCTCACGGCCGCCCTAAGTAGACAAATTTCATATAGAAACAATCTATTCAATTATAACATAACAATTATCACAATGTACAATAAATCGCTGATGAAGGCTGAAATACCAGAAACCGGTCCGATTAAGAAGACAGTGTAGTTATGAATTTTTGAAATATATGCTTTCTTCTTCTCTACCACGCACCATTGAAAAAAAATTAAAAGAAATGCAAATATAGAAATCAAACATAGGCAAAAGAAGAGAGAAATCTGCAAAAAAAAAAAAAAACGCCAAGAAATAAAAATTTAAAAATAATTTTATTTCTGCTCGAAAAATAAAAATCACAAAACAATTACAAAGTATAAATCAAAAAAAAGTTTGAACGATTTCAGATTAACCACTAGAAATAATGAACAGGCCATTTAGAAATTGATTTGATAACATATTATCATCCACTTTACATAAATGTCGAAACTTTAATTGCTCTTACAAGTTTAAAAGTTGAATTATAAAAATAGATCGTGGTAAATAATATAAAAATAATGTATTGTCATCCACTTTAGGTTAATGCTGCAAGTTTCAGAGCTCTAGCTACTCGGGAAGTTGGTGAATATTTGGTTACAAGAATCCGCCTCATAACAAAAAAACAAACACTGGACATAGGTAGTAGAATAAAGCCAGAACAGTTGGACTATAAATGAAAGCTGACCTAAAAACAGTCCATAGCTTTATTGGTCTATAACACTTAAATTAAAATTTAGTCATTAAAGGACATTTATTTAGAATAAAAAATATACATTTTTCCACTGACACTTTTGATCTTAATATGACCTTTCATGTTTTTTAGAATTTGGCTTTCATTTACTTTTCGGAGTGAAGAATTTTAGGACTGTTTAAAAAATTGTAGTTTTATTAGTCATCTTTCATATACATATACAGTCAACTCTCAGAAACGTAAACATGGCAAGGATGCTCAAGCTTTCGAATTTGTTTACGTTTGCGATTTGAAATTTGTTATTTTATTCTTAATTTAGAATTGAACCGATCAGAATAAAACTTCAGAGACAAACTCCTTGATTACACTGGTGTACAAATTAAAAAAAAAATTGACTGCAGAAACGAAGCATGTTTTTTAACTAACCTGGATGCGTTGAATTCAAATCTGGCATAAAAATTGGGCTATCACGTATTGTTCATTGTTCGCATGCTGGCAATACTGTAAAGCAGTCAATACAATTATTAATTTGACAGAAGCCCACATTCATTCTAAATCTTCATAATAGTAGCGTTTAAGCATGTCAGGGAGATCGTGTGTTACTGATTCAAGCTATTTTTGCTTTGTGTGTGGTGAATATTTGGTTGGAAAAAAAAGGATATGCAATATCAGAATCATTGAAATGTGCACATTTACATTATTTTGGTTTTGCTGTCAGAAACTTAGATCGCATGCTGGTAATACTTTAAAGCAGTCAATACAAATATTAACTTGACAGAAGCCCACATTCATTCTAAATCTTTATAATAGTAGCGTTTAAGCATGTCAGGGAGATCGTGTGTTACTGAGTCAAGCTATTTTTGCTTTGTGTGTGGTGAATATTTGGTTGGAAAAAAAGGATATGCAATATCAGAATCATTAAAATGTTCATATTTACATTATTTTGGTTTTGGTGTCAGAAACTTGGACAAACCGTGGACACCGACAATGTTTTGTAATAGTTGCAGAACTGTTTTATACAAGTGGTCAAATGGCAAGAAGATCTATTTCGATTTTTCAGTTCCAGTACTTTGGAGAGAGTCAAGTAACCACCAAACCGATTGTTATTTCTGTTTAACAAAAGTTGCTGGATTCAATATGAAAAATCGAAAAAATATTACTTAAGCGAATGTCCCATCGGTTTCCAAACCAGTTCAACGTCCACCAAATGATCCATCTTTCACCAGCAGTGGTAGTTTGTATGAGGCTGATGATGAACGCCATTTAGTGACTCAAGCTGAGCTGAATGATCTAATTCGGGATTTACATTTAACGAAGCAAGACGCAGAATTACTAGCTTCACGCATGCAGCAGTGGAAACATCTTGCAGTTGGGACAAAAGTAACAATCTCTAGAGATAGAAGCTTGGAATTGGCTGTATATTTTGAAAAGAAACACTCTATTCTATACTGTACTGATGTTGATGGTTTATTTCAAAAAATGAACCAGCTATATGACAAAACTGAATGGAGATTATTTATTGATGGCTCAAATACAGTTTAAAGGTTCTTCTTTTGCATAATGGGAATGAAAAACCATCCATACCAATTGCTCATGCCATTAATACAAAGGAAAATTACGAATAAATGACTGAATTTTGACATTACTCAAATACAACAATCATAAATGGAAGATCTGTGGTGACCTTCATGTGTGTGAATTAAATTTCTTTTTATATATAGTATAGACCATTGAAATGTTTCGGTCCTAAGAAACATTCGCTCATCTAAAGGAGCGTTTATTGAAATATATGTTTCTATATTCTTAAAGAAACATACGCTCATCTAGAAGCGTTGTTCGCTACTTTAAATAAAGCGAAGTGTTCACTTAGATGTTTTGTGAAACAATCTTTGCTTTATTTGATTTTTCTTTGCTTATAAAGCTACAATGAGATTCTTATAACTAGTCTAGTATTGAGTGACATTTAAAGTCACTCAATGATTTCTGATTATTTTAGGGTTCTTATTCTATATTCAAATCTATCTAAACTATATGGATTTGTATCAATATCCCAGCAATTTAGAAAGCATTTCTCTGTAAAGAATATAGTGCATTGAGTAACTTTCATGATTATTGAATGTTACTCAACACTTCAAAATATTTTCACTGTAATATACTGCTTTGGTATTTACAATGTAACTTTAAACTTTTACTCTAATTGTTTACATTAAATCAAAACAAAAAATGATCGTTTATTAATTTGTAGCTGACCTGGGATATTCATACATGTTTAGTCACACTTGTTATTTTTATGAACACTTGTTATACGCGCCTCTATGTCTAGAACTCAACACAATATTGGCTGTATAGTAGTGCATGACACATATTTTCATTGTTTATATTTAGTTTGTGTGTGACGTCATGCATACACTACACCCCTACCCTTTCAGTTAAATCACACCATTTGTGTTTACAGAAATTGTGTGATTTCACTTAATTGCTGCTGTTTGGTTTGTTTTGAAATTTGAACAGCTATAAGTTGTGTTCTTTTAAAAAAAAAAAATTTCTTTGATATTTGAACATATTGTAAGTAGTGACGAAATACCATAATAATTACGTTTATGTTACAAATTTCTTGTTGATGTTTGAATTAGTTACTAAGTGACATAATAATTATTTTATTACAAAAAATTTTGTTTTTTCTTTATACATATTATTCGTGTGTTTAAATGACATAATAATTATACAATAAAAAAATTTGTTACAAGTGATACTTAAATAATAAAAATTTTTTTTTTTGTTTTTCTATACATATTATTCTTATTATAAATGCTGATAGTATTAAAAATTATTATTATATTACAATTTTTTAAATTTTTGTCGTAGTTATCTATTGTATTTTTTCAATAAATTTTTATGTACAGTTTTTTCTTTTCCATTTATTCTTATAGTTACATTTAAATTATTTATATCTATAATTTCATATGGTCTATTATATGGCCTTTGGTTCTTTTTCCTAGTTTCTAATTTTACTAGCACTAAATCTCCTATGTTATGCTGCCTACACACTAGGCAACGGTTGCTTCAACACAGCCATGTTGAATCAACCGTTGCTTGGTGTGTAGCTCTGTTGCCCATTGATTTTCGTGTTGTATCAACCGTTGCCTGAAATATCAAAAAGTTTTGATATTTTTGGTTGGTTGAGGCAACCGTTGCTACGTGTGTATCATTGTTTACTGAATTTACTTCTTCAGTTCGTCGAAAGCAAGCGAATAGGAAGGTTCGTGTGAAGCAATGTTAAGCGGAAAGCAGGAAAACAAAAAAAGGTTATCGAAAATAATGAAAATTATGTTAATTTTATTAACGAATATAAAAATTTGAGAGAGCTATGGGACGTAACTAGTGAAAAATATAAAAATAAAAATCTTAGAAACAAAGCATACGAACAATTAAAAATAGAATATAATAACATTGATGCAAGTGCAATCGATTAAGTATGAAGATTTTTCATAAGCTATACAGTCTGAGTGCTCCACCACCTTTAATTTTGAAATGAATTTAGTACAATTTAATATTTTTTTAAAAAATAAAACATGCCATTTTATTCATTAAAATATACAGTTTCATGTTAAATATTAAATATTAATATTGAAGCCAAAAAAAAATTAATAAAAATATCACTCAAATTTGCTTTATGCATATTTTCTATATCCAATTAGTTGGACCTAAGAGATAGGGTCTCTAAACGTATGGTATAGGGTATTCTATAGCCGGTCTAGACCGACTATAATTTCTTACTTGTTTGAACTTCAATTGTGATCTATTTATACCTATATTATTAGTACATTATATTCTTTGTGTTATAATTTTGCAAAGAGGGCTTCATCCAACCTCATATAATTTTTATAATCCACTGGCTCATTTTCTTTTAGTTCCTTCAGCAGCCTTTCGTTAGAAAATTCCTCTTTTTTTAAAAGCCAATTTTTTGACCAAATTCTCTTTTTATTTTTTGTTTCTATCTCCTCTTCCTCACATTCGTACAAAATTTCGTCTATTATAATAATTGCAGTTATATCACGTATTACGCCACTCATTTCAAAAAATTTAATTATAATTTTCTTCCGCTTGGTCTGTGGTCTTTTCTGTACGACAGCTACACAGTAATGAAGTTGCGCCAATTGTTGCTACGTGTGTAGTCAACTAACAAAACAAGTTGCTACAACCATTGCTTCAACTGGTTGCCTCGTGTGTAGGCCGCATTAAGATCTATCCTATTAATTTTGTTATATGATTCTAAACTTCTATTCTTTTTCGTAATTTCAATTAGTTTTTTAGCATTTTCCAATGATATTTTTAGCCTCATTTTTAATTCATTAGCATAATTGTCTAAGTTGTATACCCTATCATTATTCATAATTTGTTCACCCGGTAATCTAGGTAATTTACCAAAAATTAACTCAAATGGAGAATAAATGGTATCTACATGTGGTGTTATATTGTAAGCGAAAGAATAGTAAGCTATCCAATCACTCCAGTTATCATTATTTACGAATGACAAGAAGTATTCATTCAACACTCTATGATTTCTTTCTATGGTACCCAAAGTCTCATGGTGATATGGTGTAGACAATTTTTGCTCGATTCTTAACAAATTGCATATTTCTTTCATTAGTTCATTCACAAACTCTGTACCCCTATCAGATTTTAGAGTTTCAAAAATGCCATATTTTAATATCAAGTTTTCTATTAGGCTTTTCGCTATACTCTTAGCCTCTTTTGTTTCCATCGGGACTGCTATCACATACTTAGTAAGTTCACACTGCATAGTTAAAATGTATCGAAAATTCCCTGAAGGACGTAATGGTCCAACCATGTAGATAACCACAGTGTTAAAGCTATTTCCCGGTGTGTCCGTTATACATAATGGTTCTATAGTGTGTCTTATCTGTTTGCTCCGTTGGCAAAGATCACACGTTGATACATATTTTCTTACCATTTTATTCATGTTTTTCCATATGTATTTCTGTTTCAATGTTTTTCTTATTCCGAAATGTCCTCCGTATGGTGTGTCGTGATACAATTCAATTAATTTAATTTTTTCTTGTTCTTCTGTTATTCTTTGAGGCTTGCTATATATGAGAATTCTGACGTCATTTCCTTTACTTTTATTTATTATTTCTTTCATTTTTTCTATATTTACTTTTTTGAATATTTCGTCACTTTTTTCCAGTGCGAACATAACACAATTCAATCTGCTTAAAACAGAAGGTAATTTCTCCAACATATTACATATATAATCGGGATTATCGCTACATCTGATGGCCATTTAATTTAAAGCAAGATTTTTCTCAATTTTGAATTCTCTAGTCGACTTTTCTATTATGAACTTCAGCTTTACTGCAAGTTTTATATCATTCATTGATGTACACTCCCACATTTTGAGTTGATCAGGCTCGGTAAGATTTGTATCATCATTTACCTCATTTTTATTCTTGTTTCCTCTTTCAGATTTCTTTTCATTTTCTCTTTTAGTTTTGTTCTCATTTTCTTCAGTTTGTATCATTTTCCTTTTCATATTTCTTGTTATCACCAGCGATTTCTTTATATTTTCATCATTCTTTTGAGGTATCATTGTTTTCAATTTATCGGAATCTAATTGTATTCTAGATAGAGCATCTGCATTTGTGTTGTTTTTCCCTTTTTGTAGATTATCTGAAAATCGTAATCAGACAATTCTAATCGAATTCTAGTCAATTTCGAACTTGGATTTTTATGTGTAAATAGTGCAATGAGTGGACGATGGTCGGTTACTACTATAAACTTTCTAACAAATAGGTATGGTCTGAAAAATTGTATACCCCAGTGTATACCAAGCAATTCTTTTTCGATTACTGACTTATTTCTCTCGTGTTTGTTCAGTGATCGACTGGCAAAAGATATTGGTCTATCTTCTCCAATTTCTCCTTGTGATAACACGGCTCCTAACGCAAAATCGGATGCGTCAGTTGTCAGTATGAATGGTTTCTCGAAATTTGGATACTGTTAAATGTTTCAAACGCATTTTCACATTCTTCTGTCCATTCGAATTTCTGACCCTTTTTCAACAATTTGTTCAAACAATCGGCTATGCTGGCAAAATTTTCTATGAATCTTCTGTAGTAATTACAAAATGCTACAAATCTTCTAACAACGTCAGCATTTTTTGGTACAGGATATTTTCTTATTGCATCAAATTTCTCAGGATCTGGTTTTATGCCTTTGGGTGTTATTAAATGTCCAAGATATACCACTTAGGGTTTTAAAAAACAACATTTACTAGCGTTCAGCTTTAAGTTATATTTCCGTAAATTATCAAAAACTTTTATCAAATTAGTGTTATGGTGATTGAGACTACAGCCAAAAACTATGATATCATCCACATAAAGGAAAGCCTCAGATTCCAAACCAGACAATGCTATTGTCAGCATGCGCTGAAAGCTGTTGGATGATATTTTCAGACCAAAGGTAGTCTTGTGTATTGGTAATGACCATTTGGAGTAGAAAAAGCTGTACAAGGACGAGATTGATGGTCAAGTTCTATTTGGTGAAAAGAACTAGTCATGTCCAATGTTGAAAAATATTTTGCTCTACCCAATTTATCCAAAATATCGTCTAAACGCGTTAAAGGAAATTTGTCATTCACAATTTTGTCATTTAACTTTCTGAAGTCTACAACTAATCTCCATTTTTTCAAATCTGTCTGCCCCTTCTTTGGCACTTATAAGAGTGGTGCGTTGTAAGGGCTTATCGATGGTTCAATAATATTATCTTCTAAAAGCTATTGCACTTGAGAATTTATCTCTGTTGTTTGTGATTGTGGTAATCTATAATTTTTGATGTATACTGGACTATTATCATTCAAATTTATTGTTTGTCTATAAAAATTGTTGGCAGTTAATTCTTCATCTTTCGTGTGAAATATTAATTAATATTCTTTCAATATTGAGATAAGTTCATCTCTGTTCTCCTCATCCAAGTCATTTAATTCAAAGTTTTCCAGTAATTTCCTAAATCTTTGCTGTGTACAATATTTTTCGTTCTTTATCTTGCCATATGAACATATACGATAGTTTCTCAGTGGTCTAGTTTCCACTTCCAAATTGTCTATTATAATTATATTGTCCGTTACTTTCAGTAATTTGATGTGTTGATTGCCATTTTTAGGTATTATTGCATTTGCCAAAAATACACCGAACGAAACTTTTTCGGCAATTTTTAGAGCTTCTACGAAAGTTGTAACTTGACTTGCGTCAATCGTAGTTTTTATTTGCGGATCAGTTATTCCATTCACGAATGCGTTAAAGGCAATCTTACTGTTGCTATTGATTATAGCATCTCTATTTGCCTCTCCCTGTTCGGCAATTTGTATTTCGTTCAATTCCGTAATGAGTTTCTCTATTTTTGTTGCAAACCCCAGTAAATTGTTATCTCTTTGGATGGTACGCGTTATCTCACTTAACACAGTATTTGAAGATCTTGACGATTTATATGTCAATTTCAATACCTCTATTAAATCATCAATGTTAGTCGGTACAGAACTTTGTTTTATTCTACTCTGAACTTTTAAATCCAACCTTGATTTAAAAATAAAATTAAAAAACGAATTGGCCTTTTCAGTAGCCACAGTCAATGATACCGTTTCCAAATTTGTCAAGAAATCTTGCAGTTCACCCGATCTACCCGAAAATTTTGGTACCAATTTGGTAATTAGCGACAATTCATTCATATTCAAATTAGTCATGATTGGATTCGTTATTATCTTTCTCTTAGAATGTTGTTCCAGTAATTTCAAAGCTTCCTCTTTAGCCTTTACAAAATTTTCCCAAGCTTCCTTACCGTCCAATTCTTCCAAATCTGAGTCTTTTATATAATTCTTGAATTTTTCCTCTAATTTTTGTATTTCTATATTTTTCTCCTTAATTGTCTCTAAAGTGTACGGCCTTGACAATGACTTTCTAGCATTTAAAGTGATCTGTTCAAGAGCTTTCTGTGCTTCCATTTATGTCATGAAATGTTTCTGTTAACATAAAAAAAATTATCTTCTATAGTTACTAATTGCTAGCATAAAGTCGAACCATTTTCTGTTTAAAACTATTACCATTGGCGTTACTATTATCAAAAATTCAACCTATATAATTATCATAAATTTTTCTGAACTTCATATTCAAATTCTATCTATACATTTTTATTCAAATAATGACAAAAATGCTTCTTTAATAGCTCTAAAATCTTCGATTTGTTCCTGTCCTAAATACGCTAATTTGTTTACTTTATACACAACTGTATTGGTTAATATTATTAATAATATTACAATAATAATAGTTACTTTAAAAAACTTCATATTAATTCAAAAATGTTACTATTTCTTTATTCTTAAAATTAATTGTTATTTGAAAATAACATACTTATTATTTAAAAAAAATTTTTTTGTTTCTTTTACTTTTTCAAAAAAAAAAAATTAACTTTTCAGTTCTGCTTCGTCACTCGCATATGGGTGTCTATTATCTTCTCGATCTCGTCGATCTTTACCCAATACTTGGCTGCTAAGTCCCACGGTGGAGGTGGCGATGAATTTACTATTCCTTTGAAGTTTGCCAACTCTCTTCTCTTGTTTACTAGAAATCCACCACGTCGCTTTGGTGGTTTTACCTTAGGGATGTTTAAAGGCTTCTCCGTTGGTTTTGGTTTACTTCTTTTCAAGTATTCCTCGATGGTTAATGGTCTAGGACCAACTTTATCATTGTTCATTATAAAAACTTCTATTTATTTATATATTGCCCCTACACCTTGTGGATGGGCGAAATCGCCTCCGCACCCTAATAGGTTCTCACTTAAGAGCACTCTATTTCTATTAATTTATTCGTTTATACTTGCTGATGTTCTGTCATGAACGTATGTGGTTGCTTTCGGCTTCTTGTTGTTGTGAGTTTTCGTTTTCTTCTGCCAATTGGTAACTTGCGGTCCTCTTATGCTGTCCTGAAAATTTCTTATGCCAAAATCAAAGAAGGCATATTTGTTGGCCCTCAGATCAGGAAGCTATTGAATGATGACAATTTTTCACAATGTTTATTGGAGAAAGAATATGCAGCCTGGAAATCTTTCAAGAGCATATGGACAGTTTCCTTGGAAACAATAAGAGTGAAAACTACAGTCAAATTGTTGCTGAATTATTGAAAAATTATCACGTATTAGGTGCACAAATGTCACTCAAAATGCATTTTCTTCATTCGCATTTAGATTTTTTTCCTAGGTGCGGTGAGCAACGAACAAGGGGAGCGTGCTCACCAAGATATAATGAAAATTTAAAGAAATTGTCAAGCATTTTGGGACAAAAGCATGCTGGGAGACTATTGATGGACTCTAATACGTGAAACCGAACAAACAAAATACAAACGACGTTCAAATAACGCCATTCACTTTTGAAAATTCATTGATTTTTAAAAAAAACTAATGATTTTTTATGTAAAAAACGAATTAAAACATTTTTTTGTACCTCGAAAACCTGACCTGATAGAGAAAAACCAATGACAGATTCGAATTCAGCCCACCAAATTACAATTAGATATTTGCTTGCTCCAGCCCAAAACCCTGTTGGCTAGTGTTATATAACACCACAAAAAATATATAAAAAGATTTTTAATAATTTTTTTACCGCATTAATATATTTTATAAAAGTGTTTTTGCCAGATAGCAACATTGTGTTTTTTCACTTTTTTATAGTTTATTTTATTTATAAATTTTATTATTTATACTTCTTAAACATAGCCTATTTGAATATAAAATTAGATAAAATTGCAGGAATTACACTTAAAATATTTCAAAATCGGAAATTTTCGATTTCCCTCTCTATAACAAAATGAGCAAGCTTAGCCAGATAGAGCTAAACCACGAATTCAAGCAAGATTTCAATAATTGTTTAGACTATCTTAGCAAACAATGTAGAACAGTATGCACCCTAGGGGCCAAAAAAATATTCTTAAATTCTCAGATACTTGCCTGCAAAAAAATTATTACAAAGACTATATAGATTTTTTTTTTTAATAATTTACAATTCTTAAGGTGCGTTCAGACTACGCAAATATTTGACCAAATAAACGTAACCCCTAATTTTATGAAAGTTTTATTCAATCTTACGTGATATATAAAAGACAAAATTAAGTTATGTTTTATTACATTAGTAATATTTAATATATTTAACTATATTCTATATCATATATTGTATAACTTAATGAAAATTATACAAGGAAAATTATACATTATTTAGGGGTTACGTTTATTTGGTCAAATATTTGCGTAGTCTGAACGCACCTTTAGATTCTTATACGAAATTTCTGATTCTAAATCATATTCTTAAATTCTAAAGCATTAGAAAAAATGTTTATAAGATAAAGTATTTTTTGAGACATTTTTCTAATTCAAAAATGCTCAGATTCTAACTAATTTAAAAAATCACAGGTTTCTATTGTATGAAATTCTATTGTAGGAAAATTGTCTAAGAATTTTTTTTAATTTATGAATGTCTTTATATCAAACATGTCTTAAAATCCGATAAAAAAAAAAAACTATCAGAATCTGAAAATATGACGATCAAATATTTTTTCCACTTGGAGAGCTTGCTTCATTCTTGGAAATTCTGAGCTGTGTAACGTTTTACATTTTGTAGGACAACAAAATTCGTTGTTAAGACTTTTTGTAATGTTGCAAAAATTGTCGATTTTGCAACATTATACTTTTTGACTAAACCTGTAATTCTGAAACTTTTTTGTAAAAACTTTACAATGTCTGATTAAGACTTAAAAATGTTGGTTTTTTAGCAGATATTTTAGAATACGATTTACTTTCAAAATCACTTTTATTTAAAACATGTAACACTTACAAATGCATTAAATACAACATTCGCTAAAAAAAAAATGAAAGTTTAAAGGTTCTCCTTGTGCAAAGCAAATAAGTTGTGAAATCGTTATTATTAAAATCTAATAAAATAATCTAACCCATAAAAACAAAGTTTTTATTAAAACTCTTTCTTTCCTTATGCATATGAGATTTGAATCTCTCCGTGACTGTGCTTGACTTTGCGTGACTATTTTAAAATTAATCTTTGGTTACAAGTCTATGGACCAAGTTTCAGATTGATTGGATAAGGGAAAATGGGTTTTAAATCACTCCGTAACTGTGCGTGACTATGCGTGACTGTGTGTGACTATCTTAAAATTAATCTTTGGCCACAAGCCTATGGACAAAGTTTCAGACAGATCGGATGAGTGGAAATGGTGTTTAAATCACTCCGTGACGGTGCGTGACTATGCGTGACTGTGTGTGACTATCTTAAAATTAATCTTTGGCCACAATAAGTGTATGAACAAAGTTTCAGATCGATCGGATGAGGGGCAGTGAGGTTTTCATCACTCCATGACTGTGCGTGTCTATGCGTGACTGTGCGTCACAACAAGACTATGGACCAAATTTTAGATCAATTGGATGAAGGGGAATGGGGTTGCCCCATGGCAGACAGGCAGACAGAGAGTATGAGTTAAAAGAAAGAGTTAACAAAAAAAATATTTTGATCACTTTAGAATAGTCAATGTAAAAAAAGTGTTCATGTTTCTGGATGTTCTTTTCCACGAGTTGTATATGTTGTTTATGTTGTTGTATATGCATACAATATATCACTCAGAATCACATTCTGAGAATCACATTCTTACGTCCGTGTGTCTGTCTGTTTGCCTGTCTGTCTATCTGTCTGTGTGGCCATTTCAATCGAAAATATAAATATATTTGATGAAAAATTAAATTGGTAGAAATCACTACATATTCAGGCCTAACCCCTCTCGTATGATATCGGTCAATTTTTGTTTATCTATGTTTATTATCTATATCCAATTATGACCTCAGCAAAGTTGGACATGAGCCCTTCTTGAAACTCATTTTATATCGTATACTTTTTTTAAATTATAATTTATCACATACTTCACGAAATATCGGTAATTTTTGCAAATTGGTTTGATTTTCTTTAAAATAGGTGTAGGTAACATATACTATAAAGTAGCAATATCACAATTGATTCGTTTATTTCAGAAACCAGTCAAGCAACAAATTATTGTTTCTGAGTAAATCAAAGAAAACTTCATAGAAACTGTCACTTGACTTCCTTCTACACTAAACAAAACTTTCTCGACTTTGCTTCACCATCGACTTTGCTTCACGATCCAATTGAGTTTTCAGGTTTAAAAAAATTCTAAAATATTACGACTTTATTTCCATTTTTATTTGAAAAAAAAAATCAAAAATGGACTAAAAGTTGTTCTAAGTTTTATTAATCTATAACTCTTACAAAACGTTTAAGGCGATATGGCTATAAGGATATGAAGAATGGAAAGACCACACATTTTGCAATTGACATTTTTAACTTTAATATGAACTTTAATGATTCTTTCGGAATTCAAAGTCTACATTTATATTTAATTTATATTTATATTTTTTTATAGCGGCTGTAATTTCTCTTTGAAGATATAGAGCTTCAAACTATTTACTGATTTAATAAAGTTTAATTTTACTATGTAGTCCATTTCACGAATGATCGGCCATTTTGTTACATTATGTCTCCCGATTTGCTTTAAACTATATAAAAACGTACGCGATAAATTGACGAACACACAATTTCGGTACTGCATGTTTAAAATTCTAATTCTAAATTCATTTTAGAAAACTTCTAAAAATTGTTTTTTTTTTCATACAATGACCGATTTTTCGTGACATAGAAGATTTATACCAAAATAAGACAACACTTATAAAAGTACATCAAAAATTATCAGAAAATTACAATCTCCACTGAATTAAGGCCATTTTTTATCATTAAAGTCCAGCCGACCTGGCTTTTTTCCAATACCGATGGTCCAATTTTTTTACAGATGTGTAGAAGAATTATATAATTGTGTCCCGAAACCATATTATATGAGGGAAAAATCTTTTCAAAATATAAAAGCTTGACATTCGTTTATAACGATTTCAAAAAAAATTACGGTTCTAGAGATAACCGTCAGTAAGCTGGACAGCTTTTAAAAAACATCTTTTTAATTTTGTCGACATTTTCCACATATATTCCAAAGAAACCATATACAACCATATACGTTTTCCATAGTATTTATATTAAGTTGCCACCCTGTGTAATGTAAATGATGATTAAAAGATGCGAAATCCGATAATCTGGAAATTTGAGATAGCTGCATATCAAAATATAATTTTATACGAAAAAGCAGCATCTTTTCACATATTTTGTATGACAGCAAGTTTCAGACTAACGAGATTCAAAAATTTTTTATATATTAGTAATGTCTTTGACAAACGAAAAGTTTGAAATGGCCATGTTTTAAATACAGAGTTTACTGTTCGGAAAAATTCAATTAAATCCGAACATGAACATAGAAACATTGTGAAATACGTCATCACTTAAATCGAATAGAGATAAAAAAAAACCCATAAAAATTATAATATTTATTGAATATCTCTAATACGCGGACATGCCTGGATATGTCCCTCATAACGTTAGATGGTTTCTTTGAGAGATTATTGAAAAAATATAAATGTAAAAAATGCCAAAGTTTATTTTAATGAAACCGCAAAAATAACTTTTTTGTGAGGAACCCTAATGTAAAATAAAAAATTCCAGTTTTGTGGGAGTAAGCTTTAAAAAACAAATTCAAGGTTGCTTAATAAAAATAATTGCTCTGAATCAGAATGTTTTTACTAGTTTTGCGGAAATTCCGGGCCCAGCTGGAAACTGTATCTAAAATATAATGGTAGAAGTGGTTCATAAGGTAAGATTAGCTGGCGACAACATTTTACATAGCATGTGTATGGAAAGGCTAAAACGTAATGTGTGTATAATTTCTTAGTTATACTTACCATCACTAGGACGAGGTCTGGGAGATGTTTTTGTTTTCACGAAACTCGTAGAAGATGGTGCAGCTAAACCTTCTTCGTTAGTGTTTTCATTTGAGATGGTCAATGGCTTGGATGCTGGCTTAGGTTTGTTTTTACGCAATTCCAAAATACCATGTTTGTTACAGGGTCGACGTTTTTTAGAGCCACAATAGTAACGATATTTCCGTTTTTTAGCTAGAGACCAAATATAGTCGCCAGAACAATCGAGCATGTGACGATAGAGGTCAAGAACACCATTACATTTACGTCCACATTTAGAACAACCGGTACCAATGCTGAAATTGCTATTGTTGACGCTATTAGTGTTGGCAGTTGGTAAAGGTCGTGAACTAACTTGAATTTTCAAATGTCGTTTTACTCCTGTTACCGAAGATGAAGAGCTGCACGATTGAATGCTATGAGTGGGTGAAACAATTGTTGTATTATCAATAAGCTCCGAAGCCGTTGTAGACAACATTTTTGTAAGAATGTCGCAATCTTCAGTACTACTACTGCCATTCTTTAGACTAGGCGAATTGGTTGAACAACTGTTGAGTACAGATTGCAAACTATCCGATGACTCGTCATTATTTGTTATTTCACGGGTCAGAGTTTCATTTTTATGCCAAAAAAGTCTACGTGCAGCACCGCTATATATAAGAGTATTTTCACTTTCATTACCATATCGACTGAGGGCCTTCTTCGGAATAAATAAATGTCGTAATAGATTGCCATTTAACAGTTCGCGACCAACCACCTCATAATGTGTCGAAAGAATTTGTGAATGTCGAAACATTTTGTGTTCCTCTAGAGACTTAAGTTTTTCGAATTTTGAACCACAACAAATGCAAAGATAACAACGGGGGCGAGCCCATTCACCGCTCAAGACCAGCTTAGTACGAGTATTTCTAAAGTCATTAGTTGGCAGCAGATTAAGTAATGACAGGAAATTCTCATCGGCAAAAGTCTGTGCCATAAAATTATCACCACAGTCTTCGTTGGCAAGATGTGTCGGAGTTATACCGAATTCGTCATTCTCCAACTTTATTATGGCTTGCTCGTTTTGTTCGAGTATGATGTGAGGCAACAAACGCATGTCCAGAATTAAGTTAAGTTGGTCATTGAGACGTTGTTTCTCTTCTCGTGATGGATCACTAGATATTTCTGCAACTGTGGTGGAGGGGATGTGCCAGGAGTTGTCATCCGTAATCATAAGGTTGCATTGTTGTTGTTGCAATAGCTCATGCTTCTGTCGCATAGTCAACTGGGTCCACATATCCAACTTGGAAAGATCTCGTAACCCTAGCATGGGATGTTTCATTTTCTTTATAATTTTACCACCTTCATTGATCAGCTTAAACTTCTTCACACTGTCCCATTTCCATTTCCACGAGTTTTTAGTATGAGGCCGTCGAATCTTCGATAATGTCCCCTCGCCACCAAATTGTTCGGCTGTCAACAGTGTTGGAAAAGCAGTAATGGCAGCAAGACTCGTTGCCGCATGAATTTCACTGTCCATGGTTGTAACAAATAGGGGGCTTTTGACTAGTGTACTTCGTATATGGGGTTGAATCAATGATGAATCCAGATTTTGCAGTGAATTTCCCATTATCTTACCATCTAAATGAAAGAGTAAATTATTTCGAACGTTCGCCACAACTTCTTTATAAAAGTTATCATCGAATACACATGACAGAATGTCATTTCGGGTGGGTACACGGAAAACAACATCAGAAGATGCGTCGCCAGAAAAAACGCTAACGGTTTTTATTGCTTTTCCACGCAATTTCGGCGAGCATGTGGAGGCGGCTGAGGCAGTTATGGAGGTAGTTTGACCAAAAGCATAATTAGTGGATGATGTCTGATTCTGTTCGGACTTAAGTAGCATTTCTGGAAGTAGTTTTTCCCTCCGCAATCGAACGCCCTTACGATTGTTTGGCAAACGGTTTTGAGTCAGTCCCAAACGGGATAATATCGGTTCCTCAGCACCTATCACCGAAGTATTTGGTGTTAAGATAGCGCTGCACTGAGATGTTGATATATTTAATCCAGTGCTACTGCCACCACTGCTGCCACTACTGATATTTAACAATTTTTGTGAACGCTGCTGTCTCTTCAAAGACAGTTTACTTCTCTCGCCAATCGTCAACTTATCATTTGAAATAAGAGAATCTGTGTCATTATCCTTCGATTTGCAGCTGTTTTCATCAAAAGCAAATGGTAATCGTTTATGAACGATTTCCATGTGCTTCGACAGTTTTGTAATATTCTGAAATCTTAAAGTACACATTTTACATCCAAAATATTTATCTGCATGACAGTCAATAAAATGTACAAACAGAGAACTTAGGTCTAAGGCTTGTAATATAACTGGCTGTGATAGTCCTTTGGCTTTTTGACAATAATTGCATCCGGGAAAATTTTGACCTATGGCTGATTTACGCTTCCGCGGCACCTGTGAATGTTGCATTTGAGCTGTACGTCCGCTACTGCGTCGGTCCTGCTGTAGGCAGTGAAACTTATCAACATGTTTCAGTTGCATTTTGTGGGATGAAAACTTTCTATCACAGTATAAACAAAGATTTTTTATATTCGAAGCCGATTGTTTTGATATGTTGGCATCATCATCTTCGTCGTCCTCATTATCTAATGTTTCGTCAATCGTCAGTTCATCAGATTCTTTATAATTTTCAATTTTTGATTTATTCAAATTTAGTTTTTGTATTATATCATTAATGCGATCTAATGGTAAGCTACAGATCAGACTTCCTTTTCCAATAGAAGATTGCTGTCTATAGTAATCATTGTCATTATCGTCATCATCATCATCGTCTTCTCCACCACTGGCGCAATTTTTAGTTTTCGTTGGTCGATTTGCATTATCTGACGTTTTTTCTGTTTCATCCGATTCGATTTTAATATCATCAATGAAACATTCTTCATTGAGATGTGTTGAAAACTTGGTATCTTTTTGTTGTTGTTGAGATATACGTTTCGTGGATATCGATGTAGGATTAGATGACTTTCGTCTGTTGCTTTTTTCTTCCGATAATTTAAAGCCATCTGAACAACTTCGAAGACTAAAACGTGACATTTTTCAACCTTTTAGTAATTTATTTAATTGTCTGCAAAAGAAAAAGTTATTATTAATACAATAAAATCAAATTATCAATCAAAAAGAAAGTAATTTATTTTAAAGAAATTTTAAGAATGGCTCACTATAATAAGAAATTTAAAGGATGCTGCTGAAAACGATTCAGTTGCAATTCCAACTACCAGTTTACCTTGTGAATATACATATATATAAGTAAACTGGATTTAGTCAAAGTTAGATTGCTGAACGAAAAAGTTAAAAGTACAGAAGTGTGCTGAATATATATTCGTATTTGTGACCTGTAGTTTGATTACAAGGTTTACATGGACACACAGACGGACAGACTGACGGACGGACATCGCTAAATCGACTCAGATACTGATTCTAAGTCGATCGGTATAATAATAGATGGGTCTAGGTCAAATATTTTTTGTAGTTACAAACATCAGCACAGTCATTATACCCAGACCACACAGTGGTATAGGGTATAAACAATTCATTTGGACTATATCTATAGCGATATATAAAACAAATATGAAGCAATTTCTGGAAAGAATTGTGGTAATAAGAATACATTACAGTTTTTTTAAAGGGAACACTGGTATAAGGAACCTTCGTATTAGGCTGTGTTTACTTAAAGCGTTTTTGATACTGATTCCTTAAAGCTATATATATATATATATATATATATATATATATAAATATATATATATATATATATATATATATAATAGAGCAGCATAATAGAGCAAATATCTATTATCAATTCCACTTGCTACGTGATTCATTGAAATTGCAATTGAAATTGAAATTTTTATTGAGACTTTTTTTTTCTTCTTTTTTTCATAAACGAAAGGTTGACATTAACCATATGATACATTACAGATGTTTCTTAGAACTATATTCGTCTTGTTCTAATACACGCTAATTGAATACGCTACATGCTAAAATATAAAAATGAATATCACATTAAAATACATGATTACATGAATGTTAAAACACAGTGCTTGCTCATGGCACTTACTCTATCGAACAGAGCATACGTCTGTAAGATTCGTATAAACTAAATAACACTTAAAACTACATAAAAAAACGATATGTTGTGTTAAAAAAAACAAACATTCTAAACAATGTAAACAGTCATTAACAGGGATGTTTAAACATATGATAAATTGGAAATCGAATCGTACAAAACAAAAGAGTTTGACAGGTACAAACATTTAAAGTTTAACAAAAAAAAATTATTTCCTATTTTTGACTTCACTTAAAAACTAGATGAACAAGCTACTATTTTATTAATATGATATAGGTAAGTAAAAATAAAAAATAAATTATTGTAAAGTTAGCCTAAATATACATTATATATATTTCTTAAAGCTAATATCACAGAGGAATGTAAACTAGCCCCTATTGGAGCCTGGTGCGGATATGATGTAGAAGTCCTGGTGGGAGTTGGCATCAAAGTTGACGTTGATAATGCCGATGGGAGATAGGTATGTGGAATTGTTCCAATCACTATATCTTTCTGCTTCAAAGATTTCGTTCATAAGGTGATTGTCATGCAATTCAAGACGCTCAATCAAACGTTTCTGTAACGTAAGGGCGTATTCGCAAAGTGGTGTTATCTTTGATTTCACGTAGATATACGAGTTGGAGAAGCGTTTAATTGGATTTTGAAAGTTCTTTCCTAGATACTTTCTTAGAATGGACCTCTCAAAGATTTCAAGCTCTTTTGCTGGGGAGATGGTGAACCAAATTGGAAAAGCATATATGAGAATTGGCCTAATTGCAACCTTGTACAATAGTAATTTCGTTTTCTGAGCCAAAAATTTACTATGCATTATCCTGGAGAACATTCCTGAGATTTTTTTTGCCTTTGATAAGAGAATTCTGCTGTGACTGTTGAATTTTAGTAAATTATTAAAATGTACTCCAAGATATTTTATGGATGATTTAAATGGAATCTCTGATCCTCCAAGTGAGAGCGAAAGAATCTTGCTTTGCGGCACGACGTTACGGTGACATTTACCAGAGGCGTTTCTGATGCAAATTGCCTCAGATTTGGATGCATTAATTTGGATACCCCATTTTTTGTAGAAATCGTTAATGATGTTGAGATGCGCAGTGGCCTGAATTAAAGCCCGTAGAGGAAATTCGTCATGCGCATAAATCATGCAGTCATCGGCATACAATATTGCCTTTGAGCCGGCAATACAATGTGGAAAATCATACAAAAGTATGTTGAATAATAGCGGAGCCAACACGCTGCCCTGCGGCACACCACTTTTTACGCTTCCAAAAGACGAGGGTAAGTTATTAATTTCCACACAAAATTCTCGGTCTATGAAGTAATTGGAAAACATTTTCACAAAGAAGGGATCAACACCTAAATCAACAAGTTTGTACTTGTACTTTTTGTATATCCAGGGATACTGCTACTGTACAACGCTTTTCCCTAAGATTGTTTGTGACATCTGTGTGAAATTTCAGTAATGCATGCTGTGTAGAATGACATCGCCTAAATCCAAACTGGTAAGGTGGAAGGGGACAGAACACAAATCCATTTTCCAATTTTCTTTTTAGGATGTGCTCGAAAATTTTACCAATATTAGATAGTAATGAGATGGACCTGAAATCTTCAATCTGTATGCTATTGGGTTTCTTTTTTATTGGAATAATTTTAGATGACTTCCAAGCCTTAGGGAAGTAACAATTGTTTAGGCAATTGTTGAACAGGCATTTCATGAGTCGAAGGGAGCTGACAGGTAATTTTTTAATTAAAAAGTTGGAAATGTTATCAATGCCGCTAGATTTTTTGTTGTTGATTGAGTTGATAATTTTTTTAATTTCAGCAAGGTTTGTGAAATGATAGCTGTCGACGTTGTAAATGGAGTTAAAGGAGTTGTCAAACGCATAAATATGACGAGGAATTTCTGAGATGTAAGAAGAAGCTCTTTCATTTAGATTTGCAACTGTGCTAACGGGTAAGTTTTCACTGTACACAGACGAATAATACGTACAAAACGCTTCACCTATTTCAGAGCCATTTAAAACCGTTATGCCATTCACGCAAATTTGTTGAGGGAAGTTTGATTTATTTTCCCCCGACATGCGGTAAATCTCCTTGAAAGCAGACGTGCCTGGTTTTATTTTTTCCAATTTGCTGTTGAAATTAGATGCTTGATCGATACTAACCAGTTCTTTCAGAATTATTTTTAATAGTCCAATTTGTTTGGAGAGAATGTTGTACACCGTGCTTGATCTATCTCCGTAGCGATGGTATATTTTTTTAAGTTCTTTTTGCCACTCTGATGTTTCACACGGAACATTTTCTTTATATTTTCAGGTAAAGGTGTTTTATTGGGTTTTACTTCAATTTTTTCTGAATGCCTGGTGCTGGTTGAATTTATGATCACATTGAATGCGTTAATAAGTGCATCAATTTCATTATTTTCAAGAATTTCATAATCAGGAGGCATAATAGAGGTGAGGGCAGTATCAATATCTCGTCTGAAATTGTTCCAGTTAGTGTTTTTGAATGAAGTATAAAAACGAGGACATCTTAGGGAAAAATCAGCGTTTGTCAAACTCAGTTCCATTTTTAGAGGAAAATGGTCCGAGAACGTTGCCAGACTGGACACTTTAAAATTTGGAGATTCCATGTTTACTAAGTGGGAACTGAGAAGAAAGTGGTCTAAAAAGGAGTTGCCATTGGGGTAAGTCGGCTTACTGTCGCAAATGTGAGTAATATCAAGGGTATGATCATGAAGCCAGTTGAACAAAGATTTTCCATTTGTATTTTCAGAATGGTCACCCCGTGCCGTATTTTTAGCGTTGAGATCACCACCTAGGATCACAGAATCATAGCTACGTGCAGCATCTAAGATTGAATTAAGTCCGATACCTAAAGCATCTCGAGGAAGATTTGTGGGGACATAGATGGAACCAACTAGGATTTTTTTAATGCTGCTGTTGATTTTAATTTCAATTTGAATAAAAGTGGCGTTGAATTGGGAGACGTCAATAAATACCCTTTTAAATGAGATTGTATTTTTCAATAAAATAGCCACACCAAGGGGGGATTTATCATAGAAAAATTATAGCCGTCAATAGATATTCGCATGTTTCCTCTAAGGTGGCATTCTTGCACAAAGGCAATGTCAATTTTATAATAGCGTAGGGTATTAAAAAGTTCGATTTGCCGGCCTCTGTCAACCAGTGACCGCACATTGAATGTCATGAAGTTTAGATGTTTAGGGAGCATTTTTAATTTTATTGTACAGACGAAAAAATTGTGCCTTTGCGTCTGCCTTTGACATAAGGCGGTACTCTCTAAGAAACTTTTCAACTTCCTGCTCAATTGTTAGTTCTTCGGGCTGCAAAAAGTAGCTGGCTAGCTTAAGAAACTCATCAACAACGGATTTTTTCTCAGTGTTGGTGTTAGTATTTTGGTTAAACAGGTTAGCAAACGACTTACCCGGCGAAATATATGAGTTCGCGATTCTCTTGACATTGCGACTGCAATTTCTTTTTCCTCTTGGACTTTGATTATCTTCTGACGTTTCGTTTGAACGTACTTTTTGTAGGCGCTACAACCTCTCCAATTAGCTGGATGACCGACTTCGCTGCAATTCACGCACGTTGGTTGGTTGCCATCCTGATTCTGTAACATGCATTTGCCAGGTTCATGTTTCTGGTCGCATTTCACACACTTAAATTCTGCATTACAGTTTTTTGAGATGTGTTGCAAGTGTTGGCAACGACGACATTGAATTTCTTTTTTCTTGTTATTAGGCTTCTCCCACGAGACAACCTGGCTTGCAACTATTTTGATGTGTTTAACATCATCTTTAATTTTCCCAGGGTAGAGAGTCACTAGGTAGAGACCAGTGTCTATAATTATTTTTGAATGAGTGTGCCGCAGAAAAATTTGATACTTTTGCCACCACTCCTGGGACCTCTTGGTCCAGTTTTTCCTTTATTTCATCGGTTGGGGTTCTATAGCCGAGTCCACGAAGAACCAACGACACTTGTTTTAATTCTTTCGGCGTAAAAGAATAAGAATTAACTCCCTTTTCTCTCAAAATGGCCATCATTTCAAAATGCACACCTGCATCTGTAAAATATATTTTGCTTTTACGGCGGTTTACGTTTTTATTTCTGAAGGAAATCTTCGGTGTTCTCGCCTCCAGTTGGGCGGCTAAGGCTTTAATGTCCTGGTCAAAAATAAAAATCGGCGGACAATGCTTTTTCCTCGGCTCTATAAAAGTTGCATTTGTTGTGTTGACAGCGGCAACATTGGTGTTCTTAAGGTTGGTGATTCTGCTGCTCATGACGTTTGTAGTTTGAAAATCCAGATCTCCCAGAATAGAAAAGCGGTTTTGGTTGTTAACATCAAAGGATATTACGTCAATATTTTCCTGGGAATCGTTGAGTCTTTTCTTCCTTTCCAGGCTACTAAATTGAGCACCATCATCTATGGCCTCTTCTCCCATCATTTCACTATGATGATTTTCGGAGTCAGTTTCGTCTATTTGCCACACACGGTTGTATGATTATATATTTTCATAAACTCAATGAAATTTTAATAATTTGCAATATAAATTTGCGATTAGATGTTGCTTGCTTCTTCGCTTCGCGCTTCGTGTACAACTCCGACGTGATTCATGCTACATAAGATGTCGCTGAAGAAATGTGGCAACACTTATTATATATTACCTTTTCATACTTAAGAATACAACCATGTACAATTTTGGCTTTTTTGTCATTATATGTTTTTGAATTACTCACGTTTTAACGATCATACAAGAAATATTAAATTTTATAAATAAAAGATTAATTTCTTTAAAAAACTAAAACTATCTGTTTAACATAGTGGTCCTTCAACCGGATCGTTTTTGTGTGCTTGGATTACAGTAATATAAAAACGAAACTTATTAAATATGTGACAGTGGTCACAAAATCAATTAAACATTGATTCCTGGAAATTCCAAAATTGGCGTGATGTACATTTCGCAATATTCTGCAAATTTGTGACGGAACATTTTATTAAACGTGATCTTAGAGGTTTCAAAGGCTTGCAACTCAACGAACAAATAAAAATTAATCACGGAGAATGCATTACCAAAGAATTAGGTGAATATGCTTTACTACGTGTTTTTGAGTTCCTGTAAATAGATGTAGCCGTAAACACAACAGCAGAAATTTTATCGTCTAAAATTGTCGATGCAATTACACTTGATTGTGACGAAAATACTCTTAAGGGATGAAACACATCAGATTTGGAGGAAGAGTACTTAAAGGCGTGAATCATCAGCTGATGGTAACCTACAATACACTATAACCAACATGTTTGCAAGACAAACACTTAGCTGTAAAAAACTTGAAATCGATGGTACATCTACATTGGAATGGCGTCACTTTTTAACACAGTTCAAGTCTTCAATTAGAGTTTGTGGGTTTTCAGCCGAAGAAGATGTTTACAGACTAGACAAATCTTTAAAAGGTAGAGCCCGAGAAAAAGTGGAAATTATTCTGATGTCGGCTAAGGAACCGTCAATAATATTAACAATATTAGACAACATACATGGCCGTCCTGAAAATGTAGCTCTTGAATTAATGCCTCGAGTACAAAATATAAAAAATGAAAAAGAAATTGAAGATTTGGAAGAATTCAATTGCGCTGTTCAAAACATAAGTTCCGCCTTAGAGTTTATGGAAAACAGACACATCGATAACCAAAAATTATTGGCAATGATAGTAGAGAAACGTTCAGAAAGTTATCTTCGAGAGTGGGAGCGTTCTCAAACAAGAAAAGAGTAAGAGCTACAGAGTGTAAATTTGAAACATTTTGCAGAATGGTCACAAGAGCAAACAGATTTGCTGAAAAACAAAAGCTACTTTAAAACCTTCCGAAGCATCAACAGCTACGAACAAACCAAATTGGAAAGTACAGATACAACTAAGTAACAAAAAGAAAAATCATGTTGCCGATTGTGTAATGAAGAAAAACATAAATGCAACGTATTTTTAAATCAGATATAAAAAAGATGGGATTATGCTAATAATTACAAAGCATGTTATTGTTGTCTCAAATTTCACAGAGGCCAGTGTGAACACCGAGAGATGTGTAAAATAGATCATAAACTTCTACATAAGCGCAGACTTGAGGCAAATACTACGCCATTCAGTGGTTGCATTTCGGAAAACAAAATGCTATCCTTGCTTAAAATGATTCCCGAAAAGGTCGTTGGTCCTACTGGTACAAAAAAAGTCACAGCATTTTTAGATGACGGAAGCACCTCGACATTAATGGACATGAAAGCTGCGCGAACAGTTGTGATTATGCGGCAATGAAAAACCATTTTGTTTTAAATGGACTGGAGGCGTCTTTCGACACGACCAAAATGCAGAAGTGGTAAGTTTATCAATTATTGGCAACAACAGAAAGGAGTTCCCTTTGAGAGATGTGCATTTGATTAACGATCTGGAACTACCAAATCAGCTTGTTGATTACAGTGAGTTAGCCAAACAATTTCCATATATAAATATGGCTAGTCTTCCAGATACGTCGCAACCACTTATTTTGATTGGCCAAAGACATGCACACCTTATAACAGCACAAGCAACAATAAATTGCGAAGAAGATGAGCCAATAAGCTCAAAAACTAAACTCTGGGTACTCCATGGTTCGGTTGAATCAAATGTAAATGAACCAAAATTTGTTTGTTGCCACTTCTTAGATGAAAATTTACAATAAATGTTAAAACACCAATTCAGCTTAGAAAGTTTTGGGTCATGTCTAAGCAAAGTTGGGGATCAGCTAGCATGTGAAAAAATAAAAACATCAATTACCAAAGTTGGAAAAAGATTTCAATTAAACTTACCATGTAAAGATCAAAATGTATCTTACCAGAAAGCCGCCCTATGGCAGAACAGCGGTTAAAGTGCCTTGAAAGAAAGCTGCGGCAAAATTTCGAATTGGGTAAGGCGTATCAAAGCGAAATTTAGAAGCTTTTATCAAATGGTTATGCTAGATTATTACCAAACGAGCATATTTTAAAGTCACCAAAATTATGGTTTCTTCCACACTAACAAATCCAAATACGCCAGGAAAAGTTAGGGTGGTATTCGATGCTGCGGCAGAATGTAACGGTACATCATTAAACAAAAACATATTAACTGGTCCAGACTGGCCAACCTCTATTATTAGTATACTCATAAGATTTCGTCTACATCCATTTGTATATGCAGGAGATATTAAAGAAATGTTTAATCAAGTCCATATTTCTAACGAAGACGCAGCAGCTCAATGTTTTCTCTGGAAAAACTTGAGGGCTAACGATGCTTCAAAAATATACCAGATGAAAGCCATGCTATTTGGAATAAATTCATCCCCTTTTATAGCACAATTCGTAAAGAACCATAACGCAACATTGTATAAAGATGAATACCCCGAAGCTACGAAATCAATTTTAGAAAACCATTACGTTGATGATTACGTAGAATCGAAACCAAGTATAGAGGAAGCCGTTGAGGCAGTAAATTCAGTTATCAAAATACACTTGCAAGCAGGGTTTGAAATGCGTAATTTTATTTCCAACAGTGATGAGGTAATAAAACAAATTCCTCAACATCTGAGATCTGAAAACAATTCTGTTAATTTGAATAATAAAAATGATGCGAAGCAAAAAATTTTAGGAATCTTGTGGAATGCAAAACATAATATTTTAACTTATTCAACACAAACTACGCACAGAATAGACCCCTCATATTCTGAATGGTAATGTACTTCCAAAAAAAAAAACGTAAAATGCTAGCAGCTGTGAATTCCATTTACGATCCACTGCGATTAATTACACCTTTGACGTTGAAAGGTCGAATATTAATGCGTGATGTGTGGGAGTCCGGAATTCAATGGGATAAGTTATTAAAGGGGACTTGGTAAAAAAAATGGCAAGAGTGGTTAAAATCTCTAAAATCAGTTGAAGATATACGTATTCAAAGATGCTACTCGATTCATTTGGCAAGTGCTGACAAAATTGAATTACACACATTCTGTAATGCCAGCAACAAAGCATATTCGGCCGCAGCCTACTAACGTATTTGTTACGTAGAAAATAATGAAAGAAAATACGACGTAGCCCTTATTGCGTCAAGAGCATGTTAAACATGTTACTATGCGAAAACTGGAAACATTAGCTGCGGTACTGGGTTGTCATTTAGCTGAAACAATACAAAATGAAATTCAACTCTAAATTCATGACCGGTGTATGTTCTGGACCACTTTTCTAGTACATATGTGCACATCAAGTTCTTTTAGGGTGGCAACACTGGTTTTTGGGCTGACAACTATTTTTAGCGAAGTCGCAAACCTAAATGCAGTTTTGGATGCCTTTTAACTTGGCAGCACTTTTTATATTCCGTTAATTTTGAATTTTACCGTTATTTAGAATTATTTTAACAGATTCATCAAACTCTTTTCTCATTATTTAGCAGATTGTCGACCTTTTACCCATTATTTAGCAGATCCGTAACTCTTTTCAATCCTAAATGCAGTTTTTCATTCAGATTTGAATCGCCCTCTGACTATTATTATTCATGTTCAGAAACCTAAATGCGGTTTTTCATGCAGTTTGACAGTTTTCATACTTTTGAATCAACCATTAACTATTATTATTCATGTTCAGAAACCTTAACAAAATTTTTTGTATCGCCCTCTGACTTTGAGTGTACAGTAAAAGGCGATTGAAATTAAAAATTGTTAATTTTTTTTATAAACTGTTTTATTTGAGATTACAATTTTTACATTTAGATATATTATAGTAGAAATACATTAGTTTTTTGCTTTTTCTTCTTTCATTTCTCTATGCATACACGAACAAGTGTCTGGTCCACATATAACATTTACATTTGACCAAACACAATCCTCATAATGTTCACCATATCTATTTTGTATTTTTTTCAAATTTTTTCTATGTTCCAGGTGTGATTGAATATTAATAAGTTTATTTTTATGTTCATCGTACAGAATATTTGAGAATAATTTAAGGAAGTTGTATATCTCTTTCAATATCATGTTGATTGTATATTATATTATAATATATTATATTATGTATGCATTTAACTAAAACACATCTGGTATTTATATAAATTTGTGTCTGTTCACATTTATATATATGTACATTTTTATTTCAAAATATTGTGAAATCACATAATCATATGTGTCCGCATAAACACAATATATTTTAGCTTCTTTATTAAGTAAAAATATATCCGTTAACTTTGAATTTAAATACATTTTATATATTCTATTAAGGTTTTTTAGAGCTGACAACATATTTTTCATTCACAAAACCCATTTTCTAGATTTATTTGAGAAAATATTCGTTTATTCAAGTTTATATGGCCCTTTCTATTGAATTATTCAAATATTTTTTTTTTTGTTTTCTTATTAAGTTAAATTATAACCAATTTTAATATCACTTTTCAGACCTGAATATTTATTTACTAAATTTGTTATTACATCAGACCAAGTTTGTATTTTTTTTCAAAATATTGACGATTTTCAACCAATTTTTTTATATTTGCTTTTCAATTTTAAGCCTAAAAAGACACTATACATTTTTTTTATTTAAAAAAAGTTACCAGATAAGGAATAATGTGTATTTATTTGTAATTGACAGCACTTTTTTTCATTCTTTTTTTATTAATTGTTTTATTTGAAATTAAAATTTTTACATTTAAATATATTATAGTAGACATGTTAACATACAATTCTTTTTTCGTTTATATCTTTCGTTTATATATTTTTTTTAGTAAACAGAACCGTTGAGTTCGCTGTCTGTTTAGCAAAATCACAAGTCTTTTTATTAAAACAAGTTTTTTTTTATAATGCAATGAATGAAATAAAAACAACAGATGAATAATTTTGTTTTATTGTTATTTTATTTACAAAAAATATTTTTAAAAATACTTATTATTAATACATCATTTAAAAATAAGGAGGGCAAAATGTATTTAATTTTTTTTCATACAGTTTTAATTTTCTGTTTTTTCAAATATTAACGATTTTCAATCATTTTTTCGTATTAAAATTTTAATATATTTTATTTTCTCTTAGAGTTTTTTGTCTTAATTAAATTTTCAGTTATATATATATATATATTTTTTTTTATAAAGAATACTTTATTTTGAGAAGATTCTTTTTTAATAGTTTAAGTTTTTCATTTATAGAGTTATATGGTTTTATTAAACCTATAAGTAATTCAATGAAAAAATTTATCATATTTAAATTTTTATTTCAAAATATTTTTGAAATCATATTTCACATAATTCAATTTTTTAACTTTTTTATATTTTCAAGTATCTTTCAGTTAGTTACTATAGTTCTTTTTCATTTCCAATATATTTTAGCTTCTTTATTAAGTAAAGATATATCGCACCTGTACCTCTAAAATGAGTCAACTCAAAATTTACAAATTTTCAGTAGAGACAAAAAACGTTTTTTTTTTTTAATATTTACTACAAAACTTAAAAACGGTTGTTTCATTATAAAGAATTGCGAATAGTAAGTATACGACAGTGGTTGTTTTTGCGATTTCTTCAGTGATCATCAAAAATAACAAGTTTTTTGGGTGCAACTCAAAATATGTCTTTTTAGTGGATTCTAAAGAAGCTACTCTTATTATGGTAAAGAGGATTACAACTGTATTTTTTTTTTGCGAAAGACTAGAAAAACCGATGTAAGATATTTACAGTGGATAGATATGACCACTGTGTATCGTTTTCTTGCAAAAAGTGAAAATTGAAAAATTTTGAGTTGACTCACTTCAGAGGTACAGGTGCGATATACGTTAACTTTGAATTTAAATACATTTTATATATTCTATTAAGGTTTTTAGAGCTGACAACATATTTTTCATTCACAAAACCCATTTTTTTAGATTTATTTAAGAAGATATTCATTTATTTCAAGTCGATATGTCGATATTTTTTGTTTCTTAAGTTAAATTATAACCAATTTTAATACCACTTTTCAGACTTTAATTTTTATTTGCTAAATTTGTTATTACATCAGACCAAATTTTTATTTTTATTTTTTTTTTTTCAAATATTAACGATCAAATCTTTATTTTTTTCAAATATTAACGGTTTACAAACAATTTTTTAATTTAAGTTTTCAGTTTTCAATTTTTAATTCAAGTTTTTAGTTTTTAATTTAAGTTTTTAAATTTTTATTTTTTTAATTTTTAGTTTAATTTATTATAGATAGGTGTCTTTCAGTTAGTTCCTATAGTTGTTTTTCAATAATATTTTAGATTTTCATTCTATTTTGTTATTGTTTTATTTTAGAGTTTTATAAATGGTTGTAATAACTAGAATCGTTTATAAATTATATAATTTTATTAAAGGTAGAACTAATTCAAAGAAAAATTTTAGACAGCGCACTAACACGAAGTCACGTTTCTATGCTTTTTTATATTTTTAGTTTTTATATTTTTAATTTTCAATTTTTACTTTAGTTTTAATTTTTAAATTTTTTTTACTAATTTAGTTTTTTAATTTTTTTAGTTTTTAGCTTTTATATTTGCTTTTCAATTTTTTAATTAAAGCTTTTTAGTTTTTAGGTTTTCAATTTTTAATTAAAGTTTTTAGTTTAATTTATGAAACATTTTTAAATACTTTTATACTTTGAGTTAATTTTGATTAAATATACTAAATTAGGAACGTGAAACAAAAATTCTTACAATTATTAGTCTAAACAATATTCGAGGTTAATTTAAGGAAGATGCATATTTCCTTCAATATCGTGTTTTTTCTTACTGAATGCTCATATACAAAGTATACAAATAATCTTTCTTAAATGGTTTTTTAGCAAGGTTAGGAACAACAAAAATTTTATATTTAGTCTAATTTAAGTTTTTAATACCATTTTTTCTATCCAAATTACTTATATTATATTATATGGGACATATTTGCAACATAAAACAAAAGAACCGTAATGTGATTCTCAATAATTTTGTATTGCCAACTCAGTTTTTAAAACGTCGTACTGTTTATGTGAAAGCGTCCGGAGTGCTTAGAAAACAATCAGTTGCACGTTTTGAATTTTTTATGTAAAAAGCGTAAGTTGAATTAAATTTACGTATTAATGTACTATATTTATTATTTAACAACATTTTTTTATATAACTTATTCTTATTTACTTTATAAATCAATATTAACTTTATGTATCACTGTTGATACGCCATGCAGTGCTAAAAATTTTAGTACAATAATTTCATAGTAGTAAATATAAAAATTTTGAAGAAAATATACGAGTCTATTACAATGTTTTTAGATGTACTACTTATAAATTACTTCAATTTAGTTTTAAAGTTAAAATTAATTAAGGCTAGCTAAATGAAAAGGATATTCATGCCATTATGGAAGCATGGGACGAAAGTAAAGATGTATTTGATGACTTGGAATGTGAATGTGAATTTGATATCAATCAAAATTTTGCCACCTATTGAATATGATAACGATTTGTTTTACATTGAAAATTTACCTGCAATAATGAGTGATGAAAAATTTGAGAAAATATATCAAATATTCCTAGTACGAGTAGTAGATTTGTTAATCCGAAAGTAGTGGCGAAAGATTTAAGAAATAAATATTAAAAAATTTTGTGGAAACGAAAAGATTTTATTTTATTCCATTCCATATACCATTTCATATTCCATTCCATATTCCATTCCATATACCATTTCATATTCCATTTCATATTCCATTCCATATACCATTTCATATTCCATTCCATATTATATTCCATATACCATTTCATATTCCATTCCATATTCCATCCCATATACCATTTCATACCATTCCATGTAAATTTTTTATATTTTCTTGAAAATTTACCTTTTCCGTAGTAAATTTTAAATTTTTTTTAAAAATTTACCTATCCTTAGTAAATTTTTTTAAAAATTTACCTTTTCCTTAGTAAATTTTCTTAAAAATTTACCTTTCTTAGTAAATTTTCAAAGTTTCTTTTTTAAAAAAGAATTTTTTTTTCATAATAAGTGGATATTAACTATAAATGATTTAATTATTTCAAGATTTAAAGAAACTTTAAGTAATTTTGGCAAGTTTTTCAACGCTTTCGATATAAGAAGAATTATAAAATTGACTTTTATAGACAAATTTTCACATTATTAGTAAAATTTTTTAATAAAGCATGATATGCTTTGATGAATTAAAGATATTTGTTTTGTAGAAAAATTATCAGATTAAAAACAGTAAGCATTTGAAATATTTTTCTTATTGAATACGATCAATTGTTTTAATATTCTAAATAAAGGAATCATTATCCATATAATTTATATTAATATTGGTTGGATAGTTAGGTTTCATGTAATCATAATGAAAATCATTCATTTTCCATTTTTGATTTCTCTAAAACTGAAAATAAACCAATACAAATAGGTTTATTATACTTAATTCGCACTCTACACATTTCAATTGTTATCATTTCATCATGGATTTTTCAACAAACTATGAATATTGATGAAATTTATATGAAAAACTTAACTTAAACTATTACAAAATATATAATAAAAATGAAAATAAAGATTTTTTCATAATTGTGTTCTTTGTTTAAAATTCAGTTCATTAAATTATCATAGAAAAATATTTAAATTTTAGTAAATTTAATTAATGCTGGAGATATTTTATAATCTGAATAGAAAAAATTTTGATAAAATTGTTTAAATTTCTGTAGTATATCATATAGATTGTTTTATCATTCAAGTCTGTTATTAATTTAATATTTTTTTTTAATATTGTAAAAGTTATGTTTTGCCGTTGGCAACGATTATTTTCTCAAATGATTCTAAAAAATCAATTACAAAAGTAGTATTTTTTTCTGAAATATTTCTGTTTTGTTTCAAATTTTTTTTTTTGGAAATGTAAATGATTTCCTACAAAAATTCATTTTGTACACAATACATTTTAATAATTCTTATAAAATAATTATCATAGATAACCAAAGGTAAGATTTTATTTGCATTAAACATTCGGTTTTTAATTTTTCATAAAAATTATAGAAATAATCGCAACTAAATGGATTTATTTTCATATGTGTAAAGAAAAACTATACAAAAGAACTTCATATGAAATTTGTTAATATGAAAAAAAATCTATAAGAATACAGTAAGTTTTCAATATTGCAATAATTTATTATAGAAATATGTTTAAATTTTAGTAAATTTAATATAATTTTGTAAATATTTTGTAGGAAACTTTTATAATTTGGATAGAAAAAATGATATTAAAAACTTAAATTAGACTAAATATAAAATTTTTGTTGTTCCCAACCTTGCTAAACACCATTTAAGAAAGATTATTTGTATACTTTGTATATGAGCATTCAGTAAGAAAAAACCCGATATTGAAAGAAATATACAACTTCCTTAAATTAACCTCTAATATTGCTTGGACTAATAATTGCAAGAATTTTTGTTACACGTTCCTAATTTCGTATATTTAATCAAAATTAACTAAAAATATAAAAGTATTTAAAAATGTTTCATAAATTAAACTAAAAACTAAAAACTTAAATTACAAATTGAAAACCTAAAATCTAAAAAACTTTAATTAAAAAATATAAAAACTAAAAATTTAAAATTGAAAAATCCAAAATTAAAAAACTAAATTATTAAAAAAAATGTTAAAATTAAAACTAAAGTAAAAATTGAAAATCGAAAATTAAAAAAATAAAAATTAAAAATATAAACAAAGCATAGAAACGTGACTTCATGTTAGTGCGCTGTTTAAAATTTTTCTTTGAATTAGTTCTACCTTTAATAAAATAATATAATTTATAAACGATTTTAGTTATTACAACCATTTATAAAACTAAAATAAAACAGAAGAATGAAATAATAAAAATAAAAATTAATAATAAAAATTAAAAACTAAAAACTTGAATTAAAAATTGAAAACCTGAAAACTGAAAACTTAAATTAAAAAATTGTTTGTAAACCGTTAATATTTGAAAAAAATAAAGATTTGATCGTTAATACTTGAAAAAAAAAAAAATAAAAATTTGGTCTGATGTAATAACAAATTTAGTAAATAAAAATTAAAGTCTGAAAAGTGGTATTAAAATTGGTTATAATTTAACTTAAGAAACAAAAAAAATATATATATTGAAATAATTCAATAGAAAGAAACATATCGACTTGAAATAAACGAATATTTTCTTAAATAAATCTAAAAAAATGGGATTTGTAAATGAAAAATATGTTATCAGCTCTAAAAACCTCAATAGAATATATAAAATGTATTTAAATTCAAAGTTAACGTATATCGCACCTGTACCTCTGAAGTGAGTCAACTCAAAATTTTTCAATTTTCACTTTTTGCAAGAAAACGATACACAGTGGTCATATCTATCAACTGCAAATATCTTACATCGGTTTTTCTAGTCTTTCGCAAAAAAAAAATACAGTTGTAATCCTCTTTACCATAATAAGAGTAGCTTCTTTAGAATCCACTAAAAAGACATATTTTGAGTTGCACCCAAAAAACTTGTTATTTTTGATAATCACTGAAGAAATCGCAAAAACAACCACTATTGTATACTTATTATTCGCAATTCTTTATAATGAAACAACCGTTTTTAAGTTTTATAGTAAATATTAAAAAAAAAAAAAACGTTTTTTGCCTCTACTGAAAATTTGTAAATTTTGAGTTGACTCATTTTACAGGTACAGGTGCGATATATCTTTACTTAATAAAGAAGCTAAAATATATTGGAAATGAAAAAGAACTAAAGTAACTAACTGAAAGATACTTGAAAATAAAAAATAGTTAAAAAATTGGATTATGTGATATATGATTTCAAAAATATTTTGAAATAAAAATTTAAATATGATAAATTTTTTCATTGAATTACTTATAGGTTTAATAAAACCATATAATTCTATAAATGAAAAAGTTAAACTATTAAAAAAGAATCTTTTCTAAATAAAGTATTCTTTATAAAAAAAAAATATATATATATATATATAACTGAAAATTTAATTAAGACAAAAAACTCTAAGAGAAAATAAAATATATTAAAATTTTAATACGAAAAAATGATTGAAAATCGTTAATATTTGAAAAAACAAAATATTATAACTGTATGAAAAAAAATTAAATAAATTTTGCCCTCCTTATTTTTAAATGATGTATTAATAATATGTATTTTTAAAAATATTTTTTGTAAATAAAATAACAATAAAACAAAATTATTCATCTTTGTTTTTATTTCATTCATTGCATTATAAAAAAAAACTTGTTTTAATAAAAAGACTTGTGATTTTGCTAAACAGACAGCGAACTCAACGAACTGTTTACTAAAAAAAATATATAAACGAAGGATATAAACGAAAAAAGAATTGTATGTTAACATGTCTACTATAATATATTTAAATGTAAAAATTTTAATTTCAAATAAAACAATTAATAACAAAAGAATGAAAAAAAGTGCTGTCAATTACAAATAAATACACATTATTCCTTATCTGGTAACTTTTTTAAATAAAAAAAAAATGTATAGTGTCTTTTTAGGCTTAAAATTGAAAAGCAAATATAAAAAAATTGGTTGAAAATCGTTAATATTTGAAAAAAAAATACAAATTTGGTCTGATGTAATAACAAATTTAGTAAATAAATATTAAGGTCTGATAAGTGATAATAAAATTGGTTATAATTTAACTTATAAGAAAACAAAAAAAATATATTGGAATAATGCAATAGAAAGGAACATATAAACTTGAATAAACGAATATTTTCTCAAATAAATCTAGAAAATGGGTTTTGTGAATGAAAAATATGTTGTCAGCTCTAAAAAACCTTAATAGAATATATAAAATGTATTTAAATTCAAAGTTAACGGATATATGTGACGGTGATCTGTTTTGCGCTTTACTGTAACAAAAGAATTTCTGTTACAAGCAAAATAAGAAAGCAGAAAAAAAAATATAACCTTGATCTTGAAATTATTTTCAAGTTCAAGTAAACGGTAAACAACACCTTATATGGTAACATGCTAATGGAAAATTTTTTGTTCTATTTTTGCAAACTGATTAATGGAGCGATTTGTTTGTCTCTTCGTTGTTTATATGAATTCATGATTGTTCATGTATGTATTGGTCAACTACAGCTTGCAATCCTTCTCGTTCTCCCACCTGGTTTTCAGCTATTGGTATTAGCTTGCCCCTTCATTCACTAAATAATCTCACTTACTCTCTCTCCTTTTAATATGAGTTGGTATTTTTTTTACGAAAAGAGTGAGATTATGAACGAGTGTATGTATATCTATGTGTATTAGGGATAAAGAGATAAAAAGTTACATAATGACATACATAGGCTATTCTATGAGTGGGTGAGCGTAGGTAATAAAAAAAAAGTCTTGAAGATGACGCCAGAATTTTTAAAATTCATTCAAGTTCTGTTGAGAGAAGTGAACGTTTATACCACAAAAAGAAAGAAAAATACAAACTCGAATTAAGACACGTTTTCAATAAATTTTTATTAAAAAAAAAAAAAATGTGTAAAATCTTCAAAAGTAAAGATCGAAATACAATAAAAAACCAAATACCGAGCTTTTACAAAAAGGAGTCGTGTCATGAGTCAATGGAAACGAGAGTTTTATGTAAATTTTAAAAGCGAATTTAAAAATATATATCTGAAAAAATGGTTAAAGTAAGGATTTAAAAACCCAACAACAGCGCACTTTTTAAACATCATTAAGCCAATACAGTGGAAGTAAAAAAAAAAAATACAAACGATTTATATCTTCTAACAAAAATAAACTAAATAGTTTATATACGTTTTGTATATTAATCTATATATATACTATTACTACTATATAAACCATTTCACAATCTATATATATTTACCTATATTACATAAAAAAATAATGGCATAAGTTAAAAAAAAAAAAAGTAAATTAAAAAAAAAAAAAGAAAAATGTTGAAAGTTCTAAGTAAAATAAAAGAAAAAAAAATCACAATTAAAATTTAAAGTAAAAATAAATAAGTGGTGTAAAAGAATCATGAAAAATTTTAACCTCACAACACCTGAAAACATCGTTATATATTCCATATTAAAATAATAATTATATAAAAAAAAAACTATTATTTTTCCTTTTGATTAATCCATAAAACCGCCTAATTAGATCTACTCTTTTTTTTAAATCATTATATAATAATTTTATTTAATTTTACCACAAAACAAAATCTATTTTATAGAGCAAAAAATAATTATTTTAACGTTAAATTTAAACAAAAACAAAAAAAAGTTTAACTGTAAACAAAAAGTTAGAATTCATTTATATACGAATAATTATGAAGATTAAATAAAGATTATAAAACCCAATGTAGAAACATAACCAAACCAAATCTTATTATTGAAGTGGGTTACCTCCAATTGAGATGGAGTCGAGGTAACATGGTAGGGAGCGCAAAAGGGGCTGAACACCTCGTCCCCAATCCCAAGGTAAGTATGGCCATCCATCCATTTAGCTTCCGTTTGTTTTGACAGTTGTTTTTTTTTTAAATCGCACGTGAAAATCTGTAGTGCGGTTTCCCTGGGCCTGAGCAAGACCCCACCCATCCGGCGAGCTAGGCCCCTACGCCAGCACGTGCGACCAGCAAAGGCTCAGGGAAACGGAAGCGGATCTTCCACCAACGCCGCACCATTACAGAAATGGCGCCCAACGTGGGGCCTGAACATTAATAGTCCAAGTTTAAATTAACCATTTTTTTTATAGCCTACAACAGGAACTTAATAATTTATATCAATTTTTAACATCTGTGCACCGGGAAAGCACATTGTTCCTTAATCCTAATTTTTTTTGTATCCGTGTTCTTGAAGTCATACTTGCTGATATTTCTGGAATTTTAATTGAATATGGGTATATCCCTATTTACATTAACCGAAATGGAAACTTGTTTGACATTTGAGTTCACATTTCAACATTTTTTTTTAATTTGATTTTTGTGGTATCCGTTTGCTTTGGTCATTAAAGGTCGTTTTTGGAATACAAGAACTTCGTTCTAGACGAACCGGTTACTTGTCCAAAATGATTTTTATAGTACCGAATAGCTGCAAACAATCGAAAAGAAACTTAGAATCACAAGTATAAAATTTTAAAATTTTATTTTTTTTTTTTTTTTTTGATGGATGGTCATACTTACTTACGGATTTTTTAAGTAATTGGTTTGGTTTTGGATAACTACATTGGGTTAACAATTTATTGAAATTTTTTTGAAAATATATTGAAAATTTTGTTTGAAATTTTTTTTGAAATCTTTTTAAAATTTTTATAGTGAAAATTATATTTTGAAAACTATAGTGAAAAGCTATATTGAAAATTAAAATATTGAAAATTTATATTGAAATACTATATTGAATTATATTAAATTTATATATTAAAAATTTACTAACAATTTATTGAATTATAACTCTATTGAAAAAGTATATTGAAATTTTTAGAATTTTTGACATTAAGAATGGTATTCTGAACTTTAATTTTGAAATTTTTTTATTAAATTTAAGAGAACTTAAATTGAAACTTTTGATAATTTTTTTTAAAAAGTTAAGTCTGCTTTGAAACTTAATTGATAATTTAATTCTTGAATAATTTTGCGTGGGTTCGATTAAAACTTAAACTTTTGATCAATTTTAACTAACTTTTTTAATCTTTGAACTCAAATTTTTCGTAAATTTAAATTAACGTAAATTATAAAATTTTTTTTAATTCATAAAATTCACATTTGTGGGCCGTACAACCTTTGTTCACTTAGAACTAAAATTTTAATCAATTTGAACGCGTGTCATTGCTTAAATATTTCCCATTAACTTCTTTTGAACTTTACCTAGCTCAGCCCAACTCAACGTTAACCTGCTAATTTTTTTTACAGCCTATATTTGTTCTATGAGAACACATTGAATTTCATTTATATTATTAAATTGTGTAACATCTCATTACCTTTGCAATCATTGTCGTTATACCAACACTCATTTCATTCATTCATTATATTGTCCGAATATATATTCGTTTAAAATTTTTATATTTAGTCCGACATCATGGCGGTACGACATAGTCCAGGAAGTTTAGCTTCGGCTTTGGGCGAGAACGTTTGTTTAATTTGCCAGGAAATTTACGATAATACCAGTAATTTAGTTTCTACCATGTGTAGGCACATCTTTCACCAAGAGTGCATGTTTAATTTTCTAAACGTTTCAACTTGTTGTCCGCAATGTAACAAAACTGTCACTAAAAACAGTTTATTAAAATATTCCGTCCGAATTAATAATGAAAGTCTGCCAGTTAATACTGGAACGATTCCGAAATCCGCGGAAAGAATTTTATCCGGCAGAAAGCAGAGAAACGAAGAGTTCAATGCCAATCGAAATATTTCCCCCGGTCAAGCTAGTGTAGAACAAAGGGATAGCTTGGAAGATCGAATTAGATCTAAAATTGAAAATAGTTTTCAGGGCGAGATCAATAAGCTTCACGCCGTAGTTGAAAGATTGTCCCAGCAATTCTCCAGCGTAAACCTTAGCGCGAATAGAGAGCCTGAATGGCCCAGAGAGATCTGTCCGAATGCGTTCGTCCCTCGAAATTTTTCAGCACCGTCTTTTCATCAGGTTCCCCATGAACCTACTTTTGTCCCTCCGCGTAATATTAGGCCTCCTTCAACTCACCCGTCTGTACCAGCAAGTCGTGAGAGAGCTTCTTTATCGTCTGTTGCTCTTAATAATAGTGGGAAGATTGCAAGTCTGATTAATAGTTGGAACATAACGTTTAATGGAAACACCACCGGGTTATCAGTAGAAAAATTTATTTACATGGTAAACTCATTAACCCATGATAGTTTAGCAGGAGATTTTAGATTATTAGGCGACCATTGTCACATTTTGTTTACGTCCAAAGCTAAAGAATGGTATTGGCGATATCGCAGCACGGTCGATAGAATCGAATGGGAAGATTTGTGCAGGGCTCTTAAAAATCATTTTAGCGATCATTTATCTGACTTAGATATCAGAGAAATGATCAGAGACCGAAAACAAAATGCTAATGAAAGCTTTGACGACTTCCATCATGCCCTTCTACAGCTTTGCGATCGCCTCAGATATCCTCTAAATGAACATGAATTGACTGAAATTTTAAGGAGAAATTTAAGACCTCATTTTAGGAGAGAACTATTTTACCTCCAAATTGACAATGTCTCCCATTTACGCCATTTGGTTTTGCGACGAGAGGCACTGAGTTTCGAACTCGATAGAACGCATAAAACTTTTAGAAGACAAGTTAATGAAATTGACATTGAGGATGAATTTTTCGATGAAGACCCACCTGAAGAAGTTTGCGAGGTTCGAAAACCAAAAGAAGACCCGGCCCGAAGACAAAATAATATCTGCTGGAACTGCCGAAAGGAAGGCCACAGATATACGGACTGTCTCGAAGACAGAACCATATTTTGTTATGGATGTGGTACCGTAGGTGTCTACAGACCCCAATGCGAAACGTGTCAGGGAAACTTCCAGGCGAGCGCCAGCAACAACACCAGCTTCCGCTCGAGAACCAAATAAATACGTCTTTAGGCGAAAAACAATTTGAAAATGATGACAACCCCACAGAAATTTTAAAGACCAGCTCTGACGGTAGCACACAAACCGATTCCACCAATTTTACCAATTTTACAATTTTGAAAAATGACAAGGAAAAGTCTAAACCAATTATATTTCCCATCAAGCCATATCATGAGAGAGTTAGGTTATATGAGTTAGCTAGAAAACGAATTTTCTGCGAATCGATTAACAACCCAGCGAAATTTAACACGCAAATTCATAAAGTAAAAAGAAGTACTCTACGAATTAGAATTTTTTATAAAATGTTAAAATTAAACAAGTTTAAAGTCCGAAGTTGCATTGAATCTATTGAGAAGTCAAAATCAGACATAAGACCCTATATCCAAATTGATATCTTTGGAATGAAATTATTAGGCCTTTTGGATTCAGGCGCCTCTTTATCTTGCATAAGTGGTTCCGCTGCAAAAACTTTTCTTGGTAAAAATTTACCTTTTAAAAAATTTTCTAATTTCGTAGAAGCAGCTGGCGGTCAGCAATATAAAATTTTAGGTTTCGTAGAAACAAATATTACTTATCGAAATATAACCAAACTAGTTCGTTTGTATATAATACCCGACTTAACTCATGATGTATACTTAGGTATCGATTTTTGGCACGCCTTTGGACTTATGTCTATGATTTTTGGGAACAGCCCGTTAAAAATAGAAGAGCTTAATCAAGTTTGTGAGGAGAATATTCTAACTAATGAGCAAAGACAAAGATTAGATCAAATTATAAAGATTTTTCCAGATTTTGATAAAGAAGGGTTAGGGAAGACCACCATTATTGAACATTCAATAGAAATAGAGCCAGGAGTTAAGCCTATCAAGCAGAGGTATTTTTCTGTTTCTCCCGCAGTAGAAAAGAAAATTCATGACGAAGGTGATCGCATGTTGGCGCTCGGAGTGATAGAAAAGGCCCCTCCTACTTGTTCTTGGAGTAGTCCTGTAGCTTGCGTCCAGAGAGAAGGAAAATTCAGACTATGTCTGGACTCTCGAAAATTAAATAGTGTAACTATCCGCGATGCCTACCCTCAACCCTCAAAATCAACGGAATTTTATCTAGACTACCTAAAGCAGAATTCATTTCATCTTTGGATTTAAAACACGCTTTTTGGCAAGTTAGTTTAGAAGAAAATTCTCGCGACAAGACAGCTTTTACTGTTCCCAATAGGCCCTTATATCGATTTAAAGTAATGCCTTTTGGTTTGACCAATGCACCACAGACCCTTTGCCGATTAATGGATGTTATTATTCCACCGCATCTTAAAAATCGAGTCTTCGTTTATTTAGACGATTTGCTCTTAGTAAGCGATGATTTCGAAGAACATATTTCTTTATTGCTCGAAGTAGCACAATTAATTCGCAAAGCCGGTCTGACGTTAAATATTGCAAAATGCAAATGGTGCATGAAGGAAGTCCGATATTTAGGCTATATAATTGGTTCTGGGTGTATAAAACCTGATCCCAGTAAAGTTTCCGCGATTAAAGGGTTAACTGAACCAAAATCAGCTAAAGAGGTTCGTCAATTTTTAGGTCTTGTAGGTTGGTACAGACGATTTTTGGAAAATTTTGCATCCCTAACTAGTCCGTTAACTGACCTTACAAAAAAATGTAAAACGTTTGTCTGGAACCCTGAAGCGCAAAAGTCCTTTGATTTAATCAAAGAAAAATTAACCTCTGCTCCGTTATTAATAACACCGAATTTCGAACGACCTTTCATCATTTCTTGTGATGCTTGCAAAACAGGAGTCGGTGGAGTTTTGGCTCAAGAAGATGAAAATGGTGTCGAAAGGCCCATATAAAAATAGAAAAATTTAGAGAGTATGTAGAAGGTCACGAATTTTGTGTCATTACGGACCACGCTTCACTAAAATGGTTAATGCGTCAAGCAGACCTAAATGGCCGGCTAGCTCGTTGGTCCATAAAGCTCCAAGGTTTCAACTTTTCAATTTTACACCGTAAGGGAAGTGAACATATTGTTCCCGATGCATTATCGAGGTTACCGTACGAAAATGAAAACCCCTTGAATTTTACAAACATTGACAGCTTAGATACGATAGAACCAGAGATAGATTTATCTTCTCCATATTTTTCATCAGGACAATATATTAAATTGATCGCTGATATCGAAAACAATCAAAATCATTTGCCCGATTTGAAAGTCGTAGATGGTTTCATCTACAAACGCGTAGAGTTTTCACGCGACGAATTTTCAGAGGCTCGATCATGGAAGTTGTGGGTTCCACAGGAACTTACCTCTTGTGTGATCGAACGCGCTCATAATCCACCCATGTTTGCACATGGAGGTGTGGGAAAAACCCTCGAACGATTGAGGCGAAATTTTTATTGGCCCAATATGGCTACTCAGGTTAGATCCTTTGTATTAAGTTGCGACATTTGCAAACAAAGCAAAGCGCCAAATTTTATTTTAAAACCACCTATGGGTGTTCAAGCCAAATCGGCTAGACCTTTTCAAAGGTTATATTTAGATTTTATTGGACCTTATCCACGGTCAAAAGCTGGCAATGTAGCTATTTTTTTGGTATTAGACCACTTCACAAAATATCCGTTATTTAAAGCGTTACGGAAAATGTCGACCACTTCGGTTATTGATTTTCTTGAGAAAAATGTCTTTCATTTATTCGGCGTGCCTGAAGTCGTTATTACAGACAACGGTTCTCAATTTAGATCGTCACTTTTTGAAAGCTTTTTAACTAAATACGGCGTACAACATATTTTCACCGCCGTTTATTCACCCCAATCTAACAGTTCTGAACGTGTCAACCGATCCATTATAGCTGGAATACGATCATATCTAGGAAAAGACCAGCGTATGTGGGATATGAATTTAAGCCAAATAGGCGTAGCCTTGAGAAGTTCGTATCATAGCTCTGTAGGCTTTTCCCCTTACTATGTTCTTTTTGGACAACAAATGTTCACTCACGGTCAATCCTATGAGGTTTCAAAAAATTTAGATATGTTAGAAGAAGGGTTAGATGTGGTGGAAAATACGGACAAATTACATTTTATTAGGCAGAAGGTTCGCGAAAATTTAGAAAAAGCTTACGAAGTGAACCAAAGAACCTATGACTTGAGAACTAGGGCGATAAATTTTTCAGAAGGTGAAGTTGTTTACCGACGAAATTTTTCGCAAGAGCAATAAAGCTGCTGCATATAATTCTAAACTTGCCCCTAAATTTTTGAAGGCCAAAATTTTAAAGAAAATTGGTTATTGTAATTAAAAATTGGTGGATTTAGCCGGAAAAGACCTTGGCATGTATCACGCGAAAGATTTGCAAAAAGCCAATGTGTAAATACCCTACATATCCGTTTTCAGTTGATTTTTCCTTTCATGGAAATCAAAACCATCTGTTTTGTGACGGTGATCTGTTTTGCGCTTTACTGTAACAAAAGAATTTCTGTTACAAGCAAAATAAGAAAGCAGAAAAAAAAATTTAACCTTGATCTTGAAATTATTTTCAAGTTCAAGTATGTACGGTAAACAACACCTTATATGGTAACATGCTAATGGAAAATTTTTTGTTCTATTTTTGCAAACTGATTAATGGAGCGATTTGTTTGTCTCTTCGTTGTTTATATGAATTCATGATTGTTCATGTATGTATGGGTCAACTACAGCTTGCAATCCTTCTCGTTCTCCCACCTGGTTTTCAGCTATTGGTATTAGCTTGCCCCTTCATTCACTAAATAATCTCACTTACTCTCTCTCCTTTTAATATGAGTTGGTATTTTTTTTACGAAAAGAGTGAGATTATGAACGAGTGTATGTATATCTATGTGTATTAGGGATAAAGAGATAAAAAGTTACATAATGACATACATAGGCTATTCTATGAGTGGGTGAGCGTAGGTAATAAAAAAAAAGTCTTGTATAATTGGTGATGAAGATGACGCCAGAATTTTTAAAATTCATTCAAGTTCTGTTGAGAGAAGTGAACGTTTATACCACAAAAAGAAAGAAAAATACAAACTCGAATTAAGACACGTTTTCAATAAATTTTATTTAAAAAAAAAAAATGTGTAAAATCTTCAAAAGTAAAGATCGAAATACAATAAAAAACCAAATACCGAGCTTTTACAAAAAGGAGTCGTGTCATGAGTCAATGGAAACGAGAGTTTTATGTAAATTTTAAAAGCGAATTTAAAAATATATATCTGAAAAAATGGTTAAAGTAAGGATTTAAAAACCCAACAACAGCGCACTTTTTAAACATCATTAAGCCAATACAGTGGAAGTAAAAAAAAAATACAAACGATTTATATCTTCTAACAAAAATAAACTAAATAGTTTGTATACGTTTTGTATATTAATCTATATATATACTATTACTACTATATAAACCATTTCACATACAATCTATATATATTTACCTATATTACATAAAAAAATAATGGCATAAGTTAAAAAAAAAAAAAAAAGTAAATTAAAAAAAAAAAAAAGAAAAATGTTGAAAGTTCTAAGTAAAATAAAAGAAAAAAAATCACAATTAAAATTTAAAGTAAAAATAAATAAGTGGTGTAAAAGAATCATGAAAAATTTTAACCTCACAACACCTGAAAACATCGTTATATATTCCATATTAAAATAATAATTATATAAAAAAAAAAAACTATTATTTTTCCTTTTGATTAATCCATAAAACCGCCTAATTAGATCTACTCTTTTTTTTAAATCATTATATAATAATTTTATTTAATTTTACCACAAAACAAAATCTATTTTATAGAGCAAAAAATAATTATTTTAACGTTAAATTTAAACAAAAACAAAAAAAAGTTTAACTGTAAACAAAAAGTTAGAATTCATTTATATACGAATAATTATGAAGATTAAATAAAGATTATAAAACCCAATGTAGAAACATAACCAAACCAAATCTTATTATTGAAGTGGGTTACCTCCAATTGAGATGGAGTCGAGGTAACATGGTAGGGAGCGCAAAAGGGGCTGAACACCTCGTCCCCAATCCCAAGGTAAGTATGGCCATCCATCCATTTAGCTTCCGTTTGTTTTGACAGTTGTTTTTTTTTAAATCGCACGTGAAAATCTGTAGTGCGGTTTCCCTGGGCCTGAGCAAGACCCCACCCATCCGGCGAGCTAGGCCCCTACGCCAGCACGTGCGACCAGCAAAGGCTCAGGGAAACAGAAGCGGATCTTCCACCAATGCCGCACCATTACATATATTTTTACTTAATAAAGAAGCTAAAATAAATTGTGTTTATGCGGACACATATGATTATGTGATTTCACAATATTTTGAAATAAAAATGTATATATAAATGTCAACAGACACAAATTTTAGTTAAATGTATACGTAATATAATACAATATAATATACAATCAACATGATATTGAAAGAGATATACAACTTCCTTAAATTATTCTCAAATATTCTGTACGATGAACATAAAAATAAACTTATTAATAAACAATCACACCTGGAACATTTGAAAAAAATACAAAATAGATATGGTGAACATTATGAGGATTGTGTTTGGTCATATGTAAATGTTACATGTGGACCAGACACTTGTTCGTGTATGGATAGAGAAAGGAAAGAAGAAAAAGCAAAAAACTAATGTATTTCTACTATAATATATCTAAATGTAAAAATTGTAATTTCAAATAAAACAGTTTATAAAAAAAAATTAACAATTTTTAATTTCAATCGCCTTCTACTGTACACTCTAAGTCAGAGGGCGATACTGAAAATTTTGTTAAGGTTTCTGAACATCAATAATAATAATAGTTAGTGGTTGATTCAAAAGTATGAAAACTGTCAAACTGCATGAACAACTGCATTAAGGTTTCTGAACATGAATAATAATAGTCAGAGAGTGATTCAAATCTGAATGAAAAACTGCATTCAGGATTGTGACTTTGTTAAAAAAAAATAGTGTTGCCAGTACACATTTTTCCTTATTTGGTAACTTTTTTTAAATAAAAAAAATGTATAGTGTCTTTTTAGGCTTCAATAAATCATAATGTTGTCACCTCTATCAAATATATTAATAAATAACGAAAAATTCGGTAAATCTGTTAAAATAACGCTAAAATAACGGGAAAAGAGTTACGAGTCTGCTAAATAATGGATAAAAGGTCGGGAATCTGCCAAATAATGAGAAAAAAAAGGTTGATGAATCTGTTAAAATAATGCTGAATAACGGGAAAATTCAAACTTAACGGAATAAAAGTGCCGCCAAGTTAAAAGGTATGAAAAACTGCATTTAGGTTTGTGACTTTGCTAAAAAAAAACATTGTTGCCAGCCCAAAAAACAGTGTTGCCACCCTAAAAGAACTTGATGTTCACATATGTACTAGAAAAGTGGTCCAGAACATACACAACTATACTACTCAAACATTCATAGCAAATCGTATCGGTGAAATATGTGAAAAATTTCAGAGATCCGAGTGGTATTGAATATCCACGACCGAAAACATTGCTGATATAATAAAACGTGAGAACGTGCACCAGAACAAATTTCAACGATGGTTGTTTAGACGTAAGTTCAACAGGGTGGTTTAAGTGTGGAGGAACTAAACCGAGGAAATTTGACGTGGTTTAAATTTGTACAATCTGAGTGCTTTTCAGATGATGTCCATTTTGTAAAGACTGGCAAAACAACACCAAATTTACGATTAACAAAATACTGTCTCTGCGTCGATAAGTATGTACGTTGTTTTAAGAGTCTCTAGCAGAATAGAGAGAGCAAAAGATATAACAACAACAAATCCAGTGGTCTTAGATGGAAGTCACGAATTTACGGGAATGATCATAAGGGATCTGCATTTAAAAGTTAACCACACAGGCGTACAGGTCCATTTACCGCTGTAGGAATCGACTATATTGGTCAATTTTACACCAAAGATGGGAAAAGTTCAAGTGATAAATATACAAAGTGTCTTCGAAAACGTTATGGTGTACTTTTCACATGCTTTACAACAAGAGCCATGCATGTCGAAATAGCGCATTCTCTAAATACTGATTCCTGTATAATGGCAATAAGGAGAATGATAGCTCGAAGAGGAGAAATTAAAGTTATTTGGTCCGATAATGGTACCAATTTTCGAGGCGCAGCAAGAGAGTTACTTGAGGCACTTGAACAGCTCAATGAATGTGAAATTAAATCATTTTGGCAAACGGTGGCATCGACTGGAAATTCATTCCTACAAACGCTCCAAATTTTGGCGGATAGTAATCCAACTGATGAAAAACATCGTATTGTTTTCTGCGAAGCTGAACATCTTGTAAATAGCCGTCCATATTATCTTGAATCCTATGATCCCGATGATGCTTTGGGACTGTGCCCCAATGATATTCTAATTAAACAGAACATAACTAATCGCAAGCCTGGAGAATTCGATGGTATGATTTCTAGAGAAAAGCGAATTTAGCGAGTTTCTCAGATGCTTATTGATGCATTCTGGAAACGATTTATAAAAGAATACATCCCAACTTTAATCAATAGATCCAAATGGACAAAACAATGTGAAAATTATGAAAGGAAATTCGCCAAGGGGAGAATGGCCGCTAGGAGTGGTAACCACGATCTTTCCAGGCCATGATGGTGTAGTCCGTGTAGTAGATGTACGAACATCCGTCAATACTTATCGAAGACCTGTTAACCATCTTTGTAAACTGGGAATACATCATAGCGACACTGATGATCGTGCTGAAGGTAGGAGTCAACACTAGGGGGCGGAAATATGTCACTGAAGAAATGTCGCAACACTTATTATATATTACCTTTTCATACTTAAGAATACAACCATGTAAAATTTTGGCTTTTTTTGTCATTATATATTTTTGAATTACTCACGTTTTAACGATCATACAAGACACATTAAATTTTTTAAATAAAAGTTTAATTTCTTTAAAAAACTAAAACTATC